>LFZN01000170.1:0-68560 GCA_001578235.1 Pseudocercospora eumusae | reverse complement strand
CCCTGCCGTCCAAACAGCACTTTCTCCACCGTCGGAGCCGACTACGGTCCCGTTTCCACTTCGATTCGCACATAACTCTAGGTATTAACTACGTACTATACGTCAATGACTACGTGAAGTTTTGGAGGAGTCCGGCTAAATGTCTCCGACCGTCAAGCCCTCGCCCCAGGGCACCTTCGGGTATAACAGTGGCCTCGGAAGATGCATTGACCTACATTGGAAGAGGTGTTACGCGGGTGTCAGGGTAGCTGCCCAGATGTTACAAACGCAGCTACCCCGCCATTTAGAAACAAACGCTAAGCCGATAGCCACATTCTCGATTCACTCGCCATCCGGTCTAACAAGACAAGCGCATTACTTGCTAGCAAATAGCAAGTAGCATTCGAATCGCCTTAACGAGGAGAATAGATTACGCCTATTTAGAGATAGCATGCGATCTAGATTGGAGATTACGCCCGACTTACATGACAATGGGAGGGATAATGGCGATAGCAAACAGATGTCTAAGACAAAGAGGTTTGCACAAACCGACATACAGATGTCTTAGACATCTCGATAAAGGGCTGTACGTTCGAGCGTAGTCTAGTAAGCGCGTCGTGGTGTATTTCATGGCAGAGTCTCCCTCTAAGCTCGCCCTTCTTCTTTCCTTCGCAGTTCGTCTTATTAAGATAGTTGCTATATCGATTGAGACTTCAGCTTCGTTCCTCCTTCTCCATTCACCCGTGTTTGTGCCTCTCCGACGCACGCCCCTGACAGCGGGTAACCTACCGACCTTACAAGCAGGGATCCTGGACTATGATCTAAAACTAGTACCACCCTTTAATTTACATCAGAGAAATCGCTATAGCCACAACGAAAGAAGCATAAGAAATACGATCCGGTAGCCCCGTCAGCGATTAAGAGCAATCTCTAAAAAGACTTCGAGTTAGTGAGGTTAAACCTTTAAACGGCAGTGGTTCCGGACCCCTACTCCGCAAGTCGACTTGAAATTAGTAAGTGCTCACTAAAGTTAAGTATTTGTTGTCCTAAGCCTAGAGGAAGGACTTTTTTGATTGTTTTGGATTCTGAAACCTACTTCCTAATAGAGTGGAGTTACGAGGAAGTTCCCTGTCTAGTCCCTAACTAGATACCAGCCCTTATTCACTCTGTGACGAACGACAGGACGCTAACTCTCCTGCCCTTATATAATAACAACGGTAAGTAGTATAACTAACGATCTTAGCACAGATTATACCTCCTCCAATGGCGCCCAAACCGACTAAGAACATGCCGGCCCAGCCGATGAGTTCGAAGCCTATTGCGGCTACCGCCCCTAGACACACCGACCACCCTCCAGACGAAACGATGACGGATGCGACAACCCCCCTGTCCGCCGAGACAGGCTCTAGGAACGCGCGCCCCGACCCTTTCGATAATCACACTCTGAAGGCTCTCCGCGACTTCTCTAGGTCTGTCGGAGACTAGCAAGAGACATTAACAGCGTATGGGAATAGCCTTCTCATTAGTAAAGACTTGAAACTCAAGTCTCTCAAGGATTAGGTGGATGCCTACATCCCCATTGCAGGGAAGCCCCCCTTCCAAGACGAGACATGGAGAAAAATAGTCGAAAAATGAAAGGAGCTCAAGGAAGCGAGGCAGCAGGCTCTCCAAAGCCGCCCTTGACGCTGCTACTAATACAGCTCTGCCCGAAAGCGACACCGGATAGGAACCGAGTCAATCTAGGGACGAGAAGAAGTCGACTGCGAAGAAGCGGAAAAGGGAAGAGGACGCGGAGGACGGCCCGGCGAAGCGAATGCGGAGAAACCACACACGTGGATGGCGTGTGCGGTCACGTGGTCTCTCTCTCCGTAGTTCTTACATGGGCTAGTCCGAGCTGCCTTCAGACTAGCGACCCATTGGCCCTTACTCCCTTTCGACTCTCCCAAAGCTATATTTACATACTGCGCTCCGAGCACATCGGTCTCAGAGCCTACCTGCACTAGAGAAGAGTCCCAGGAATAGAAAGCAAAGCTTGCCCATGCGGCTACCCGTCTCAAAACCCTGAGCACATGCTGCTAGTATGTGAACGATGGAGGAAAGGGAGGAGCGAGTAGAGACACTAGACAAAAGAGAGAGAATACGACAAAATCATCACAAACAAAGAAGACATAAGAAGAATTACGAAATGGATCGTTAGAGAGGGATACCTCGAACAATACGCACTAGCCTAGGAGACAGAGGAATAGATAGAGAGAAGGGGGGAGGAGAAGGAGGGGAGTAAAGAGGAGGGAGCATTAGGGTAGTAGGCAAGGTAGTTAGAGGGTAAACGCCATGACACTAGTGCACCCTAGAGGAAGTTAAACCGAAGGACAAGGGAAGGAAAGATGCAACGAAGGTAAGGAGGAGAGGTTTTCACTAGCGAGCCTAGTTTCCTTTTCATAGAACACATAGCGTTAGACCTGCATAGGCCGATAGGCACCAAAACAGGCAAATGAAAGATCTATCTATCTATATTTACATAAAGTAGTACTAGATTCTCAAACTTGAGCTAGTATCCCCTAGTTTCCGTGTCGTACAAGCGTTCTCTAAATAGCTAAAAGGCATCCTTACTATATAGATAGATAGATAGATCTTTCATTTGCCTGTTTTAGTGCCTATCGGCCTATGTAGGTCTAAAGCTATGTGTTCTATAAAAAAGGAAACTAGACTAGCTAGTGAAAACCTCTCCCCTTTATCCTCTTTAACTCCGCCCGGCATCTATCTTTCGGTTTTACTTCCTCTAGGGTGCACTAGTGTTATAGTGTTACCCTCTAACTACCTTGCATACTACCCTAATGCCCCCTCCTCTTTATTCCCCTTCCTCTCCGCCCTCTTTCTCTCTATTAACTCCTCTATTTCTTAGGCTAGGGTATACTATTTAAGGTATCCCTCTCTAATCATCCATCTCGTAATTCTTCTAACATTTTCTTTATTTATAATAATCTTATCGTATTCCCTCTCCTTTACCTAGTATCTCTACTCGCTCCTCCCTTTCCTCTATCGTTTACATACTAGTAGTATGTGTTTAGGGTTTTAAGATAGGTAGCTACATAGGCAAGCTTTGTTTTCTATCCCTAGGACTCTTCTCTAGTGTAGGTAGGCTCTAAGACCGATGTGTTTAGAGCGTAGTTATATAGCTATACTTACCTCTACCCTTTTTAGGTCTTTATAGATCCGATCGTTATAGCTCCCGAAGGCGGTTAAGGCTTTCGGTGTACCGTTTCTCCTCGGTGTTTCCTCCTATTCTTCTTCCTAGAGTATCCTTACTATCTCCTCCGCTATGCTTTAACCTTTTCTTCCCTCCCTTTTCTCTATGGTTTAAAACACTTTATAGAGGGTCTCTATTCCTCGGGCTAGGTCCTCTTCTTTTTGTACCTTCCTCTCGGGTCTATGAATCCTTCTCCTTCTCGGCGGTGCTTAGCTCTAGATCTTCTCGGGCGCTTCCTTAATAGTTTCCTAAGCCGGATATAGGGTCGTTTTAATGGCGTATTAGTACCTTATGCCCTTTAGGTACTAGTGTATTAGTAGCGATCCCGTCTCTATCTCTAGTACTCTCGTCGGGGTAGATTTATATGCCCCTATAATTCTCCTTAGGCATTAGGCTTAGACTCTATTAATTAGGTCTGTAACTCTCTTCGGTGTTTTATCTTAAGCTACCTAGACCTAAGCTCCGTATAGCATCGCTAGTTTCACGATTGCCTTGTACATAGTCTTTACCTTATCGAATGTCGCTCCCTATATCGATGCCTTAAGTCTTTCGATAGATTGTCTATTCGCGTTAGCTCTTATCTATGCTTTTTTAACCTATAGGCCCTAGCTTAGTTTTAGATCTAGCTATATTCCTAGGACTCGTAGCTCTAAGGTAGGTTAGGTTAGGTAGCCTTAGATAGTAATTAGTACCTTCATGTTGTGTTTTGTCTTTACCTTACTAAAGTAGATTAGTTAGTACTTCTCCGGCGCGAATTTAGCTCTATGTTTTTATGCCTATGTTTCGCATTCCTTATGTTGCTCTTCTAGGATCCTACAGTTTTCCTCTATAGAGTCTAACTATGCTAGGATGTTGGTGTCGTCCACAAATCCCGATGCTAACGTCTTATTCGATTTGAGCTTCGGTATAAGGTCCGCTACGAATATTAGAAACGCTAGAGAGATACCTTAAATTCGAGCTAATAGGGTCGATATGCGAGCAACGTATTCTCGGAGCTAGCCTTTAGGCCTTCTAACTACCCTTTCTACACGGCGGCATTAAGGCGCGTATTAATCTCGCTTATAGACATACTTAATCGTTATTTACGACGAGATCTAGTAATAAAGTAATAGTGCGCGGTAGATATAGTAGTACGAAGTACTACGGTGGTTTAAGGATCTTATCCTAAAAGCCGGGTCTTAGCGCTCCGGATACTACCGTCGTCTCTACCCTATAAACTAGTAAAACCTAACAATTCACTTAACTTTCCACATGTAATAATAACTATACCTATTCCGGCTCTAACCTTAGCCATTACGCCACGGTAAGCGTTCCAATATTCTATCCGGACGCTTAGTAGTAATCGTCCGGCTAAGAAGGCCTAGTTCCGGAAGCTTACGCGGTACACAAGTAGTAGTTGGCTTACTTTGGCGGATTACAACCCGTAAGCTCGCCCGTACACAACCGAATATATCAGATTTAGTATATTCCTAATATAACGAAGAGTCCTAGAAATAACTCCGGACTATGGATGCGGATAAGAAGCCGCAATACTAAAGCGCGTATACTTATTCTACCCGATAATAGATGCTCGTAAGGGCGGGCATATCCGACTAACATATATTAACCTTGATAAGGAAGGGGATTTAAATCGATGCATACTAGCTACCTTGGTGTTTGTGTGGTTTCGGGGCAATACTATAGCACCTCTCCATGCTCAAGACACGTGAAGACTGCTGTCTCATGGACGACGAAGGAAAACGATGTCCGCCGCATTCTGCGTCGTTGCGATGATCTTCGCAGTGCATTGTACCACAGCGCTTGTGATTGCTGGACGGGTGGCGGGACGAGTCAGAAAGCACAGAAAGCTACGGTATCATTCAATTGAGGCTTTTCTGCTAGCAGGCTACTTGAGGGACTTGAGAGGCGATGCATGAGCGTCGCAATTTTGGTGAGGCCGAGTCAAAGAGAATGTAGTCTAAGCATGATTGATTCAATTGCGCAGCGTCTGCTCGACGAGGCACTTCTGCAAAGCAGACCTCGGGGTTCTGCAAGCAAGCAAGCGCGGCAGACGTGTCGATTGTGTCCATCATTGAAGTGGCATGTCCATAGCGCAACGCCGATCACCGTGTTCCTGAGAGCACAGCCAGCACGTGCCGTGTATTTCTACAGGCTTGAAGCAAAGCTCGGAATGTTCAGGGCCGAGGTAGATGTAGAAACGCATCAAGCCAGGTGAGTGCACGAAGTAGGCGACGATCTTGCGAGAAGATGAGGCTGCATCGACTTGCACAGCAAAGTGAGCGTGGAAATGAGCATTGAAAAGTTTGGGGGTCAGGCTGAGGACGAGCTCCTGATCCGTGATATCCTGCTCGATATCGGCCGTGAACGTCTTCGGTGGCTGCAATGGCAGATATTCTGGAAAGAAATGAAAGCCTCTGAACAGTACTGGGCACTCCATGATCTCTCTGTGGCCAAACCGCGGCGCTTTGCATGAGACGACCCAGAAATCGTTTGCCCGCTGTTCGACGCTCTGGAACGATCTTCCGCCGCCTTTGAATGCTTCCAAGCAAGCTTGCTCCAGCTCCAGCGTAGCTTCGTTTGACTCGGGTGCAACAGGAATCTCGGGAGTACCGATGGGGAGATAGAAGACGAAAAGATCGGGCTCATCGGATGAAGGAAGGCAGCAGTGCCACTTGACCGTCACAATTTCGCCGAAGTGGTCCTCTGACGACGAGTCCGATGCAACAGACGCCCTCGTTGAACCCTTGCCTACGCTCTTGGCAGCTGCATTTGCCAAAGCCCAGGCATTGTTCTTAGAAGTTCGATCGCCATCGGCGCTGGGGGCTCCGCTCGCCCAATCCTCGCGAGGATGCCTCTTCTGCAAGACTGTACGCCTGTTATGGGTTGCGGATGTACGAGCGGCGCCAATCATCGCGAGATTCTTCGCCATCGCCTTCGAAGGCCGCTGACGTCGGATGCCCTTGTCTTCCTCAATGTGGGACCACTCGCGCCTGTTGAGCTTTCTCTGCGTGGGACTGCGAGTATTTTCATCGTTGGAATGATCTGGTATTGCGGCGTCTGGTTCTGTTGAGCGACCGTCGGTGCCCGAGCCGGCGGGGAAGAAGCGAGAATGAACGCGTACGCTCTGGGGTGATGATTGCACGATAGATGATGCGAGAGTTCCGTCAATGTCCCTGGCGGCTCCTTGAAGCTCCAAACTTGTAGTGGCATCGTCCTCAGAGCCATCTTGGCTCCCAGCAAGAGCACTTGCTGCGGCACACTGGACACCATTGCGATGCGAAAGCGAAGCAGGCCCCAGGAAACCGTGAGCCTCCGACTCAGAGGCGGATGGATGTACGCTTCCCGTGTCTTCGGTGTCCATCACCGCGGTGGTCAGCTCATCGAGGATCTTCCTTATTTCCGTGCGCAACATGACCATCACTCTCTCAGCTCTTGCGCCAGTGATCCTGTATGCATCAAGCAGGCATCTGAGGTCCGCGAATGCCCCCCTGATCGACGCCGGCTGAGAGAGCCGGATTTTGGGCAAGATGAGATCGTCAAGGATGGTCTGAGTGGTAGGCTTCTCGAGAAGCGGCGGAATGGTGTCGCCGCTGAGGATCATGAGACAGTGGCCCAAAGCTTCGTTCGTTGCCTCCATGGTGTGCTTGAAGCCATGGGTAGCAGCCTCTGAGGTTGGTATGGTTTTGTCCCCTTGAGACCTCTCGCTGGGATGCTGTTGCTCTGCGTCGTTGCCATGGCGAAGACTCCCGCGAGAGCGCGAGGTCGAGTCGTCGTCTTGATCCCATTTTGTGGGCGACTTGCTCTTTCGCGGAGGTTCTGTAGCTGTATTGCTCCTCCTTTTCGTCCCTTGGGAGGCACCGTGAGCGCTTCGCCCGTGCTGCGTCATTCTAGTCCTTCTTCGAAACGTCAACCTTAGGGTTAGGCGAATATCATGACGATCTGGACCTACATCTAGCGTTCTATCACGGCGCTGTACATCGTGTAAGGACTACCGCTGGCGGCGCGTCCTCTGAATATTTGGTGCTCGCGCTCCATTTCACAAGCGCCTCACCCGTTCGAGCTTGGGATGTTGACGCCATCCGCCGGTTCTGGGGTGATTGCTGGGGTGGTTATGGTTATGGACCTGGCGAGGAACAAGCTCGACTTTGCTTGTTGGATGATCAACACAGCCATCCACGAAGTGTATAATAATGCCTGCGTTGGACCGTGACATTATCAGTCAGACCACTTGCGCTAAAACCGTGTACGGAGTAGAAGCAAGCCTCGATGCAGTAGAGGTATACGAGAAAGTTGGTTGGCTAGGATAGCCTGTCCTGCGGTGCGTCAAACTCTCAAACCCAATGGCTATTTTCCAGCATTAAGATGACTCCTTTCCTATTCGCACAATAGCAACCCTTGCTGACTTTGAAGGCAAAGAGACGGTGAACAAGACGCCCGTCCAGTCCCGTCCAGTCCCGTCACGTCCAGTCCAGTCTATATCTCACCGCACATTTCGTTGACTCTCATACTTCTGAGTGAGCACCATTCCTCGCAGTTTGCAAACAGCACGACAATGCGGTCAATGCGTTCGTCAGATCCCATAACGCCACGCCGACGAAGGCCGCCCGAGCGATTGGTAGATGTCATCCAGCATCATGGACCTCCCACAATGGTGCTGCCTTTGCCAGACGAAGAGAGTCCCTCTTCGCCTTCTGATGCCCACCGGCGCGTCGCTCCAGGAAGCGACCCAATCGAGACAGACTTTGGCATAGCAACGATTCTGGAGAGGAAAACGAAGTTTGGCCTCGATTGGTATCGGGTGAAGTGGCAGCCGACAGATGTCCGGGCTGATCAAGTGCATGAAGAGAACGGCGTGACTGTGGTTGAAATTGATGGCGTGCGATATGGAGAGGTCGAGGAGATCTGGAGGCTAGAGGGGGATGCAGGTGGTGCGGGCACCGTGACAGTAGTCTGGCGAGAGTCTTGGAAGCCGGTCTGGAGGCTGGGCCGAGCACTGGCCAGTGTGGCAGAGTACTACGAAAGGCATCCAGATCAAGACGAAGTGCGGAGTCTGGCGCCTCGCTTCTGGAATTGGTACGAGCTCAATCCCGAAAGATTGCGGGTCCAGATCGAGGCGATGTCTTGGGCCGAAGTGGAACTCAATGGCACTGACTTTCAGCCCGAGCACATCGACTACACAAAACCCTTGATGAAGCTCTGCAGTCGTCTGCTGAAGCAGAAGCCTCAGCCCTGGGTTCGTCTGCTCAACATGCCGGTCATGCGGCTCCTCAGGTTCACGGACGAATGGATCGAGAGAGGCCACTTTCACATCGAACGAGTGGCAAATCTGAAAGCGATGTTGGTACATTGTGTTGGCACCGAGAAAGTGGATCGCTGCACCACCTGCGCTGATCTTGAGGTACCCTTCCCTCTATGCGTGGTTGACGATGCGGAATTTCGTGGAGCGTGCACCAATTGCGTCGTCTTGGGAGCTGGGCGGGAACAGCGATGCGAGTGGCATCATGGCAGTAGGTGAAACTGCGCCCGCCATGCTGATCTGCGTGCTAACAATCGGCAGTCCGTTTGTGCGAGCGAAATGATTCAAGGCCAGTCGAGGAACTTGACGATGACAACACAGGTAAGACTCGGCTCGACGGAATCGTGCCGATGTGAAGGCTGATATTCTGCAGCGGGAGACTCCCCAACGGGAGAGAGTCAGCGGACTCCACCCAGCGATTATAAAATGTCGGGAGGTCTGGGTGATGCTCCCGGCATCGAACTGGCGGCAGGAGAAGCAGGCAGAACCTCGCCAGCCGACGATTCTGGTATGAACAGAGGTCACATCGACCATGTGAGAGTATGCTGATGAAGGCCAGGTGAAGTCCCAGACATGGCGGAAGATGATGAGCTCTACAAGTCTCCAGACCTCCCAGCGGTGAGACGCAGGCTTCCTGTCTTGCCGGAGAACACGCAAGAGGCGCCGCGGTCTACGTCGGTGACTGCCGGACAACGACCTCTGACCAAAGAGTCAACTGGGCTTTTCGTCACGCCTGATAGAGACGCCGAGCGCCCGAAAGCCGAAGCTTCTCGCCAGGCCTCGCGATCGGAGTCGGTCATGGCCCTCCGCCCGGCGTCTCATTCTCAGCCTGCAAACAAGCGCCGAGATGAGGCTCTTGGCGGCGCGAGCACGCCGCAGCCGAAGCGTCAACGCTCATCTCTCGAGCCAAATCCCCCCAGAGTTGGCAAGCACACGCAATGTGGCAGCAGTTTCACTTGTCTCGATGTTGAAGTCGGGTGTCCAGACGCCGTGAGAGGGCCAGTGTTGATCCACGCCGACCACAGCTTCGATCGTGGCGGCCAAGCAAGTCCAGCTGAAGTTCGCTTTATCGTCGGGCGGTGCAACTGTGCGAATGCCGAAAAGCTGAGGCGTGCATACCGCGATCACGTTGCGCACCGAAAGGAGCGCGGGATGAGTGTCGAAGGATTGTCATTCGAAAAAGTGATGTCCGAGCAATTTTGGGAAGCGCTGAATGAGGCCATTCAGCTCGGCTGCCCGCCTCGTCCAGGGTTCGGCTTCCAGAGTGGAGAGTGTATAGTGTTAGATGACTGAGACATGGCCATGACTTGAAGTGTGTGTGTGTGTGTGTGTGTGTGTGTGTGTGTGTGTGTGTGTGTGTGTGCAGGATGTGCCTGCCAAGGATATCATGTGTGTAATGCCTTAGGCTGAAAGGACTCCTAGATAGTCCTGCCACCTTGTACATAGCGCCAGTGCGTTGGAGGGCAGCCTCAGCGGCATCAGACCATCAAGGATAATTCTCATTGTTCTTCAGTTTGGGGATGTTGCTCATGTGAGCGCCGGTGGATGAGGGCGCCATTGCGGACAACGTTGGCGACGGTTAGACTTGACTAAGCAGTAGGCAGAATGTCCATCAAAATAGGTGGAGTGGAATGCGGGTTGGAAAGGCAGAGGGCTCTTGAGAACACTGCTCAGCCTCCTGCTGAGTACTGAATGCTGCGGCGCTCTGCGGCAATGTCCGGTTGGAAAGAGGAATACTGTGAATGTTTCAATTGCCGCCGCTTTGTCTGCTTATGTAAAAATGTGTAGCGTGTAGAATGCCTGAGGCTGAAACTGCTGCACAACATCAGTGACATCAAGCCCGGCTTGGCAGGAGACAGCGACGACGACCACAACATGCGAAGGGCGATGTGCGTGCTTGCGTGCCTATTCAAATTCTATTCTACACATCCCGCTCACCCTCACGCTCACTGTCCGACACCTAACCGCCTCTCACCTGCTCACCCAGATTCCGATAGATGGCTTCGATCATCCTCGGCGACTTGATTGTGCGCAACAGTGCATCAACAATGCTCTTCGCCTCGGCAGACGTCAAGACGCCGACGACATGCTCGATTGTATCGGCATCGTGCTTCTGCATGCAGTCGAACGTCGCCACCCACGCGGCCAGGTCTTCGTGGCTTCCCCTGGTCGTGAGTGCTGCAGAAAGCGATCGATGACCGACCAGGACCTTCACCGCCTCCGCGACGAGAGGCCAGTCAGCGGGGACGTTGGCGACGGTCTCAAGGCACACTTCGATCATCGCCGAAGACTGCTTTGATCGGGAACATGCTGACGTCGCTGCAGTAGCATGCTCATCAGTGCTTGGGCGGGAACTGCTCGGCTCGGCTGCATCACTTCGCGGGCGTGCACTCCCCGTGTCCATGTCGATGTTTCGTCTCCTCTTTGCGTTCGCAGTAGCCTTTTTCTGCGCCTTCTTCCGTTTGGTCGTGGGAGTGTATGACGATCCATCAGAATCATTGCCATTGTCGCATGCCTGGTCGTCCTGTTCCTCGTCCCGTTCTTCCTCGAGCCGTGGCCTTGGCTCTGCCTCCGGCTCAATTTTGATGCCATTCTGAATGCACGTGGTCTGCTTGGTGCGCTTGGCGAGTTTGTCGATGAACGCGAGAGTTTGGGAGCCCTGCATGGTAGAGGCCATGCTGTCGTCCGGATTTGAGACGAACAAGACGAGGTCTATGCTGTGGTCAGCGACTCAGCGTGCACATCAGTAGCGACGGGATCAGGCTGCATCTCACCACTCGAGTACGCACCTCGCCTCCTCTACCTGCGTCCACAGCATACAGGCGGATTGGATTGCATGGTGCTTCTCGAATTCGATACCAGACCACCGCACGGCCTTTCTACAGGCGTAATGAAGCGGCCAGCATCCGGTGACAGAAGCTTCGTCCAAGCTCTGATGATTGCCCAGAATCTCTCAACACTCGCTTCCATCCCGATGCCACGATACAATATCTATGCATACTGTACGTGCTCTCGCAGCAGGGTATCGCCGGGCGGCCGTGGGTCGTATTATTGGCTGGGTCGTTCGAGAGAAGCACAGAAGCAAGCAAGAATAATGCGTTTGTCGGGACGCTGTAAAGTTCTCGCCCTCGCCCTCGCGATTCGTGTGAGTTGACTATGACCAGGCCCCACGCTCAAGCTCAAGCACGACACAGACCATCAACAAAAGGATAGCATGGCTAGGATTACGAGCATGGTATGGGCTGATCGCGACCGAAAACGACGAGCACGATCATACGACAAGCGCAACAGATACACACGGGCCATGGGAGTGCAGGAGAACCGAGGGTGATTTGCGGTGTACGTGCTTCAACTATGGATCTGAGCTTACGGAAGGGGTCGCAGTCAAGCGCACTATGAAACTGTCAATACTGAGCAAATCCAGCAGCTGGCATTGTGATCAAAGCCGCGGAAAAAGACGTTGTACGGTATGAGCAATCCTGATACCATAATGGGAGGCTGAATCGCCGGGTTTGTCGGCATTCGTCTGCTCAGCCTTTGAGTGGTGCATCTGAGTCGGGAATGGACTGCTCCGGTGAGACGAGCTTGATCAGAATCGGCTTGATGATGATATCGAGCTCCAGCGTCCTTCGTAGCTTCTTGCGGAACGCCTTCTTGGCCCTACCCTTGTGCAGGTCGCTTAGACGCGCTTCCCAAGACTTTTGAATGCGCCCGGGTAAGGCTTGCCAGACTCGCGAGACCCGATGACTGACTTGGTCAGAGTCCTGCCAATCTATAAGGCACGTCGTAGCCTCATGCTCTCTGATGTGATACGCCAAGAGATGGAGACTGGTGGGAAAGTGCGCCTTCGCTGAGATTGACCGCTCCTCCTGGGTCAGGTAACGATAGTGCTTTTCGTCGAAGCTCCAGACGCATTCGAGGCCGCCAGTGGCAGTTCTGTCCTGGTTCACTTGTCTGGGGACAGCATGGCGAGAATCAGGCTGATTTGCGAAAGCTTCCACAGCACTCGGTGCTTGCACGCACGTGGCGCTGCTGGCCATGACGGCTGCCACAATTTCAATGGTCCGATGTTGTTGAAGGAGCTGCTGACCAGCTGGTCCGACAGGTTTCTTCAGACCATCTTTGTGGAGGCGCAACAAAAGCTGCTCCCACTCCGCTCTGAGCTCCGCGCCCAGACGCGACCAAGTCTCGTGGAACAGGTGCTCGGGACTTTGGAGGTCGTGAGAGGCAACTTTGATGTTGATCGCATTGTTGACGGTGGCATGGTACTGGAACAGTTTCTGGGCATTCGGAAAGTGCCGCCGGGCCATCTGCACTCGCTCACTCTTGTCGAGAGATCTGTAGCGCACTGGGTCGAAGGCGGCAGTCGCGGCCTCCAGTGTCTGACTTGGCTGGGCTCTCGCCTGCACACGGCTCGACGTCGGCGCTGCGGTTTCAAGGCATTTCCCAAGCTTGTCGCACATTGTCTGCAGCATGGCGGCGGGTGGCGAGAGCTTGAGCAATCGATCAAGACCGGAAGTGTCTCCCTCCAGCGCAGTGTCCTGAGTGTGCAGCCACGTGGAGAAGTCCAAGACGTCGTGGCCGGTCTGGCACAAAGCGTATTGGATCCAGCATTTCAGAAGTTCTTGGATGGTGATATCTGCGGCACTGGGGAAGGTGTTGAACAGAGCGAGGCATTTTCTGATCTGAGCCTCAGCATGATCGCTCGGTTCCTGAGGCAGAACTGGTGCAGCATCACCGTCGCTGCTGCTGCTGTCGCTGCTGTCGTCGGCAACATCACACTCGTGGTGCTTGATTCCGTGCGCTTGGCACGCGCGCCGCTTCGTGTGTGTGAGAACGTCGGAAGTCGGCGCTTTTCGCTTGGTCGGCATGGCACCGAATAGCTTGATGAGGTAAGCCTAGATTTGCCGGTGGGAAACGGCACTCACTCTCTCACTTGATCTCCCTCCCTCCTTCGCCAATTTCAACAATTCTCACGCGTCCCGGGCAGCTCGCTCGCCCTGAACGAAAGGAGTCGCGGCCACGACGGCGTGTGCCGTGGAGAGTTCGCCTCACCTGAGGGCCTCCTCCGTCAATGCTCACGCACCGACATTGTAATATTCACTCGTCCCTGGAGCCTCATGGATGCTAGATGGTGGGAACAGAAACCCGGCTACTCCGTCCTCTCTCCCGAAACGACCATCGTCGTCCATCCTATGTGCAGCTCAATGCGATTTGCCGCACGCGCTGTGTATACGGATGTCCTGCGCTCTGCTCCGCTCTCATCTCACGCCTTCACTCTGTGCTACACCTCCGCCTCCGTGCCCCTTGGCTGTCAGGCGGCAGTGCACAAATTGTGATGAGAATCAAATTACATGCAACCCTCCAGCCTGAAACGTGCACGCCATGCTCAACACCTCTGAAGCTTTCGGTGCGTTGGAAAGGCCCCATCGTGCATCATGGTATGAGAGTCAAAGCAGACGCGCTGCAACGCGATGACCAGCGCGACGAGGAACCTTCCACGCCGTCCTCGCGCCGACGCGACGCGACCTTTCGTGTCATCGAATTCGACGACATGTGGGCGTGCATGTCATGCCTCTGTTTCCGTGGATCGATGCTGCCAAAGAAGTGAAACGCTTACTGCGGCGATCCATTGACTTTGGCCAGCTTCAAGACCAGATCGACGGGCACCGAGACCGAGTCACCAGACTCAGACGCTCCGTCTGCCCCAGCCCGGAGAAGATATCACGGATCGTCGACGTACCACAGCCCAGTAGGTGCAGTCTGGAGTAAGAGAGACTCGACTGACCGGCAACAGCATGCTCAATGTCAGCCTTCGTCGCCATCAATCGAACGCAGCAGAAACCACATGACCTGACAGCCACGGCATCCTCCAAGCAAAAAGAGCTCCCGGAACGAAAACCACGCACGAGCGAACCTAAGCCGCACAACAAAAGTGAACCGACCTCGGCGACATCCATCACAAAGGAGCAGAGCAATGCTTCGAGCAGCGTGGAGAGCTCTCACGGCAAGCGCGAGGAGACGGAGCAAAAGGAGCAAGCACAGAATCCAGAGAAGAGCCAGAGCTTCGGTGGTCAGACCGAAGATAGTGAGAGTGACGAAGATCCAGTCCCCAGGCGCAGACTTCGGCAGCGACGAGGACAATGCTCGCGAAGCAGTGCAGACGAAGCCAGCGCCAGCGAGGAAACCTGTGCTCCACCGAGGAGACTTCGGCGACCGCGGCGCCTGCCGAGATCGCGTCAGACCACAAGTCCTTCTCCAGCGCCCACTTGCACCCCGCCGGTGCGGCTTGAAGATCGGAACTGGGCGGTGCTCGGCATTGCTGGTGTCCAGAAGTTGAACAACATAACACGATACCTGGCGATTTGGGGCAATACAACGCATCGTTTGCCGACCTTGCAAGCCAACGCGAATGGCGTCTACTCGATCGAGGTCGACGGCAGGATCTGCGAGATCGAAGCATTAGGCACGCCGCGTGTTCATGGCGACACAACAGAGCTCGAAGTCGAAGTCCGGTGGAGGAGCGAATGGCTTTACACCTGGGAGCTCTCCGATGCGCGCAGGGAACTGGTGGAGTTTAACGCGCAGAGAGCTTCGGGACCGGTGACTGATCCTGACCGTCTCGCAACTTATCATTCTCCTGAGCGAGAGGCTGACACGACCAAGCGCGGCCACATCGACTTCGTACCCAAGCTCAAATTCACTCCTCAACCAGACAAAGACTACACTGCCAGTCTCATGTGGCGATGCATCGATAGATGCGAGCAGGGGACGAACCATGACAAGCTGTCGGACAACTTCATACGGGCTTGCCTTGACGAGCTACCTCGTCAACGTCTGGTTCTGCGTACTGAGTGGCGAATCGACCCAAGTAGCGCCGATTACATCGACGTGCTTGAATGCCGAGAAGAGGTCCTACTGCGGGCCTTCTTGAACTATGTCGTGGGTCAGGCGCGGAGAATCCGGTGTTCATACTGTGCCAAACGGTGCGGCCCACTCCGCAGATGCGTGACACGAGGGACAAACTACGAAGGTGCTTGTGCCAGTTGTGGTCTGGCGGGACGGAGCAGGCAATGCGAATATTACTTCAAAGGTTTGTCGTACACCGATGGTTCACTTGCGCTTCTGCTGATCAGTCTAGGATTCTGGGCGATTGAAGACAAGATGCGAGCAGCAACCGGTGCACAAAATGCCGACTCGAGAAGTGAAGTCAACGAAGATGCTGACGTCGATATGGAGGAGGACTTGTATTCCCCTTCAACATTGCCGGCTCCTGGTCCTCAGATTCAACATGCCAACCGCTCGGCCTTTTTGACCCCGCCAACGTCCTCGCCTCCTCAGGGTTTGTTTGCCGGTGCGGCCAACGCAGGTGCGAGTGTCCAGCCCATTGTCGACGCGGTTTCCGGAGACAATCCCTCGGCGTCGCTGGGAAATGATGCCACGCTGCACAACACGAACGGCTCAGAAGGCGTTCTGTCTCAGCCCAACTCAGATGCGTCCAGGGTTCGCTCTGAAGAAGTCCGGCGAACGGCAGATCCCAACAAGGAGAAGAAGGCCATCAAGCGAAAGCGCAGCAGTTCAGCGATCGGTCCACCTCGGCGCGTTCCGCCCAGCCGGCAGCACAAAGTCGCCCGGACTGTTGAGCATGGCGATGGCGACTGTTCGCATCGGCCATCTGCACCGCGTGAATCCCCACATTCACAGCCCCCATCACACTGCGATGCTGGCAGCTCTGCTCCTCAGGAAGCAGGGTCGACGGCCGAACAAGGCCACGCTCCGGATCCACAGGCTCAGCTTACGCATCAAACAGACCATCAACGTCACGCCACTTGCAGTCCTCGCGGCCCTTGTATCGATCCAGTCCTCAACCCTCCCCTCCCCAAGACCGATGTCGAGCCACCTGTCGTCATTTATCGTGATCGTGACCAGCTCTTCTCTAAATCTGAGCTCACCGACGCAGAAGTTCGTTACCTTCTCAGCGTCGCGCCGTGCCAGATGATTGATGCCGTCATTCAATGGTGGCATGCGTTACAGCCCGAATGGACGAAGCACGACTGCATGGCACAGTACACCAAAGAATGGTACCTCTCGCGCCACTGGACGCGCGAGCTGAATCAGATCGTGCGCGAGCGATGTCCGCCGGATCCGAGCAGGCTTGGGAATCCGGTGATGATTGATCTGACTTTGGGCGATGACTGAAAGAGACGAAAAGTTGGCATTGGCAGGCATCGGATAAAGCATTTGTAGTATATCATCACCTTATCATGTACATTCGGAAATCCAGAGTCGCTTGATCCGCATCCTTCTCTCTTCTTGCCCTACCCATGATACCATTGACGTTCGTGAAGTCGACCATCATCAGAGAGAGCGTCAATAGCCGAAACATGTAGTTCCACAATCCAGACGCCGTCTCGACACTTGTAAAATGACGATGACGCGTTTGATAAGGAAACCCACATCAAGACGGGACCACAAATACTATATATACTCCAGTTTTGGAATATCTCCTCTTCTGTTCTTCGTTCCTGTCACGACAACACAGAAGAACACCACGAAGAACGGATAATAGAAGAAGACTGCACACTTCTAGATCTCTTGGTTTTTTTTTCTCTTTTTTTACGGAAAATGGCTGCTATTTCTTCAGAAAGACTGCGCCTCTGTACATCAAGATGAAAAGTAAAAAAAAAAAAGATTGTTCATCAATCCATTATGGCAACCGCGACCGCTGCTCTCCTCTTCTCTGCTCCGACCATGTATCCATGCCACCCGCACGCATCCAACCCATTGCCACTGCCTTTGGTGTATCCTAAAATCGCGTGCCCTCCGAGCTCTCAGTGGCGCTCTTCTCGCGAACCAAAACTCTTTTCGGATTCCTGGGCGGTTCCGCTCCGAATCCCTCGACGTCGGGTGTCCCGCCTCTCGCGACACCTGTCCTGGAGTCGCTGTGTGCATAGCCGTAGCCGTACGGCATGAATTGGTCTCGAGTTCGCGCTGGAGATCCTGGACGACCGTAGCTCGTGGCGGCTGCAGCAACCATGTCGCTGTCGTTGATGCCTTCTTTGCTCATGGGAGCCGCGCGTTCGGTGATGCCGGCATTGAAGCCGCCAGACATTCGGTCGGCTTTGCGGTCGTGGCGGCGCTTCAGGTAATGTGCGCCCCATCCGAGGAGAGGGAGGAGGATGGCGAGGACGATGAGCATGATGACCCATTTCTAGGAGGTGTCAGTACAGTTCTTTTGGATATCTGCCGAACTGGAAGCGCTTCGAGCAGTACTTTCGCCTGCGACGTGAGAGCCACCGTTTCAGCGGGACAGACAGATTACTCACGTAGTGGCATGTCCACCAATCTCCAACACACTTTTCCTTGAAGGAATTGTCGACAGATCCGCTCGACGCCGTGGTACCACTGGAGGCCGTCGCTTTTGAACCATGTCCTGCGGCCGTCGATGCAGCGCCTCCCGCGCCGGTCGTCGTGGGTACGCCGGTGGCTGCTGCATCGCCAGCGGCATGCTCCGACGCGCCATTATCGCTGCCGCAGTTGCTGTTGTACCACGTCGAGATCTGGGCGTTGTCGTTGGGATTGGTACAGGTGGAATCGCAAATGCCGACGGCGGAGCTCCTGAGCGTGGTCAGGTACGCGGACTGACAGAAGCAGATGTAGTTCGCTTGAGTGGCAGTGTTTGTCGCCGAGCAAGCTTGAGCGGCCTGGATCAGGAGAGGGCAGCTTTGCGCGCAGGAAGGGAGGGTACTGAGTCCATTTGAAAGTACACCTTGCGTCTGCGCCGTCGCCGTGGCGATGGTGGCGAGGAGGGAGAGCAAAAGATTGGAAATCATGGTCGCAAGTTCCGCGGCGAGTTGGTGTCTTTACATGCGAGATGTTGTATTCAAACGAGTGTCGCGATTGCCGTCGCCGTCGAAGTGAGGCCGGCGAGGAATGATAATGGTCGCCGTGGCCGTCTCGTCGCTGGGTGATAGTTCTATGTCGTGCCGTTGTTTCCTAACTCGCCATGTAACGAGCGTGTTGTATGACGACAGACAAACTTCTTCTCGGCGCAGAGAAGTCGAAGTTTGTGACAGTGACAGTCGAGGGGATGCACGATGCACGAGCTGAGCGAACGCAGGGATGTTGGGGATGCGGAGAAGCAGACTGGCAGAATATCCCGCTTGCCCTGGATCCTGCAGTCTCCGCCTTCCTTTTGCTCGTTACTAGATATCTAATCATCAACTCTCAAGCCTTCCAGTTCTCGTTCACCTTCCACACCAATCACCATCACATCGAACATCCGCAAACAAAAATATCGCATGCAGGCATCATCACGCGACACAGACAGAGCAGTTATTATTATTGCCGAGCCGGCAATTTCAGGAGGCGGCCAATTCGAAGAGCCTTGAAAATTGGCACAGAAAAGCTTTCCGGATGCTCAGCGTGTTCCTTGTTCTCAACCGAGCTCTCGCCAGGATCCGAACGAGGTGAGATGAGCCGTGCAATCAGAATACACGAACTGCGACCGAAGCCATTTTGAGGCCCTCGAAGCCCAAACTGCAGTAGATACAGCGCGTTCTCACATCGGAGGGAAAGCGCTGGATTTCCCAAGCCAGTTTCATTGCAGAGCATCAGATACCACTTCTACGGACCGCAAGTGTCCACTTTCACTCTGATGTGCCCTCGGACTTGCTGCTGTTCATCATGCATCAATGATTCCTCTGTTCCGATGCGAGCAGCTCTGCGTGCGGCTCCACAAGCACGCTTGCCATTTTGCATACCAGCAAAATCTCAAATCTCCTGGCGTGATTGCCGCAGGAACAGTCTCACTGAAGTCGCTTGGTCTTGCAGTATCCAGTCATCTGTGCGCGGTCGCGAAAATGGATTCGCAATCGCATTGATGCGTGAAATGCGGTATTGCTTTCTCTTTGCTAGCCTCCCCGACTCTTTGCCGACTTGTCACTCTCCTATCTTCGTGTTTTGACATTCTACCATAATTGACAATACTGAGCGAATTGACGACATTGGCAGCACAAATCTAGCCGAGCACGGAAACGAGATCGCAAACGCGCATGAGAAGCAAGCCTTTATACCCACCAGAGTGCCTTCTCCAGTCGAATCAAACCCAAGCAGAGCAGCCATCGTCATATCCTAGACCGCGCTGATCGATTTCTTCGCATTCAGTGAAGCCCTTGAGGACTAGGACATGGCATTGCATTGGTAGCGGGCTTCTGCAGCATAAGCAAGCCCAGAAGAGAAAGCGGGAAGAAAAGCAAGAGCTTTCCAGCAGACAAAAGCACATGCGACGTGGGGAGAGTGCAGGAACTCGAAGGCACAATCGAAAACTTGATTTGGAGCGAGGCCGACGCCGAACCGCGAGAGGGTAAGCCGAGAGAGGATTGATAGGAGCCAGGCCAACCCCATGAGAGGAGAATATCACATTTGATATGGTGCTGCACATTTCAGCCACGCGATGCAATGGCTTGAGTATCGAGCGCCTGGAGAGGCACGGGTTCATGACAAACTTCATGTTGAAGCAAAGAAAAGATAACAGGTTTGTTTCGTCGTCTTCAACGCCAAGACCAACGCCTCGTAGCTGCGAGTTTGTGTTTCTGGCGAAAGGGACGGCATTCGCACACTTGTTTCAGCAACCAATCGGGATCAATGCAGACCGCCAGCATAGAGCCAGCTTAGCCACGGGTTCAGGATTCAGGATTCATCGTGCGAAGATACTTGACGAGTGACCGGAACGACAAGAAGCCGGCGATTGCCCAGGAACATCGGTACCCACGTTGCGTGCATGGGAGCTGCATCGCCCTACTATACCATGGTCGGGCTGTGACATAACATCATCAGTCTTCTTCGCATTTCGATCGGACTACCTATGCGACACATCGCTTACCAGCTCTTGAGAGCTATCGACACGTCTTCCAACACACTTGCCAAGACAATCAATGTCTATCTTCTCGCTGCCGCAGGCAGTGCGGTATCGCATCTACAGCTTACTCGGCTCAGATCTGTCCATTCGGATCGGACTGGACAGATACAATTGTCTTCGACTTCACGACAGCGCCATTTTGCGAAGCTCCAAGCGCGTCTGTGGAGACATCATCCGAGGCCACAGGAAAGGCAGATGCGAGATCTTGCGCATTTTCTCCGACCCGGTAGCCCTCAAGAGCGCTGCAGTGTCATACTTCTGGCCGTATGCGAATCCAGTACCTAGGGTCATATCCATCGTGCTGCTCCCAAGGTACGACATCGGTATGGCAGACTTCGACACCATCGCCGAGACATGGCGGAAGGCATTCAACTCGCTTCCCACCGACGTGGGAAAATTCACGGGGACCGTTCTGTTTGACTTCAGCCCTTCCTGCCCAACGCATCTTCTCCCGAGAGCTGCGAAGCTCCTCAACATCCTGAGTGCTGTGCTCAGACATCGAAGCAGAGGCAGAACGACTTGTAAGGTCACAGGCTGTGGCGATGAAAAGGAGAAGATGTACCTGGAAAGCCTCTTGGTTGAAAACGTGTCCGATAGACCATTAGAGACAGTCCTTGCTCCACCAGTGGAGGATACCCAAGAGACATATGAACCTCCTGGCTGGTAAGCGGTTTTGGTGTGCGATTTCGAATTGTTCCTTGGCTGACAGTGTGTAGCGGGAGATGTTATACGATCGAAGAAGCCACGGAGCCTGAACTTGAAGTTCGTGACGTTCGTGCCTGCCGCCTGCCAAAAAAGCGCATGAGCAGGCAGGCACTATCATAATATTGTAGAGTAGATTTTCTGAGGGTGGGCGGGTGCTTCCTTCCTCCTACACTTTCACTTCCACTAAGCTTTTCACTAGCGCTGGACCCGGGCCCTATATGGTCGTTGCGTTCTTCACTTCGACTTCCTTCCTTCCACTTATATCCCACACTGATTCCAAATGGTCGCACGACGCACCAGAGTATGGGCGGCTGCTAAGCGACGTGGGAGGGGCGATGAAGACCATCGCTACGAGAAATTTTACAATAAGTTGAAGGCGCGAGGCATCGCAGATGAGGAGATCACCGACCCCGGCGTCCAGGCGTGGCTATCTCACAGGCCGGCAGAGCAACCCGTGTTGCAGCTCGATCCTCAAGCGACAGGCCGTGGGTCGGAGTTACGTGTTCATCGAGGCACGCAAACTACTCCGGAGCCACTCAGCCCAGTGAGGCCGCTTTGGAAGCCGATGCCTGAGCCAAGAAGGTCTATTCCGGAGCCACTTAGCTCAGTTCCGAGCCAGCTCCGTGAGATCGACGAGAAGCCGGTGCCAGCAGCACAGACAGTGGTTGCTACAGCTGCACCAACCAAGAAGCGGAAGTGGTCGTCAGAAGATGATGCCACGTTTATCCGGATGAGGCGCGACGGAAAATCCCATGAAGAGGCCGGGGCAGCACCGGGCGCTGTTCGAGGCCTTCCAGAACAGCATCATGATAGGCTTGAGGCAGAGAGCAATGGAGCTGCAGAGGGCAGAGGAGGTCAACGTCGAGGCGACCACCACCAGCGCGCTGGCAATGATGCAGCTGGCAAATCTCAAGGATGCTCAGGTCAGCGTCTTGGGCCGAGCGTTGGAAGAGCAGAAGATGTCAAACGATTCATCATTCGCATTCTGGAGCAACGAGCAACGAGCAACGAGGAAACAAGGATGGCATCCGCTGTGACACGGTCTCAGGGCTGTTGAATGTGTATGAAGCATGCTGTGAAATGGCCTCATGGCTACTGAATGCAATGCCGGGAGCATGCTGTGAACCGGCGGAAACGCTATTGAATGCATAGTGTGATATGGCCGCAAGGCTGTTGAACCTTCTCATCCTATCTGAACTCATATTCAGCATCAGCATTACTGTACGTAGTACTCGCTGTGGGATGGGATTCGTGTATACTGATGGCGAGCCTTTGCAACCACCATGTCCCACGTTATTCCAAAGCCGCTGATATCTGGCTTTTTTTTCTGAAGAAGCCCGGATCAATTTTCGTGCAGACTGCGGCTTTGCGATCTCCTTGACTATTCTACAGACCGGGAAAATATCCAGTGCATTGTCCGTCTGATCCGTTTCTGCATGTTCGGTATCGTCCTCTCTTTCTGGGAGCATCGACAAGAGCGGGGATTGCGATCAAAGTGTGAGTGTGGTGTGGTGAGTGATGAAAGTCGGTGTACAGCCGGTGACTGAACGTTTGCGCTATATATCGTCGATACTGGCGGAGGGAAGAGCTGCACCGCATCATACATACATACACACAGATTAAGGCCGGCTAACGAAGGGAAAAGAGCACGATATCTCCTCCACGCCATCTACAGCCATGTCGTGTGACGAACTCATTCCTTCGCCTACAACATCTCCACAAATTAGACCGCAGCATCCACTTGCGCCATCCGACTCCGGAAGGACAATGTGTCTAGCGCAAAGTCCATATCTGTTCTCCCGGAGCACCACCTCGCTTTGTCCAACTAATGGAAGCTACACTGCGTATACCGGATGATTGCATCCGTGCTAGCTGCAGCGATGGTCGGGCAAGTCTTGGTGGTTGAGCTTTATTTCCTTGACCTCACGCCCAGTGCATTGGCGTGAGTGCTTGCTTCCGTCCTTGGTGCTTCGTTGATGACGCTTTTTCGGGACCACAGGAAGACATCAATATGAAGTCTTGTCTCGCTGCATTGGTGCTTGTCAGCACCGTCACAGCCCAGTGGGACCGCGGCGGCGAGCATTCCCGACCTGATCATGGCGTTGGGCATGGACATGGACACGGACACGGACACGGAAGTTGGGATTGGAATGGTGGCTACCCGCATGGCTCATGGGGTCACCACATAGCTGGAGGTCAAGCACCCCCCGATGAGGACTCATACAGCCATGCCTACTTTGATCAGCTCATAGATCACAGCAATCCGAAGCTCGGTATGTCTTGGAATAGACGGGTATGTCGTACGTGCTGACACAGGCCAGGCACCTTCAAGCAATTCTACTACTATGACACCACATACTGGAGAGGACCAGGCTCACCGGTCGTATTCTTCACGCCTGGCGAAGTCAACGCAACCAGGTATTACAGTTACTTGACCACGAATCGGACCACTGGTGTACTTGCCTCTCAAATTGGCGCTGCCACCATCGTTCTCGAACATCGTTATTGGGGAACTTCAACGCCCTATTCTGACCTGACGACGGCCAATTTGAAGTATCTGACTCTCGAAAATGCCATCGCGGACATGAACTATTTTGCCAGGAACGTGAAGCTCCCCTTCGACAGGTACGGCGCCAGCAATGCAGATCACGTTCCGTGGGTCGTCATGGGCGGCTCGTACTCCGGCGCTCTCTCAGCGTGGATTGCAAGCACTGCGCCTGGCACAATCTGGGCATACCATTCCTCAAGCGCACCGGTAGAAGCAGTAGGCGACTACTGGGGCTACTTCAAGCCTGTCCAAGACGGTATGCCAAAGAACTGCAGCAAGGATCTCGCGCTCGTCATCGACCACATGGACGACATCTTGATGAACGGATCCAATCAACAGCAGCACGATTTGAAAGCCATGTTCGGAATGACCGCTGTGGAGCACAACGACGACTTCATGGCCGCACTCGAGAACGGTCCGTGGCTCTGGCAAGGCAACCAATTCTACACCACCTCCGGCTTCTCCACATTCTGCGACTACATCGAAAACGCCCAAAACGAAACCACCCAAACCATTCCCGGAGCAGAAGGCGTCGGCGTCCACAAAGCTCTCGCCGGTTACGCGAAATGGTGGACCGAAGTCGAGCTGCAAGGTTTCTGCGCCCAATACGGCTACACAACGGACAACAACAGCGTCGCATGCTTCGACACCTACAACCCACAGAATCCCATGTACACCGACACCTCGCTCAGCAACACCATCGATCGACAATGGGTGTGGATGACATGCAACGAACCCTTCGGATACTGGCAAAACGGCGCTCCGAAAGGCCGTCCATCCATCGTCTCCCGTCTCATCGACAATGCATACTACGAGCGTCAATGTGGCCTGTACTTCCCCACGGGACCGAACGGGGAGACGTACGGTCTCCAGAAAGGCAAGACGTACAACGACGTGAACCAGTTCACCGGCGGCTGGAATATCGATAACACGACCCGCATGATCTATGTCAATGGCGATAATGATCCGTGGAGGGAAGCTTCCGTGAGCGCGGATCTTCGTCCCGGAGGGCCGTTGAAGGCTACCGAGCAGGTCCCGATTGAGATTGTTCCGGGTGGGTACCATACCAGTGATCTCATCACTCAGAATGGCGTTGTCAATGCGGGCTGTAAAGCCGTCCAAGACAGAGTCGTTGCACAACTGGCAGCATGGGTTGCCGAGTTTCCGAACAAGGGATACAAGCATGGAGGTGCAGGTGGTGGTTGGAGGAGGGAATACTTCGAAGCATAGATAGATATTACAGCACTTCTCTTCTCGTGCAGAATGACGATTTTATGATCATGATTATCCAAATGTCGATCCTGTGACACGTTGACTGAAACTGCTGTGCCTGTCTGTACATATCTATATCTGTATGACAGATGGAAAAATCTTCCCGTTACCCAAATGCGCCTGCGCCTTGATTCCCCCGTCCCGCCAATGCAAACAGGGTATCTCGTATCTCGTCGCTCGCTCCAACTACAGCACATGATCTTTTTTCCACACCTTACTTCTTCGCTCCTTCTGACCTCTCTTGCGGATCAGGAAACGAATCAATCAACTCATCTCCCCTCTTCCCCCTCACAAGATTCTTCAAATTCGTCTTGACACTCCACCGAATATTGCTCGTCTGGGCCTTCTTCCGTGGCTTCGCATCAATGTGATTGTGGATATTACTCATCGTCTTGCCCACGGGTAAATGGTGCTGGAAGAGCGGTGGTTGCAGACTCAAACATATCGACATCGGCCGATTTGATGTCCCGTCGCAGACGTCTCTCAACATGATGTCGAAGGCGGAGTTCATTTTGCGGAGTCCGAGCTCCCAGATCACGTTGCGAGCTCCTCGTTGGCTCAAGGCGTATGCCAGTGTGCAGACGTTGTTCCGTGCTCGTGTGACTACCCGCGTGTGTGGCGGGTATTGGTCGATGAGTTCTGCTCCGCCCCAATCCTTTCGGAAGTGCTTTGGAGCGACCGTGGTGTTGTCGTTGGGAATGATGGCGCGACCAAGTGGTAGCTTGACTTTCGAGTTCTTGCTGGTCGGGAAGTTCATGCCGCAGTGACCGAGCCAGTGCATGTCCCATCGATCGATGTCGCCGTAGGGTAAGGTGGTCGGCGTTGAGACTTTGTATTGGTTGACGTCAAAGTCTTGGTGCTGTTCGCCCTCTCGCGAGCGAGGATACGTGGGATCGAGGAAGGTGGCCGTCGGTCCATCAGTCGGTTGGACGAGTAACCGTGCTGCTTTGGCGAAGTCGTGCATTTGATCGTGTATCCGAATGTCCCAATCAACATCTGCTTCGAGGATGAGGGCTGAGCCAAGATTTTGTTCGACGATACTTTGCGATACAGTATTAGCAAGGGTCGCCTGCTTGTGCACATCATGTCCAACCACTCACGCTCGCACAGCATTCATATGTGCTCGCCACGAACCAAGATTGCCCAAAGTCTTCGATCGCATCTTTTCGATATCTGGATGTTCGGCGGGCAACATCATTTCATCCACTTCGTCCAAGTGTACTCCATCGATAAATTCTACGGTGAGATTTGAGAAGGCCGCTGCAAGGGCCATGGAATCTCGAAGGTCGGATCGTGATGGCATGTTAATCACAAAGATCTTCTCGAACTGAAGGCCGTCAGTAGCTGGCACACAATGAGCAGGAACGCACTCACGCCAAGTGTGCGATTGTAGACATCGTGGATAGGGTCACGAGCCGTCTGCTTATGATACGACTCCGCTCGCATGCTCCTGAACGATGATCCCGAAGCTTGAGACACGCCAAAGACTATGAACAGCAGAGCCACAGCTGCTCCAGCTGCCAACATGACCTTCCGCGTAGATCCGCTGCTCGTGAACTTATCGACCTTCGCCCATCGCGGAAGCTGCGTTGAGCCTTTGCTGAGTGGACTTGTTGGAGCAGACATCTCGAAACTCTCTGACGATGTTGAACTGATCATGGAGGCCCTTGTATGCGAAGGGTCCCCTATATCGTTATAAGCAAGCATTCGAATGTAGTGTTTCGCTAGATGAACAGGCTGTAACCGTGAGCTGTTTGGTCAAACATGCATGGAATGTAAGAGTGAAAGGGGTGCTTAGTGAAGACAGAAAGTGAAAGTGCTCCTGGCAAGGGCTGAATGGAGGAAATCGCTATGCGTGTGAATGGAGGAAACAGCTATGCGTGTCGGGGTGCTCGGGAGGGCAAGGACAAGTACTACTGCGTGCAACTGGTACCTCAACTCGAATCGTGAGGCCACAGGTGAGGATGCGCGAGGATGCGAGCAGATCGACCACTTGTCAAGCGGGTACGTGTATAAGGAGATGATTGTTGATTGGACATGCTGTCCTGATCTCCGTTGATCTGCGTAATGCGCTGAACGGAGTCGATTGCGGTGCAAACGCTGGAAGTGGTACATTCGTCCTTATCACAAATCAGTGGCACGCAGCACCGTCAGATTGCGACTTGAAGGAGAATGAAATCGCTGGCCATGTTACGCAAAGGGAGCAGGAAGTTCCTACTATGCTTGCTTGACGAGGATTGAAGGGTCGCAGTCCTGAGATGCACAGAGACACGGACAGAGCCTGATATCCTGCCGCCGCAGCTTTGGACCTGGTATCCGCCATCCGCTCTTGTCATCTCTTGATATTCCTACAGCGCGCCTCGCGTTCGCAGCAGATGGTTTCATTTCGACGGCTCAAGGAGAACGGCGTGCACACATAAGCGTCGGTGGATCGTCGAAGTTCTCGGTGCGCATGAGGAGCATCGTGAGCGCGCATGAGGAACAGCATGCCGCCGCAAGATCGGTCGGGCTTGGTTCATGGCTGCTATTGATATGACCATAGAGATTCAGAGAGGTGTCTGCCGGATGTGCCAAGATCGCTGTGCCAAGACAGCAATACTGTAAGCTTGGCAGATACGGTACAGTATCCATTACTCCTCCTCCTCCTCCTCCTTTTCTCGCAATCTCGACAGAATATCATGCTTGGCACCGCTCGAGGCAGCAAATCACGTGGTAAACAAAGAGAAGACGGTGGGCTGCTGAAACGGGCATCTCTCCAGCATCATCACAACCCATAGAATAGTTCTAGACCTCAGCAGTGAGCCTGCAAACGTGCTTCGCGAAAGCCTAATCTCATCGAGTTGCTCCATTCGTTTGCAGCACCGACAAAGAGCCTTGCCAAGACTCTCGCCAGCAGTAGACCTCTCGACGTCCACGTTGACCAATGCCAGGCCGACGTGCGATGAGCTTCGGCTGAACAATCACTACGAATATCAATGCACCTTCAAGCGTCGGCATTGAAATGCCTCAATGATGCTCCAGACGTTCTTGCCGTCGTGCCATGCTCGGCATTCCGGCATTCTGATGATCAAAAATGCTACTGACAAGCATAGCACTAATCTTGTACACCACCACCATCTGTGCCGCAACGCCAGCTGTGGCTTATGGACGCAAAGGACCAAGCATTTGGGGACAATGGCTGAAGCCTTCCAAGCGAGAGCTTCACGACACACTTGAAGCCAAGCGGCAAGTCTATGCTCGCCAGCTGAAAGGCTATGGTTCTTGGGGTTCTGCCACAGGCTCTGGAACCTCTGGTCACAGGCTCTGGTCCAGCTATGGCGACGACACCAAGCTCAGCCCATACGCTCAAAGCGGATACAGCCGATGGGGAACAGTGAACTCCAGCACCCTCCCCAGCTGGGCGAACTGGGCTGGCAGCGGGAAGCCTTGGGGCAAGATCAGCACAGGCAATGCCAATCCATACACGTCAGCTCCGAAGCCGAGTGCGGTGCGCAACTACAAGTTCAGCGTCGCACATTGCGACATCAAGCCGGATGGAGTGGTTACGAAAGGAGCTGTATGCATCAATGGACAATTTCCTGGACCAATCATCGAAGCCAATTATGGAGATACCATTAACGTGGCGGTGACCAATGACCTGCTAGACGAAGGAACTTCCGTCCACTGGCATGGCTTCTTGCAGCTGAACAACTGCCACAATGATGGTGTTCCAGGTGTTCAGCAGTGTCCCATTGCTCCCGGCGATACTTACACGTACACGATGAAGGCTGAGCTGTATGGCAGTTCCTGGTACCATACGCATTATTCTGCGCAGTATGCTGGAGGTGCAGTAGGTCCCATGGTCATCTACGGGCCTTCCAACTCTGGCTATGATGTCGATGTCGGCCCAGTCATGCTTCACGAGTGGTATCGCCAGGACTACTGGACTTCAATCCAAAGCATCTTCCGCCCGCTGAAATCCGGAGGTCCTGTTGAACCAGTCGCAAACAGCAACCTCATTGACGGCAAGATGAGATTCGATTGCAGCCAGACCAAGCTCCCATGCGAGACGGCAAGCTATGCCAAGTTCAACTTCACCTCGGGCAAGAACCATAAGCTTCGTCTGATGAATGTCGGTGCGGCAGCTGTGCAGAAGTTCAGCATTGACGACCACACCATGCAAGTCGTCGCTCAAGATTATATGCCCCTGAAGCCGTACAACACTTCGATGGTGGCCCTTGCGGTGGGCCAGCGTGCAGACGTCATCGTCTTTGGATCTGGGAAGAAAGGTGAGAAGTACTGGATGAGGTCGAACATCGTTGGCTGCTCCCTCAACGATGGCATCTTGACTGAAGCTCGAGCTGTAATCTATTATCAGGGCGCGGACACGAAGAGTTACCCGTCAGCACCTGCAAATCAGGGACCCGGAATCGACCCATCGCCGAGGTCTTGTGCGAATGATGCTCTTGCCAATACCGAGCCAACATACCCGCTCGCCGCTGCCACTCCCGATGTGACGCAGACGTTCGATATTCGTACCAAGAACAACGGGACCAACATCGTCTTCACCATGGGCAACTATACCTTCCGAGCCAACTTCAATCAGCCTCTGCTCTGGAAAGCGTTGAACAAGACGCTGTACCAGGTGCCAGTGACACGGAACTTGTGGCAGCTGGACGAGAAGGCGAAAGTAGCTCGCGCAATCATCTACAACTACAACGAAGCTCCACATCCGATTCATTATCACGGACACAACATGCAGATCCTCAATGTCGGAATGGGCAAGTGGGACGGCAGCATCATTCGTCCTTCCAACCCACAGAGACGCGACGTGCAGCTCATGGGACCTGGTACAGCGACGACTCCGAGTTTCCTGGTGGTGCAGTGGGACATTGATAACCCAGGAGTATGGCCTCTGCATTGGTGAGTTTTGCGTGCCGGGTAGTGCTGAAGCATGCGATGATGCTGATATTTGTGTAGTCATTTTGCTTGGCATTCGTCGATGGGCCTTGTGGTCAATGTGGTGGAAAAGAAGCAGTACATGCAGGATAAGATGCAGGATGTGGCGGCGCTCATGCGGCCCACGTGCGATAAGTGGAATGCTTGGATGGTGAAGAAGGGAGGACCTTTGTTGACTGGAATCGATTCAGGACTGCGCAAGGCGAGAAGAGGGAAATGATGAGGTGATGAAGTTGGCGACCGTTGATGCGGTGTTGTATGATGATGATGATGATGATGATGATGAGATACGTCAGTAGTCCAGTATATAATGTTGGCGACTCATTTGAGGCTCTGAATCGCTGAATGGCCGCATTACGCGTACAGATACAGATATCTTGGCACTGGCAGACAGCTGGACGGAAGATGCCGTCGACGAGGAGCCGAACCGAAGCTAGCACCGCACCAGAAAGCGGAACGACGATTAAACTCTTCTCTCCGCTGTCGATCCTGTTCTCTGTTCTGGAGTCTGTGACCACAGTCACCACACCTCTGCTGCAACCTGTCACATCATACATGTCCCCGTCGCACAATGCACGATGCACAATGCTCGGGAACCACACGCGCAAGCGCCTCCTGTACTCCGGACGAACCAGCCACGGCCCCTCGCTGAAGGCCGATATCGATATCGATATGCCGGTCTTCTCATCACTCCAAGCACCGTGACTTGGCTGGACGCCACCCGAAAGCCTGATGTCAAGTGTCAAATGGTGGAGCATCTCGAACGTGTTAGTCCTGACTCCTGCAGCCGCGAAAGCTTGGGGAAACGCGTTGGCGTTGCTAGCACCACAGCAGTGTGAAAAGCAAGTAAGTCCACTCGACTCTCTGCTTCCAACTTTCCTCCTCGACCCTCCCACGCCTTCGCCCTCGCCCTCGCCCTCGCCTTCGCCCTCGCCTTCGCCTTCGCCACCCCACCATCGCCTTCTCCTGCTTCTAGCTCGACCGCGCACGACATGAACCCAGCGCGAGATGTTAGTCCCGTTGGCACGAGTCGCTTCGAGGCGCCCTATGAACCTCCTCGCAGCCTTACTCCCTCGGCCACTACTTCGCCCATCTCTCCTTCCACCAGCACTCTGCCCTTCGCCAGGAGGATAAAGCAGCCACAGCACTCAGACTCGCTCTTCTCCAACGATACCGAAGCCGACACAGCACCCACGAGCATGCGATCGTCATCACGAGATCAACTTCACAGTCCGACAAGTCCGATTAGCGCCGTCACCCCAGACGAATGGTTCGCGAGATTCCATTCCGATTCTGATCTCGACGCTCTCAACTCCGACGAATGTCCCGATCGCGCAACCTTGGCAGCAATCCAGGACATTCCCATATACGACGCGGAAGGCAATTCTCGAACCTTCGGATCACTATACCACGACCCATCCGGACTGGCCTACCAACGACAACTCGTGATTTTCGTCCGACACTTCTACTGCGGAGCATGTCAAGCCTACCTCAAAGCTCTCACCGAAAGCATCTCCATGCAAGAATACTTCTCCATTCCCATCCCAACCCAGATCATCGTGATCGGATGCGGACAACCAGATCTCATCCCCCAATACAAGAAATTCTGCGGCGATTGTCCGTTTCCCATGTTCGCCGATCCTTCGAGGGCCTTGTTTAAGAAGCTGGGAATGAAGAGTACATTGAATATCGGAGGGAGTAGACCGGAGTATATGAAGGATATCAGTACCGTGGCTTGGGCGAATGGACAATTCGTGACTGTCAAGAGGAGTTTGCAGGATCCGGATGGGATCACGAAGAGGGATGTTCTGCGAGGTGGACAGCCACTTCAAGTTGGAGGCGAGTTTCTTTTCGAAGAGGGCCAGGTCGTGTGGTGTCATCGAATGAAGAATATGCGCGGACACGCGGAGGTGAAAGTCATCCGAAGACTGCTGGAGCTCGACGATGAATGGCGTGGCCAAACTTTTCGATGACGAAGCTCTATCACAAGCCTTGACAGCTTCCATCATCTCCGCACGATGGCCGACTTTCGAGATTCTGGATTCCGGGCCTGAACACATGCCTTCCCAAGCCGATCGCGGCGAGAACTACCTCCTTACAGAAACTTAGAACACTGAGCTCCGGCCACAGGTCGAGATACAGCCTAGTTCCCATCCCAGGAGAATCTTCTCCAGGGCCTGCAGGGCTTGTCCTGGATTCAGCCATATATCCCAAAGCAAGCGAGCAATGGGAATCTATGGCCATGAGGACGTGGATGCGACGGTCGTGCAGGATCACGTCCAGCGGCATCATTTCGAGAGATGTGTTGAGATGGATTGCAATTTTGGTCGGAGGTGGAGATGGAGTTGGCTGGAAATTGAGGAATTCGCAAGGGAGAATCTCGAGAAATGTAGCGATGAGAGCAATTGGAATACAGATTTCACTCATGATGACTGGGAAGTATGAAGAGACAGCTGCCATGTGCGAGTGCGAGCTCATCTCATCCGACTGAACTCCTAAGTAAGAATCCACAGCAACGCAATCACACAGATCCATCCTAGAATTTCGCAGATACCGTTCGTTCAGTCAGCGAATCAAAATCTTTCTTTCATGCAATCAAACACACAAGATCCCGATTCGTGCTTTAATTGAGCAGGGTCGAAGGAAGAAAGTGTGAAGAAATTCGTCCACAGGCGGGCATGAGAATCCCAAGGCCAAGCAAGATATCGTCGAGTCTGGTACTAGAGACAACGGATGGATGGTTGGCTATTCCCGTTGATGTAGACTTACCGCCCGACCAGATCAGATCCGCGCCCGCCACTCCATAGCCACGTGTATTGCCGCAGTAAAGGTAGACTGGAAACACGACTGAATTTCCAGATTTCACGCATTATTACCAAGTTCAAGCGAGGAGATCGCGGTGGGCTTTTGTCATGGAATATTCATTTCGTGTGATCTAGTTGCCGAGCTGCTTCAGCGCTCTATACCAAAGGGCTGTGAACGCACTGGCTCCCTTGCCAGCTTTCTTCAAACGCCTCTTCGCTATGCAGTAAAGCAATCATGTTTCATGTCATCGTCTCGTGCTTGTGCGTGCATCGTGCCGTCAAGGCACTGCCTTGCCCATTTGCTTGTGTCTAGTAGCCATTCCCGCGCACGGCATCCCACGGTCCCTTTGTCTTCAGGATCTCAAGTCCAGCTAGTGTCATGTTGACCTTATGCAGACGTAGGAACAACGTGCGCTCCACTTCTTCCGCCGCTGTCTTCGCGGCCAAATGTGTAGCCGAACGCATCTCTTTCTGTGGCGCGACGAGGACGCCATTCACCACGTCCAATCTCGCATTGAGTGTGCCGTTGTCGATCATGTTGAGCACCTCCACTTCCATTGCATCTGCCGCGGTCGAGAGAGGTGGGAAGGTTGATGCGAGAGAGGCGATGCTGACTTCAGAAAACGACGAGAAGTACGCGGTGATGCTACGCTCGCGGATTCGAGCAAAAAGGGAGTCGACGTGCGAGCCAATCGTGTTGGGACTTCTCGCGCCGAGGAAGATGTCGAGGTTCCAGTCGCTGTAGTAGCGCTGAAGCGTGGTGATGCAAGCTTGGTATTTGGCTGTCGTGTACAGGCCGATCGCCTTGCGCATGTGTGGTTCGAGTTCGAGAAAAGCACGGAACGGTCCTCCAAGCACATTTTCCACCAGCTCATCTCTGCTCATCGTCGCCAGTGCACAGAGTCCGCCGTAGATGGCTACATCGTTGGCGTTGGCCACTGACCGCTCAAAGTCGATACCCTGGACTGGGCCCAAATTGTGGTACTCGAATGGTGTGGCCAGAAAGCTATTCGCCGCGTCGGAGTAGTGGCCGTAACCAAGGCTGGCGATGCCGACGGAAACGCGCATGAGCGGAGTCAGCTTCGACTGCTCTTCTTCCTTGACGCCGCTCGAGCGCAGGCGGCTCCCGTTGACCGAAAGGCTTTGCAAATGCAGAGCGGCAGACTTCCCCTGGAGCTGGGCTGAGACCGTCTGGATGATGGCAGTGTAGACCAAGCGCAGATTCATGGCGTTGACGTGCGTCGGGGTGGTGCAGTAGTCGCGCATCTTGGCAAACTGTTGGAAGGCAGCATTGTAGCCTGACGAGTTGAGCGACTGCGGGTCGGTCGGGTCAGGGATGGGGCCGCCGGTGAGGAGTAGATGTCTGGCCAAGTCTTCTTGTCCCATTCTGATCGACTCGCGAATGAGGTTGTTCTTGTATCCTCGCAGCTCGCTCTCCAGCCGTGTCTGCTCCCGCCGATTCTCCTCGTCCTTTCGGGATGCCCACGCTGTGTCTTGCTTTGCGAGCTCGCTGATGCCGAGGCTACCAGCGACATCGGTGAGGCGATTGTAGAGCTGAATGTCCCTGCCTTGCTTCACGTAGCCAACTGCCAGCGTTAACGCTTGCTTCGAGAGTGCTTTGCAGTGCAGTGCGATGTGGAGGAGGCGGTATGGCAGAAGTGCTCCTTCGTAGTTGGCCGACCACGATTCCAGCTCGAATGTCGGCGGCGGCAGATCGTCGCCGCTATGTCGAGGCGCCATGGTGAGAAGATGATGTGGTGGTGTGGAAACGATTTCATCGGCAGCTCGAAGCTCAAGGCAAGGCAAGCAGGCGGTTCGGATCTCGGCAGCGGGGAGACCCGCGATAAGCGAACCCCGCCAAACGCAAACTCGCGCCCCCACGCGACGCGACTCGGGAATTTTGATTTTGGGATTGATTGCGAAGGAAGAGGAACGGCAAGTCACGATGATATGTTTTCAGAGGCAATGTGCGCTCTTTGCTTGAGATGTTCAGAATACATGCTGAGTTGCAACGTGTCTACCGCTGCTCAAACCGTGCGGCATAGCTGTGTATCGAGGCGAAGCCGCCGACTGCTGGTCAGCCAGCCAGTTGGTGCACGATGTAGCGAATGCGAGAAAGGGACTGTATGGACGATAGCGAGCACGCAGAGGCTTCATCATGCTGCGTGAGTTATTTTCACAGTTCCCATAGCTTCTTGCAGTCCAACTGGATAGAAGCCATGCTCCTTACGGTAATTTGCTGTGCTGCTGGGACCAACGAGGTAGAATCTAGCTGAAGGCCATGCATACATGCTTGCCAAGATGAGGAGCAGTGATACAGCCACGCCATTTCGACAAAGATAGCTGGCTGACGGTGGATCAGTGCTACAGCAGGAATCATGGCGGGATCTGTCGTTGGAATGCTTGTACTCGTGCTTGCTGTATGGCTCATACGCCGGCGGAGAAAATTCGCGCCGGAGGACGATGCTCCGAAAAGCGATGATCATGGCGCCGAGCTTGATGCTGATGCGGGAATGCATGAGAAGGAAGGTAAGGAGATCTTCGAGGCAAGCTCCAACATCATGCACGAGACGAGACGCTGGGCTGGGAAGGGCACGAGTTGTCTCCAAAGGACCCCGTTAAGCTGTTCGCTGGTGATGCTGGTGTCGAGATGGATGATGCACCGGGTGGTGTCAGAGGCGATTTACCTTGTTCACCTGTCGAGAGCGCTCAAGAGAAGGCTTGATGATATCCGTAAGGCTGGCTGTAGATCAAGGCGGGATCGTAGTTGGCGGCATCAGTGCTCGGAGGATATGCTGGCCCAGCAGGCAGCGGGAGTTGCTGCTGGGGCGCATCTGGCTCGCGTGGTACTTCTTCTTCCCCTTGACCACCTTGGTGTTTTCGCAATTCCGCCGCCCTCTGCTTCGCCCTCGTCTCCTTCATCTGAATCTTCAGCCTCCGAGCTGGTCCTTCCGGATCAAGCTTCCTCGCAATGTCATACAGCCTGTCCCTGCCCCAGATGTTGTGCTTCGCGTGCAGGTACTTGTGCAGCTTCTTGAGAGACATGTCACGAATCTGTGGATCTTCAAACTCTTTTCTCAAGATTTCCTCCACTTGACCTTCCTGCAGCGGCCGCTGTTCCTTCTCCGTCCGCTTGTACATTCCCATCTCCTTGCGCAATTTGGCCAGTCGAGTGGGCGCGATGTCGTAGCCATGTTTCTGCAGCTCCAATCTCGCCGCCTCATCGGTCAATTGCAGCCGGTCAAAGCAGTGCTTGACGTGCCTACGTAGAGCCTGCGAATCCTCCCATTTCGGCCGGCGCACTCTCAGACCCCAGTTTGCGATCTGCTTCGTCAAAGTCGAGCGCCCGATTTGGAGATGGTGCTTGGTCATCAGCTCGACCAAGATCTCCTCCACGGTCGCCTTGGCATGGTAGCGCTCGGCGATCCATTCTTGGTGAGGCTCAAGCTTCTTGCTCGAGCGTCCGGGAGGTGGTCGTGGGGACGCCATCTCTGCTTGCTCGCAGCTGGTGTTGACGGTGGCCGATGTGTTGTCAAAGATCAAAGCTGATGTCCGCCACGTTCCCTTCCTTCCCCGCGAACCCAGCCACCGAGACCGAGAAGCAGAAGCAGCCTCGCAGGAGGGAGCGCGACGGCTACTGAATCACTAATGCAGGTACGCTCTCGAAGCGAGTCTGCTTCCTTCGACTATTCAGCAATACGCCGCCAGATGAAAGAGCATGATGTCCAGGAAACCAAAAGCGACGTTGCTCGCGAACGACGGCGATATGCCCAAGCTGTCTGTGGAGGAAGCCACGGCATTGGCTCGGCACATATTTAGCAAGAAGAATCGCGAACGGGCGAAGCAGAAATCCTATGAGACGATACTTAACAAGCGCAAAATCGAGAAGAGGTGGAAGGCTCGACAAGACGCTTCTCGGCGAAAGGCTCGTCGTTATTTCGAGCACAACGACGAGCCCGTAAGCATCAAGATCCACATCGCGAGATCGAAGCCGAAGAAGCAGCGATGCTGGGACTGGGTGGTGCATCACGGCGATGTCCATTATGCCTGCAATGGCGCTTCATTCACAGACTACACGAAAGTCGACGCATATGTCTACAACGCGACGAATCCTGGCGACCCCATCAAAGCTTTGGGCATCGGCACAGTGAAGATCAACGCAATGAGAGCACTGGACAGTGACAATGTGTGCGAGATCACATTGCACAACGTCCTACATCTGCCGAGCATGCCATGCAACGGCATATCTCAGGCACTGCTGGAAGGAATCCCACTGGAAGTGTGGGCTGGTAAAGGACTGCAAATCATGGAGCCGACAGGAGCGTGGATGTTCTGCGGGACCAAGGAAGGCGCACTGCATCGTGTGGCGATGTATGACAGCGTGCCCCGACCTTCGACGCTTCCCCGTTTCTTGCAGCCAGATGAGCTGAACATATGCGCGAGCGACCTGGAGAGAATTGCGGACTTGGGATACCACGCTCGCAAGATCAAGGCTGTTGAAGCTCGTCCGGGATACAAGATCGATACCGGCCCTCATACGCAAGTGGAGTGCTGATGGGTAGAGCCACTGTCAGCTGCAGCACATGTGTGGTGCATCGAAGGTGGCCTCGGTGCTGGGAGTGCCTCTGTGACTTCGCCATATTCCTGCCCCAGACTCTTTCTCGCTCTCCAAAGAGCTTTTAATCCCTTTCAAGGAATGTACAGACATCCTTCGAAGCTGGGCTGTCATTTGTAGTCAAAGCTCCCAAGGCGCACAGCCTGAATTCAGCCGAATCGCCGAAACCATCCCTCGCCGTCTCTTCCCGACCCACAGCACTATGAAGCCTCAAATACAGACAGAAATTTCTTGCACTCATCAATCAGCACATTTGAATACTCCTGGCCGGGGTAGCTCAATCGGTAGAGCGTGTGGCTCTTAGAAGCATTCAGTGCAATGCAACGAGATCACCTCAAGGTCGTGGGTGTAAGTTGATCATCGATTCAGCCCAATGTCCAGAACAATCACTGAATGATTACCTCAGTCGAGCCCCACCTTCGGCTATTCCTATGCAAAGCATACAAATGGCCTTGCTACTATCTTTTTTTTTGTCGTTTGAAAGTCATACACCATGGCTGGACAGACTTCCTTTTTGACGAATCCAAGCTCGGAAAAGCCAGGAGAATCACGCAGTCTTGTGATAATCGATGTCCCTTGATCTCTCGCTGCGCCCCGAGAGCCATGGAGCACCCGAATAGTGTTGTTCTTCTCACTTTGGCGGCTTGAATCCTTCCGAGTTCTTTTGCAGCTGCTTGTTCTGTCTACTCGAACCACGTCCTCATTAACATCAACTTGATGCGGCGGCAATGACCCGCTTGGCAGTGAAGAAGTGGTGCGAACTCTGAACTCCGTGTCGCAACATCGGCTCTCATGGTCACATGCCACCACGTGACTTCACGTGATCTCTTGGCATGTGCTGTTCGTGAGACATTAGATACAGCGTCTTCACGCATCGGAGGGCTATTCTCTTTACGCTTAACAGTCAAGCCGAGATTTCAATTGGCCTAAACCCTTGCTAGCCCAAAATGGGGAGAAATTGATAGCCTTCCGATGCGTGAAGACGCTGTAGAACGTGCAATCAATCATTCACTTATCATATGCGCCTCACCGCATTCAGACAATGCAGTATTCCGTAATGTAATCAACTGCCGCTGTGCGAGCGAACACCACCGTCGCATTGAATCTCGCTGAACTGTAGTGTGTATAAGACCGTAGCAATTGCCGTATACCTGCGTTTTCTTTCTCCAACCTTTCCTCGAATCTTTTTAACAACTCACGCTAGTTACTATTCCACCTTAGTATTACAATGCGCTCTTCCTATACCCTCCTTCTCTTTGCGACGTACGTCTTAGGTACAATGGCAAAACACTTTTGCGCAGGGGGACGTGTTTACTGCTATTGCGGAGACCATGTATACGAATGGCATGACTGCAACTGGTGCAGTTGCGATGCAAACATTGCAAAGGCTGATAGCGCATGCTACAGCAACGGTGTTCTCCTGGGGCTACATCTTGGCTGTAAAAGCTACTAAGGAAAGAGTCTACTACGTAAGCACTACCTTTAAATTAGTTCCATCCTGTTTGAATTATAATCACGCATTTACACCGAGGTAGTCTGAACTTGGAATTGCGCGGAGTCCGTGTGAAAAGCATTGGGGATATCCTTATACCGCGGGTGAACACATCGGAGGGCTATGACCTTTACGCTTAATAGTTAAGCCGAGATGTATCAGTGTGCAAGGGACACCGCTGCCCTAGAGAGACCACCGAGTCACCGACTTTTCCATCGTCCGATATGAACTTATTCTGCTCTCTCCCTCTTTGCATCCGCTGACTACACACTACACTCCTCCCCTTCTCGATATCATACGTGTGCAGCGGTCTGGCTCGTATCTTTCACACTCGATACCCAGATATAGGCCGCCCTGGCCGCACGAGCACGCAAGCAAGCATACGAAAGTCTGACAAGATTGCAAGCGAACACCACCGTCGCATTGATTGTGCATTGTGCATTGTCGTCGGCAGTATCGCCACAAATAGCAATAGCAACATGCAGCAGAATGCTTGTCCGAGCTGGTCAATGAGCTTGGCCGGCTTGGCAGCTCACTTCAAGTACTGTGCGACAAAGATGAGAAGCTCGTCGGCAGTTACAAGCTTAGCCATGTGTCTCCAGGGAGCAACATACTTCGGACCTCCCGGAATCACGCACGCCTTTCAGACCCAGCATCGCGATAAAATGGGCGACAACGATAGGCTGTGCCAGGCCGTACCATACCACTATAACACGTCTTGGCTGCTGGGTCCAGGCCAGATAGCGAAAGTAGCATCGCAACCATGCAGTGGGCGAAATGGAGGCCGTTGCCCCGAAGATGACAGATAACGATAGAAAAGCTGGTGCCGTTCCAAAGATTGACTTTCCGCGACGTTGCCTTCTTCCACGACCTTCTTGAGCATGGCGACGTTGGTGGACGAGAAACATTCGGCGGATGAGAAGATATCGAGTGCACACGAAAAGCCGCTCCCAGATGCAGCAAGCAACGAATCACCAGGTCTCGGCAAGGACTTCGTCGACGAAAATGCCATCATCATCACCGGAGAAGATGCCGCTGCGTATCTCCTGCCCATGCGCGACGACGGCGATCCAGCTCTTACCTTTCGATCGTTGTTCCTGGCCACGGGCCTCTCTGCTTTTCAGGCTGTGATGTATCAGATCTATGCCGTGTGTTGCTGCTGTCGGAGAGCGGCCGTGACGATACTGACCATCTCAACAGTTCAAACCGACCAACGTGTCCATCCAAGGCACATTCATCGTTCTCATCGCATACTTTCTAGGCAAGGCATGGGCGTTCGCATTCCCACGAGGCGATCTCCACCTGGCTCGATGGCAAAGCAAAGATCTGGAAGGCAAGCCTCCGCTTTGGATCTCAATTGCATCCTTCGTGAACCCTGGACCTTGGACGCTGAAAGAGCATGCGATATGCTCAATCACCGCGACTTCCGCCTCGGCCGCAGTCGCCAGCGTTGAAGTCTTCACCGCGCAGAAGCTTTTCTACGACATGCCATTGACAGCGACGACGGTGATATGCACCACGATCTCGCTTGGCTTGTTCGGCTATGGAATCTGCGGTCTGCTTCAGCCCATCACGGTCTGGCATGTCGAAGCCGTATACTGGAGCTGCTTGCCGACTGTGAAGACGCTTCAAGGGCTCCATTGGCAATCCGTAAAGAACTCGAAACCGCTTCGTTGGTTCTGGTACTGCTTTGGCGGCATGTTCTTCTATGAGTTTTTTCCATCATACATCTGGCCATGGCTCAATTCGGTCTCGATCCCTTGCCTGGCATCTAAAAACACGACAGGATCAACGGCGAAGACGCTCACGAATTTGTTCGGAGGAGCGACGAATAATGAAGGTCTGGGACTGTTCACGCTTTCATTCGATTGGCAATACATCACTTCCTTCCAAACCTCGCTACCACTGACGCTCCAGCTTCACATGGCCTTTGGATACTTCGTTTGCTTCATCGCCATGCTGGCAATCTACTACACGAATACATGAGGCGCAAAATCTTTGCCATTCATGTCTACGAAACTGCTTCTGCCGGATGCCAAGAAGTACCCCGTCGCCAAACTCTTCACCGGCGGAACATTGAACCACGATCAACTGGCGAAATACGGCCTGCCAAAGCTTGCCGGGAGTTTTGTTTATGGCTTGATGATTGGCAACGCTGCCATTGGCGCTCTCATCACGCACGTCGCCCTCTTCTGGGGCGGCGATGTGTGGAGGACATACAAGGCTAGTCGCAAGAGCGAGTACAATGACCCTCACCACGCGCACATGGCCAAGCACTACAAAGAAACGCCATGGTGGTGGTTCGTACTCACGTTGCTCGTCAGCTTCGTGTTGGGACTTGTCGTCGTCATCAAGGAGAAAACCACTCTGCCCGTCTGGGCATACGTGGTAGCGCTGATCGTTGGGTCGTTCATTGCGCCTTTCGTGAGATCCTACCAAGTCACAGCGTCTCCTCGTTCTGCTAACACCATTCCTAGAGCAACATCCTCTACTCACGTTACGGCAACGGAATCGCTACGAACAACATGTCCAAGATGATAGCAGGTCTGCTGATTCCCGAACGCCCCGTTGGCAACATGTACTTTGCAGCTTGGTCACACAACGTGGTCGCCTGCACAGTGCAGCTGTCGTCCGACTTGAAGATGGGCGATTATCGTACGCAGCATGAATTTGGAACACCCTTCGGCTCAACATGCTGACCCGAGCACAGTCAAGATCCCTCCCCGCGTCATGTTCTTAACACAATGCTGGGGCACCATCTTCGGTAAGCAAACCCTCACCACCAACCACGACTCCCTCACTCACATTGTTCTTCCAGGCGGTTTCATCAACTACGTCGTCATGATCTCAATCGTAAACTCCAACGCAGACCTCCTCCGCGACAGCAACGGCAACTCCTCCTGGTCCGGAGCCCGAGTCCAAGCCTACAACACCAACGCCACCGGCTGGGCTTTGGCACGATACCTCTACAAAGTCGGCGCAGACTACTACATGGTCCCCGTCGGCCTAGCCATCGGCTCAGGACTGGTAATTGTGCACAGAATTTTCGCTCACGTAAGTCTTCTCCACTCCCTCCCACAAATCCATTGAGTGTTTAGATGGATGATTGACCGATGTTACAGTTCGTCCCCAAAGTCGGCCGCCTGTCCTCCTACGACCTCAATCTCCCCCAACTCATCCAATTCATCGGATTCATCCCCTACAACCAATCGCAAACCTGCGTGATTTTCAGCCAAATCCTCGCGGGCTTGTACGTGCAATACTATCTTCGAAACTACCGACCCAGGATTTTTAAAGATTACTCGTACATCATTACCGGGGCTTTCGACGGCGCTGTGCTGTCTTGCTTGTTTATCTTGTCGTTCGCGGTATTCGGTGCCGGAGGGAAATCCCATCCTTTCCCGCAATGGTGGGGGAATAATGTGAATGGGAACTATGATTTTTGTCCTCAGGCGGATTAAGTAGAAGAAGAAGAAGAAGCAAGCGGGTGTCAGATCGTGTGGATGGCGACGAGCGCGTGTCATTCTGCGTGTATTCATCAATCAAATCTATCGAGCATCTTTTTGATATCGGCCAATCAATCGATCGAAGCATCCATCATGAACAACAAACATTATGCTGTGCGGTGTTCCTCCTCAGCAGTTCTATGGCAGGTAGTAGTTCCGACATATGGAAAGGCTTCGTCACCACCCGATCCATACCTGCATCGAGTGCTTCGGCCTGTTGCTCTGCTCTCGCATTCGCCGTGACACCTAATATAGGCATCCGCGACGCTCGTTCCGATTCTTGTTCCCGTAGTCGAATGATGCGCGTACATTCCAGACCGCCCATCACCGGCATTTCGATATCCATCAACACGACTCCGATGTTGGCGGGATTGGTGTCGGCAGGATATATACAGTCGAGCGCCTCTTGGCCGTGATTCGCGACTGTCACTCGGAATCCGGCTCGAGTGAGTTGTTTGCGCATGACACGTTGATTTACGAGGTTGTCTTCTACGATGAGAACGTCCGTGCCTGCAGCTTCCGAGGACTGCTCTGGCTGTATTGACGTTACGTCGACCATGACTTCGTCTTTCGTAGGGGTGGCACTATCACCATGCGGAGATTCGAGGTGGGCATGGATTGCCGCAATGCCTTCGTCCAGCATCGACATGGCGTTCGCATCGATGACGGCTTTGGGTGAGATATCTCCAGTTGACGGTCGTTGTGAGGCGCTCATGGCCGGACGTTTGGGTTGCGGAGCTGCGCATCGAGGCGCTTGTACGTAAAAGCAAAATGTGCAGCCACTTTCTTGGCTGGGTTGTAGGAAGCCTGCGGTGTTCGATGCGACGCCAATCTGACCGCCGAGCTTTGCACATAGCTCTTTTGAGATCCACAGACCCAGACCTGAACCTCCGTACTGTGCCTATTGGGCACGGTCAGCACTCATACCAGTGGAAGAAGTTCCGATCATGCAGTACTTACATATGTTTTTGGCGAGGCTTGCTGGAATCGCTGGAACAGATTCCGCAACTCCTCCTCAACAATGCCAGGTCCGGTGTCCTTGATGGTGATACACAAATACACGCAACTCTCCTCCGACGGCACTGAGGATCTTCGCAATGTCGTTGGTGCGAAGCGCACACTGCAATCTGCGTCCGTTGGCCGTACATGGCTTGCATCGAGCCGCACCTCCACTTTTCGTAAACTCTCGTGTTTCGTGAACTTGATCGCGTTTGTGAGAAGGTTGACCAAAATTTGAAGGAAGCGAGTAGAATCGAGCATGACCCAGTTGACTTCGCACGCCTGATACGAGGATCCGATCGAGTACTGCATGTCAACATCGTTCCGTTGAAGCTCGCCTTTGAACATTTTGAGTGCCTGTGTGACCACGTCTGTGGGTCTCATAGGCGCAGGATTTACTGTAAGCATCTGACTGTCAAGCTTGCTGATCGTCAAGACATCGTCAATGATGCGCTTCTGGTGCTTTGCGCAAGTCATGATGATCTCAACGCTCTCGAGGATCGCCATGGCGCTGTCACGGTCCAGCGTGAGCTGCCCAGTTGCCGATTGTGAGAGCAGTCGATTCACCGTCGTATACACATCGTCCGCGCACAGTGTGATCGCTGCGAGGGGGTTTCTGGCTTCGTGATTCGTCGAATCCATAAAGTTTTCTTGCTGTCGTCGTCGTTCAAGCTGTTCTTTTACCTGTCGTTCTTGGAAGCCCTCCATCCATTTCTGTCGGCTAATGTCGACCAAGCACCCAAATACGCCTTTCACTCCATCGCCATAAGGTCCATCATTATCATCGCGCATGGCGTATGCAGCGGTGAGTACCCATGTCTCACCAGTCATGCGTTCTCCACCGTACATGTCATCGGTGATGAAGGGTCTGTTGAGTCTTGCCTCGAATGACACCTGTTCCCCACCCAGAAGCTTGCTCCATTGTTGCAAGGAGTATGCTCGGTCTTCCTCGTGAACAGCCAGGTTGAGCGATGGTATATCTGGTGTTTTGTCCGTGGCGCAATTCGTCATTTCGAGGAACCTTTGGTTTGCGTAGAGCAAGGTGCCGTTGGTATCAAACTCGAAGATACCGATTGGAGCCAGGTCGGCCATGTGGCGGAAACGAGTTTCGCTGTGCTCGGCCACCTGTTGGCTTTTCGCGAGTGACTCTACCAGACGGATGCGATCACGAGCAGCAAGTCTGGCTGCCACGCGGTTCCGTCGAGCTTCATCCTCCGCCATGACCAGCGTGGAAAGTGATGTGGTCAGCTGCTGATGGAGAAGTCGTACAAATTGTTGATATGCGGCGTTATATTCTCGCCTCGTATTGAGTCCCAGGATCAGGAAGCCAGACCGATGCTCTTGATACTTCGACCAGATGGGCATCATGATTGCACTTCTGCATTGCTCACCGTCGAAAGCGCGGGACTTGGCGGCTTCTTGAAGGACCGGACTCATGGTACCGTCCGAAACACTGAGCAGGACCAATTTCTTGGACTCCATGCAGTCTCTGAAGAGCGGCGACAGTATCTCGCATCCGGAATCGAGGTCGACCTTTTGAGGTAGGCCATGAAAGTCGGGAGGCGGTCTCACTCCAATGACTCCTTCCATCGTCCACTCCGTGCCGGAAAACATTGAGTTTTGGTCCGAGACAGAACCGGTGTCGGCGTCTTGGGAGGTGGATATCGATTGCGTGGAAGCTCGCCTTGCATCAGGTGCGACCGGTCCGTACAATGCTGCGAATGGCACTTCCCGATCATTCTTGATCAGACCTCGCAACACTTCCGTCCAGTACGATGAAACGGTCTCCACATTGGCGGTGTGCTGGTCGAGCGTCTGCAGGGTCGAGATTCTTCTGGTATATATCACTTCCTGCGTGACGTCCGTTACCGTATTGAAGACGCCTAGGTTGCCGGTGGGACCGGGAATGGGATAATTGACCCTTTCGAAAGATCAGGATATGCATCGTCACTGGCTGGAGCATACTCACCAAGAGGCCCACACTTCTTCGAGGTAGCCAGCTCGGTCGACGTAAAAGGGGTTCCGCTCGCCATGAGATGCTGCTCCGGTGGTATCGGCGAGATGGAAACTCCTGCCATAGCGCAAATCGACAAGCTCTGGCCAGATGTGCTCGACCGTCTGACCGAGCGCTGCTGGATGCTTGTGTGCCATGACATGCGAGTATGCTTCATTGTATACGGCGATCCGTTTGGGACCCCACCACAGCACACATGCCTTGTTGTCCAGTAGACACAGATTTGCCATGCGCCTCAGTTCTGTGCTCCATGCCGACATTGGGCCCAGGTCGGTCTTGGCCCAGTCGAATGCTCGCAACAGCTTGATGTGGTCGGTCAGAAGGTCAGGGTTGGCCACATGGTCTGCCGTGACATCGAATGGCCCAGCAGGAGCGCTGGGACCGTGCGAGATCTGATGCTGCCATAGCGGTATGCCCGAGTCTGCCACGGCCACGGCCTTCTCCTTCTCTTGCTGTAGGTATCGTGCGCGGGCGTTGAGTGTGTCGGAGAGCCATTGCGCGTCATGCTCTTGCAGATAGGCATATGCAGCATCCATGCTCTGCCCAGCGTGTAGGCATTCACGGCATTGTATCGCGCGGGTGGAGCAGCTTTCGGGTGTCGTCAAAATTTGGTTGGAAATTGGTGGGAAAATTGGTTGCATGTGATCGAACAGCAGCCGATCTTGAATGAATGAACGACGAGATCTCAGTACAGTAGGACTTGATCAACATTGTGAATGGAATGCATGATCGAGAAATCTCGTCGTGAAGGCAAAAGCAATGCCTGGTCCAAGTGCCTGGTTCACAGACCTGCTTGAAGACTGCCAAGACGAAGTCCAAAGACATTGAGGCCCAACCAGGACCACGAGAATGGCAAAAAGAAGTTCGCCCGCAGATATAATGCAAGCGAAAGGGGAATGTTATGACCAAAAAGAAAATGTTCCGTCACGGGGAATTGACTATACTCTGATTAGGATGAATTTCTTGAATCGCACATTGGAATTCAACTTACACCCCGGCCTTATCGGATCTTCTCACATTGATGCGATGAGAGCGATAAATCCTAGCCACTGGGAAAGATCAGCAACTGTCCTGACAGGGAGAGTGCGTCTCGGTATCTTACCTAGACCATAACGGACAGGTTCCTGATTGGATGATCCCGATGGTCTTTGAAACGTATCTATAGACGGTGTCAAGACATCTAAATGTGGGTGACAATAGAATTCTCCGACTACTCTGCCCTTCGGCCTTCTGCATCTGTTGAACACAAGCGAACCTGCAACAGTTCACCCGCGACACCGCCATCAATGCATAAAATAGCCTCCCCTCGCTAGTGACGTATCTGCCTGCCCCGCATGCAGTCGCAGTGAAGATCAATTCTCTACGATGCAAATAGTTCTAAGACTAAAAATGCGTTTCGGGATGCATCCCTCGTCTGGAACTTTCAGTTAAGCTAGCTATCGACATTTTCCAATACCAGAACCACAACGGTTGTATAGCGATCTATGAACCGAAGCCATCCCCACTAGTCTCTCGTGCCTGTGAATGCTTCTCTAACAGTCTGCGTATTCCCAGATGTGGACGCATGTTCGTGATCTCTAGGGGTGAAGGTGGACATAGACGCTCTTGTTTTTTCTTAAGACGATGTGGATCTGCTCCATGTCTCAGCAAGGCATCTACTGCTGGGTAATTTCCTTCCTCGCAAGCCCTATGTAATGCCGTTCCTTGCGGAAATCCATAGCGCAGGCATTTCGCTGTTTCATTATCCCACTGGTACGTGTCGATCGGGGTTCCGGAATCGATGAGCATAGTGACTAACTCGTATATGTCCTCGGATGGCTCTCTTCGTGACACGCAATGGAGCAAATCGCCTCTAGTAACATTAGAACCAGCAGCGATTAACCGCTTGACGACACTCATAGTACCCTCTCGAATTGCGAATGAGAGGGCAGTATCGCCGAGATTGGATTCAGCATTTGGGTCTGCGCCTAGCTTGAGGAGCTCATCTAGGAATCCCACGTTGTGAATCGCGAGACTTGGACTTATAAGCGTTTGTTCTACTAGAACCAGGGCAATAACTTGCCTCAGAATAGAAGGCACCATGCCTCCCCTCAAAGCGCGGTTGATAGGCCAGCCATGGTCCAAGATGATTCGAACAATGCCAATGTTCTCTGAAGTAGCGGCTGCCTCCGCCACTTCTCCGTCTATAGTGGCATAGCTCAGTAATAAGCACAGGGCTGGAATGTTCGTTGCCTCGATGCTAGATGCTATTGCGCGAGACAGCGAAATAGGCCAGCCAGCGTAGTCCTGGAGGTCTTCAACAGCTTGCTCTACGCTTCCAATCCTTCCTGTGCGAACGGCAGCGCATAGATCGTCGTCGACACGGGGCTCGCCGGGGATTTCGTCCTCCCAAGTCGTGCAGTCATATTGGTCCATTACTGCGAGAGAATTTGCAAATGAAGAACAAGGATCGCAGGGACTTTGCTCACCCACATGCACACCACTTAAGGCTCCTTTCTGCTGTCTATTCGAGACAACTCGCTGCGCTTGAAGCTCCGTCTGAATTGTATAGCGATCGTATGCCGCAACAGATCCTGAAAAGAAATTTGCAGGAGGAAGCGCCGACGAGGGGCTTAATTATAGGCGAAGAATTAGGTGGAGTGTTTGTGATTAGATGTCGGTAAGTTCGGAAGCTAGCCCTAAATGAAAACCCTTATCATGTGCACTCGGTCGCAATTATGTATGTCATCACGTAACTTAATTCTTTATGCCCCATTATAACAACTCTAGCTTAACGCGTAGAATATCGTTTAAGCTGTATTATACAAAGAAAGGGCCTAAAACACTCCAAATTTGGACATCTATATAGGATCCATATACGCCGACGTATAGCCTAAGTAAATACATGTGATATAGTCGTATGTAGTTAATCTATATTTATACTCATATTCAGCTAAATATGAATATACATTCAAAGTGAGTAATCACTATTCAACATTTATGATGGGAGTGTCGTCCCACGCCAATGCTGGTACGAGCCGAACATCACCTCAACACAGCCTTTTCTGCTCTTCCACACCGTCTTCGACATCCTTCCTTAACCCCGAGTCCAATCCGTCTCAAGAAGGACACAAATCCAACACAAAATACTCGCCCTTGTTATACTCCTCCCACTCCCTGACTCTCCTCTCCTCACGTCTCCTCTTTCGTCTCTCCGTTGCAGCTTGCAACTTCACCGACGGACCCTCTCTCCACCATTTGAGTAAGCGCTCACGCTTGCTTGGTTTGATCGATGGGAGAGCGGTGATGAATTCTGGGGTAGGTGTTGAGCGGCGCGACATGGTGGGCCGAGGATATTGGTGTAGGGTCTCGTTTACCGTAGCTTCAGAGCGACTCGAGGCTGTGAGGGGTGCGATGTGCTGGTCGTCCGACTCGGTCGAAGATGTGTATCGAGGTGTCTTTATGCTTTGTGGTATTTATTGCGAACGAGGACGAAGGGGCCGAGAGGCGTTCGAAGCAGTATTGAGCGCAAAGTGGGCATAGTGTGCTACGAGTGCGGGCCTCTTGATCAGGCACGTGGTCTTGGCGTTCATGTGAAGGTCTGAAATCTAGGAAGGAGCGTCAACACATGCTCCCATGCTGGATCAGTTTGCATTGGTCAGCGATACAATTTATCGATCGAAATATACTACAGCCTTGCTGGAATTGACAGGAATTAAGACTTGACGTGTGTTCGATGTTCATTGATGATGTGGATGCAATAACGAGAAGTCGCTCGCTGGATAGGGTGCCGCGTGTGTGCACGGACCTAGGCACATATCCCTTCGGGTTCAACTTACCCTCTCGTGCACAACAAGGTACGTACAAAGTCGCTCAGATTAAACAAGGGGTATTATTTGTAGACCTATCCATCTTGCCTTTTCAATGGTCATTTAGCTAGTTAGCTAGCAGCCTAGGTATCTTGCCCCTACATTGGTGGTTTAGTTCAGCTTAGCCAGCAACCCAGGTATCTTGCCCTTGCAATGGTTGTTCAATCGTAGCTACGACACCCCGTACTTTCTGCAGGTAGTGCTTAAAGTAGCTTAGTCGGTTGTTCAGTCGTAGCCAGGACACCCCCTGCTTTCTGCAGGTTGTGCTTAAAGCAGCTGAGTCGGTTCAGGTTTAGTCGGTTGCTACGACACCTAGGCTGGTGCTTAAAGCAGCATGTTGAGGTCGCTTTAGAAGGAGAAGTTTCCAGCTAGTTCCTTGAGTCCTTCTTTGGCTGTAGTGCTCTCGTCGAGTTAGATGTACTTTATCAGCTTGGAGCGCCGTAGAAGGGCTTTAATGTCGACACTCTATAGAGAGTAATTGGCAGGTGTTAGTTTGCGAATGCCAGCGGTCGGGTTCGAGTCGGAAACGGCCATCTTAGCTGTTCAGTTGTCGGTCGGTCGCAACCCCTGCTTTGCGCAGGAAGGTGTTCAGTTAGCCTACGGTAGCAGTCGAGGGCTTATAACTACATGAATTGTGTTCGATGTTCCTTGATAATGTCAAGGAAGAACGAGAAGTCGCTCACTAAATAGGGTGCCGCATGTGTGCACGGACCTAGACATGGTCACGGATATGAACCATGTGATATCTTGATAAGTGTCGAGGGAATTCATGCTGTTGTAGAGAGACCGTTCCATTATAGTCCTGCTCGGGAAGTCTTTGGGGGTTTTTGAGGCTTGCCAACAATGCTTCACGCTCCTGGAGGTGCGAGGGCTGGTGGTTGGGAGTACATGCGGTAGACATTTGCGCGGCATTTGGGGTCGGTGTATGTATTCCTCGAAGATTGTGCGGCGGGACTTGGCATAGGTGTTAAGCATCGAAGTGTCTGGGTGAGGGGAGCATATATTGGTTAGGCCCTGTGTCAGATGAGCGGCGTCCAGCATGCTAGTTGTCCGGCAGAGAGCTCCAACTGGCCTGGTTAGATTTGCAGCATCTCCTACAGGCTACTAGGAAGATGTTGCCTTCTTGGAATGTTGTGGATGATGTATGGAGCCATTGCTTCGGATTGTTGATTACATATTCGCCATCCTCTCGTCGAGTTTCTCAGGGATTCCGGTCGGCATGCGCCATTCATTCCCTCTTCCACGCTTCACCACGATCGCCCGATCAATTGGGCCAAGGACATAGTTTCCTCCCTTTTAGCTCCAGTCCTTCAGTGGGTATCGGAAGTTGACAGCCTCGAAATGAAAGTCGTCCCAGGTAGGTAGAGCTTTCCTTCTGCTTCAAAGGTTGAAAGCTATGGTTGAACAAGATCGCACGTCGTTTCGCATACAGTTACCGCCCGTTTCCTACCGTCGAAACAGTAGCAGTAGTATAGAGTAGTAATCACAGTACTAGTATACTACCGAAGTAGCATATCTCTCGTGGAAGGGCATGTTTCGTAGATGGAGTGTGAGCTCCTCTGACCATACCAGCTCAGCCGCCTGCAGAGCCATCGTCGCCCAGCCTAGAATGCATGCTCGTTGAGATGGAAAGGAGGAGTGGGCAGAGTGTACTCAGGACTCGGAATGCCAAGATTAGAGGTGTATAGTCACGTGCCTCCGCGGCTGCTGCGTCATCTCCCTCCCTACCTCCCCCTTTCATCCTCCGCTTCCGCCCATCCACCGCCAAAATGGTATGCGAGAACATGACCTCCGCCTCCGCCATCGACATGCTCCGCCATCGACTCCTCCAAGTCGCAGCAGAACGCAAGCAGAAAGCCGCGGACCGGCAGCAGGAAAGGGAAGCATTGGAGGCAAAGCAGGCCGAAAAGCGCAATCGCAAGAGCTTCATGCAGCGCTTCGGCATGACGCGAAAGGAAGTGCGCAAGCTGATGGTGTGGACGCCGCAGAGAAGTGGAAGGCAGAATCTGCTGGAGGGCAGAGTGATGGAATTGCGGAAGCAGAAGCAGCAGCAGGCGCAGAAAGGCAAAGGCAAAGGCAATGCGCCGGCACACATTCCGACATCAAGTTCGCAGAAGCAGCATGCACGGCAAAAGGCACGAGCAAAGAAGTATGGTACCAAGGCGCGGAAGGCCACGGAGGCCTGAAACAGCACAGCACAGCACATGCACTGCCCTGCCCAGCCAGGCATTTTCGGGACACAGCGTCTGCTTTGCAATTCGCCATACCAAACACTGCCACAGAAGTCATCGGAGCATTGATTTGCAGAAAAATCAGACGCACTTGGGCTGGCCAAGAATTGATCACTACCGCGCGTCGACTGCGCCGGTGTGAGCACTTTGATATGGTTACGCATCACTGAGGAGTGCATGCCTTGCGCTGAGAATGTAAGAGGGGAATGGGCCTGTGCCTCAAAATCAAGGGCACTGACGTAGTCTTCCTGTAGAGAGACGAGGAACAAAGGTCGCAGCAGCCGCATATGGAAAGCAGAGTAGGCTTTTGGCCGGTCTTTGTCGTGAGCTATGGCCAGCGTCGATGGCAATTCATGACCTCTACGAACCTTCCAATCTTCCCGAATTTTGTCTCTCGCCCACCAGTAATCGAGGCCTCATCCTACATTTGGAAACCGTCTGGCTCTCGTCATGGAGCTCTCCCACGCTGAGAAGATCAAGGAAATCGAGACACGCCTCCGGAAGGCGAAACTGGAGAAGCTCAAACTAGAGCAACAGGTCAGCGCTCTGCAATCCTTGTCTGCCGACATGGAAGATTTCGAAATCGAACCACCGCCGACGCAAGAGGACGATGCTGTCAATGCATCCCTCATCGAACAGCTTGCCCGAGCTCACTATCTACTGCAAAAGGCCTTATTGGCCGAGGAAGACTCACGGCGACACCTAGAGAAGTCTGACATGGCACAGATCGCTGCATTCCTGGAAAATCTGTTCATCGAGCTCGACGAGGATGTTCATACAGAGATTCTCGAAAGGAGTTCGGAGTTAGTTGCCGAGGACTATGGGCTTGAGTCGTGAAGTGGAAGACGGTGAAATATCTCTAGATCCTGTCCGCGAGCGCACCACGTTAGCTCCTCGTACCCGCACCACTCTTCAGCATACCATTTCTCGTAGCATTTCTTTCGAAAAGGCTGATATGTGCAGGACAGGCTACGCAGTTTGGGCGAACTGAGGGCACAGCTGAACAACATGAATGCCTGTCAATGTGCTCAACACTTTTGCGCCTTGTTCGCACGCTCCTGCCGTCCCATCAATGACGGTCCCTTGTATGGCGGCTACACGCAGCTTCGATGCAGCTGATTCTGGAGCTCCACAGCAAACTCTTTGCCCTCCTCACGACGCACAAAAATTCCAATCACTTCGGCATGACACCATCCATTTTGAAGTCCCCACCCTGTATCGCCAACGCGCTCAAACGCCACCAACATGCCCTCTATCGAGCTCACCAAGGACGAGGAAATCAAAGTGCTGCAAGAGCGCCTGCAGAAAGCTAGAAAAGAGAACGAGCAGCTCCAGCACCAAGTCAATGCTCTGCAAAGCAGTTCCCAAGACGATCTGCAACGCGCCATCGTCATTGAGCAGCTTGCTCGTGCTCACTGCCACTTGCAGAACATCTATCTTCGCGACAGAGACCCAGAGAAGCACTCGCAGCCGGACCTTTCCCAAGTCTGCGAGTGGCTTGTGAGCCTAGAGACGGCGTTGGGCGAGGATGTGTATGCGGTCGTGCTTGCTAAGAGCTACAAGCTGGAGGTTAAGAAGTACGGATACAAGGTACTGCGCCACTCGGGAGCGACTACAACGGCATCATATAACTATTAATTCGTGAACAGGACGTAGAAGTCGGCGCCACCGATATCATGGCCTCCAGAAACATGCGCCAGGGGCACGGCTTCAGGTAGGACCTCCGATGTATCGAGCGCTTGCTCGAAGTGTTCTCTCTGTGTACGCATACCGAGAAACCACTTCGAACTTCCTCATGCGTCCGTTCATAACTAGCAATCAATCATCATGACTGAAATATGCACCTTGATACCTTCCTTCTCCTCCCTCTTTACATGCGGTCAAGCACTAACATGAGCCAAAACGAGAAAATCATAAGCTCCGATAACATCGACATCACGGCCAATCCCAAATACTTCCAGAACGGCCAACTAGACATCGCCCGCTTCCAATCCGACATATCCACCTTCCAACACGACCTCTCCAAATTCAAAGCGACGTTCACAGACGCCAGTTCTCGACTCCTCTCCACACTTCCCAAATCCTCCGAGGCTTTGGTCCAATGCATCGAACAACTCGCCCAAGCCAAATTCTTGCTTTCGCAGGTCTACACCGCCGGCGCTCTGCCGAACCTGAGTCAGGTCAGTGTTGATTACGGTGAGGTGAATAATTGGTTGAGTACATTGGAACTGGGTCTGCCCAAGGAGGTTTATGATGCTGTTGTTGCTAGGGAGGATGAGCTGGGGGGGTTTGGGTACGAGGAGGATCTGCTTGAGAAGGAGAAGAAAATATGGGAAGGCAGGGAGAGGGGGGTTTGGTAGATGTAGATGGGTTGGTGTTTGGTCATTTCGTTTGCTTGAGGTAGCTCAAAACGAGGCTTGTTGACCAGCTGAAGTTGAGAAGATTTCTTTCGACCTTGGCCGCAAGCGATATACCCCGTCCGACTGCGCATTTCAAGAGCACACAGCTCATCAGAAGGAAGGCACCCAGAAAGCAACCCATTTGCCGCCGGTTTCGAACGCATTTCTAAGCAGCTCTCGAGATATCTTCTCGGAGTCACCATACGTCTGGAACCATTGATTATACATCTCTTCACCGCCCAATGGAAGATACCAGAACTGACAATGGATGTTCTCGGTCTATACCACACCAGCTGATCGGCGCATGGACCAAGACCTCAAGCTGAGTTGATAAACGTGAAAGTGAACGAAGCGCAAGCCAGCTCGCGCACGGACCATCCTGCGAGTGAACACTTCTGCAGCATCGCCAGGGCAACGCGCTCGTGATTGCGCGCAGTCGGGATGCGATCTCATTCTATTTAATGTGCTACTTCTCTTCCCTTTTCGACTCTTTCCTCAGCATACTTGACTTCAATCCAAACCACCAAGCCTGCTCACTCTTACCACATCCGCCAGCCTCGGACAGCAAATCAGTACTCGCCACACAGCACAATAGACCAGCACTCCTTGGCTCAGCGACCTTCTCCGCCTACCTCAACATCCATTCCATTTGTATCAACCCTTTCACCTTCCAACACCAATCCTCAACCCCACTGCAGCCATGCTTCCATTCGGTTTCATTCCGGCAACCCCAGTCGTTGTCGTTGGCGGCCGCAAGCGCCTTCGCGACATCGAGCAAGTCCAGCGCGGTCGGGTCGTTGGCCAAGTCGAGGGCTACGCCGCGGCAATGCGCGACATGAATCGAGGCCGTTCTCGCTCTCGCTCTCGCGGTCGAGGCCTACCACGCATCACCTATTCCTCACCAACCCGGACTCGACACCGTCACTCCAGCAACTACAAGGACATTCGCTCTTCCAGCCGACACGACGACAGAAAGCCCAAGACTTCCGACACCAAGACCCCAGTCACTCAAGACGCGTACGACAAGTACAAGCAGCACAAAGCCAAGCACGAGGAATATCGTGACCGTCTCCAAGCTGGATTTGAGGGATACAAGAAGGCTGGCTATGAGACGGACAAGGACAAGGACAAGAAGCCTGCCTCCTCTACCTACGACCGCGCCTCCCGATACCGCGAGCTCGAGGAAGAGCTCCGTTACAAGGACGCCGAGGTCAATAAGTACCGTATCGAGAAAGACGAGTGGCGCCGCGAGCAGGCGGTTCAGCGTCGGCGAGAAGAGCAGTGGCGTCGTCAGCAGGAGCTTGGGGCTCGTGCGGGTGGGAATTTCGATCCGAGTCGTGCTGCGCCGCGGGATGAGGTGGTGGGTATTTATCTTTATGCTCTGTGATTTATGAGATTGACCACTGACAGTATCGCAAGGCATACATCAACGAGGGCTCGTACGATGATCGTCAGCCTTTCTATCCTCCGAATCATGCGGGTGGAGAGCAGCGTGGTCGAGGTGAGTTTGATTTTTGAGGAAGGAAGTGGAATGGTGCTGATGAGATTGTAGTTCGCTTCCAGGGACACGGGGGTGGATACTAGAGAACGAGATGGGAGGGTGAGGCATGAGTTGACGTTCTGAGTTGAACTCTCACTTCTACTAGTTCAGCATGTCGCATGCTTTGACGAAGACAGGAATGGCGCAGAGCGTGGATCTTGATGATCAGTCGTTCGAGTCTGAGAGAAGAGATTTGTACATGCTGCCAAACATTACGACGAGCAAAAGAATCGTCCTTGGCTTAATAACGCTCTGGAATGAATAACTCATAGCGGTTTGCCTAGCTTAGTGCTGAAATCACTTGGACTATTAAGCCGAGAACGATGGCCGAGTGAACGATATATCCTGTATGAAGCATGAGTTAAAACAATCGCCTTTACTTTGTTCAAAGGTCTCGTCGATTATACGAGGACTCTTTATAATTCGTTGAAGTATATGCTCGATCATCCCGCGATACTATTATGCCAAGAATGCGTATCGAGAATCCTAGAAAATGCTTTGCTATGTGTATGTATCTACGTAAGGTAAAAGGGTAGTTAGAACTAACCATGAGAGAAGACCGGATTGTGTTGGATGCGGTCGAAGGCATCGATTTGTGACAACTTAATAGCTGCCGAGCTGGATCTGTACCGTACCGCTCAAAAAGCAGGAATGTATGGCATGTATTCTTTGCTCGGCGCCAGTGAAAGAGTCTTTCGTTCACTTCATGCTATATATAGACTGGTACAAGAAATCTCGCTTTCCACTCTGGGGGGTATATATATACACACGCACACAACTTCAGAAAAACGGAAAATGAAACCGCATCCCCTCAAAATCCACATTCTCCGGCACAACCTCAATGCGATGCCCGGAGGTACCAAACAAGCGATCCCACAAACGCGTCTGCTTCCCATAATTCTGACTCTTCCTCCAACCCTTGCGATGATGCAGGTCATGGTCCTCGATCGCAAGCTCACAATCCAGCAGCTTCAAAAGCCAACTCGCCGCCGTCGGCGTCGTGGAGTAGATCCTCAAGCCCGAATGGCCGAAGGCTTCGGTGAAGATGATGTATTCGTGACAGATCCACCAATCGTGGAAACCCATGGGGAGCTGGAAGAGGAATTTGAGGACGGCCCATGTCAGGAAGGGGACGAGGGCGATTTCGATGAATTCTTGTTCCGAGTCGGCGTAGGAGGAGAGGAGGGGGGAAGGGTGTTTGGTCATGTGGTGGGTTCGGTGGATTTTCCAGAGGGCGTCGATTTCGTGCGACGAGCGGTGGTAGAGGTAGAACCAGCCGTCGAGGACGAGGGAGTAGAGGAAGAGTTCGACGGGGAGCCACCAGCTGAGGGAGAGGAGACCGGTGGTGGAGCGCCGGAAGGCCAGGAAGACGGCGATCATGGGGCGGATGGTTGTGGTGAGTTCGAGGGAGGCGAGGACTTTGCCGACACCGTTGTCCGGGACGTCGTCGCGGTCGTGTTTGTCGCCGTCCAGGTAGCCGTACTTCATCCCCAGTCTCTTCAGCAGACGAACTTGTCGGATCGAGTTGAGTTGCATCGCGGTTGTGTATAACAGGAATGCGGCGATGGGGTGCATGTCTTTTCGGTAGTACCACATGTAGAATTGCTGTATCATCATCGGCCATGCGGCGTGGAGGAGAATGTAGACGTGACAACTCCACTCCGTCATGTATGGCACTCTATCGGTCTTTGCATGTTTCGGTGGCTCTTGATCCAGATCCTTGTGGAATGCGTTGATGGCGTTCAAGAACCGGTGCGGAAATCGCCATTGACTCGGATCTTTCCTCCATGTCGACTTCATGGAGTCCGTCGGCCTTCTGTCTGCGTACACCATGGTGAGCGTATCGTCGTTGTGCGTGGTTGTTTCTGGGATCCAAAGTGGGAAGTTCTGGCAACGAAGTGGCGTGTGGTATATGATCAAATGACCATAGAACGATACGACCAATAAGCTTCGAGGCCGATGTCGAAGTTCCGATATGTGGATGCCTGTGGCGCCTCGGTATCTTGTGAAGATGATGTCGTTTTCGGATTCTTCAGTAGTGCGGAGGCCCTCCGCCTTCCCGAAAAGTCAAGAGGAGGATCGGTAGAAGGGACTTTGTCGATCGCAGGGGTTCTCAGCCTTCGACTGGACAATGCAGGGAAGCTTGATGATGACATGCCAAGCATGGTCCGGTGTCGTTCAGATAAAGATTACACTAGCTAGCACATTCGATCAATCTAATCTCAATATCCAGACATCAGGCAGCACAATTTCTCGGCATCTCCCGCACATCCCCACACAGATGAAGAGGAGTCTTCACTCTCCTCGGTCGCGTGGCCATGCTGGCGAGCTAAGTATTCGAACGCCAGGTTCGTCGAGATCGGGGTTCCTGGTCGAAAGCAACACGCGGCCGCGTGACGTCGCCGGCGGTAGTTCTAAAAGAAAGAGTAGGCGACTTACATCGGCATTGAAAAGCTTGATGGACGAATCTTTAGATGCTCGTGATACGTCTCAATCGTGAGGCGACGTTTCCCACAAGTATCGTTACGCCATGAAGGGAATGTGTCCCGTTGAGTGAAATGCAGGTGGAATAAAGCTGGCCTCGATCGCTATAATTTGCAGGAGAAATCTGGACCTTTCGTCTGTACTGTACATATGAGCTTCACAGCGTATCGGTAGAGAGACAGCACTGTCGACGTCATCACTCTCGCAGATTCCAACCCCGAGCAAAAAGACCCAATCGAGTTAAAGCCCAGGGTTGTCGAAGCGAAGCATATATAGCCTGGCCGACGCTCTGCATGGTCCCAGGGATTAGTGATCAACCTCGTGGCTCGTCGGCACCAGATTAGCACAGCGTGACCAACTTCATCCCGACATAGCCACCGCTGCGTGCTGGATGGAGAGGAGCGTAGCTACAAGTCGTCACTACTGGTAGCATGAGCGACGCAGGAAATCTATCAGCAGCATGTTGCTTTCGCGAGTAGCGTAGAGAACCCGACATCGTACTCGTAGACAACACATAAATTTGTTATCCAACGATCGAAATCTCCGCAATTCACACGCGCTCGGGTGTGGTGCCTCGGCTCACGTATACAAGGACCACTGAGAAGTCGCACATGGTACTCTCAAGGTCCGGCGCAAGGGATTTGATGTGAGGTTGGTCGTCGTCTCAGAATCGACTTGAGCAGAGTCCCTTGTTTCGCTGGCCACCAGAGCAGTAGCAGATCAGCCCCCTCCTACTGTCGTAGAATGGTCAGGAAATGGCCTCGGTCGATGCACTTTGAAGCATGTGATGAGCCGTGTCGAAAATGTGCATGGTCCCACGAGCAACGGCCGAGACGGCGAAGAAGATGTTCTTTTTCGACCCTTCTTGCTGAACGACGCATTCTTCTTCTTCTTCTTCAACACGGATTGCAGATCGGCAAAAGGGCTGTCCTTCCGAAAGCTCTCCCATCTCATATCAGACTCAGCAATGAATTCGGACGCAGCGCGGAACAGACGGGTGTCATCTTGTGTTTGTAGCCGACCAGCCCTTCCCTTGATATAACGCAAGCTGAATTGTGATCAACATTGAGTCTCAGATGGTACAGCTTTGGTGTTTTGGTTTACGGTGGCAGTAGAGGCGATGTTCTCTCAATCTGCAGATCACTGTTGATTTAATGAGCGAAGCGGACATTGCGTGGACATAAAGGAGCAGCATCTTGCTCCGCCTTCTCCTCACTGGGGATCCTATCCACTTGGCTCGCTTGGAAGGTGTGGCCTCCTCTGGCGTCTTGCCGCGGCGCTTGAAAGAGGATATTCTTTTGAGAACACAGATCGACCGGCACACTGACAGCCCATAGCACAGTACGGAAAACAGCTGGCACTGGTCGATGGGAGATTGAGGCAGGGACAAACAACACCTTTGCGACGCCGACAATTGTCCTGATACCGATGTCGTGATGTTGAACACATCTTCGCATGGCATTGCCTTCAGCCAGGCTTCCTAAAGGTAAAGGCCAAAATGCCGGAGCTCTGTCCACCAACGAAAAGCTCAGCAGCGGCCTCCAGTCGTTGTCCGCTTTCCTCGAATGAATTAGAATTGGAGATGCTCATGATCTGCTGACCCACGACGCGAAGCAATAGTCTCGCTTTCGCGGGCGACAGACCTCGAGCGGCAAAGACGTCGAAGTCGTTCAAGACACCCCACACCGCGACCAGATCTAGAATGCAGCAGCTGTTGCCCGCCTCGTCTTTGTCCGTGGCCCAGTGACAGGCCATGAGGACGTTGGCTGCCATACGTGATATTTGTGCTTGGACTTCAGACTTCGGGGGCAGGTGGTGTTCGCGATATTTCTTGGGGAACAAGGAGCATAGACGCCAGCAGAGGCGGAGAAGAAAGATGCGTGTGGACCAGTAATGCATGGCTGCTTCGTACTCGGTGATCGTGCTAAAGTTCATGACATAAGGTGTGATCTCTGCAGTGGCGGGAGACTCCATCTTTTGGATGTTGACGTGGTGCAGCAGTTCACTCTCAGCGTGCTTGTCCTCAAGCTGCAGCAGATCTTTGGCTAAGAGCACGGCCTTCTCGATGTCTTCCGGGTTCGGGCTACTCTGGATGCTCTTCACCAGGACGATGAGTCGTGGGAGACGAATGAAGTGCTGATTGCTCAGTTTCCTCAGCCGACCGACTGGCAGCCAAGGTGCTTTCATCTTCTCCTTTGAGAAGGGCACGGGCTCAGCTTCCAACCATCGCGGGCATTCGAAAGGAGAAGGAGTGCCCATCACGCATGGCCCGATGAATGCAATCGGCCAGAATGTATACATCAAAGCACAAGACAGGTCGCTCGGGGGCTTGGGCGAAGTGGCCTGCGCCATCAGGATTGCAGCAATGCCATGCATATGCGAGCGCAATGGCGCAGACGTCCAGGAGAAGAGTCGCTCGAAAGTCACCAGGAGCGCGACGGCAAGAAGCGTATCATCTGCAGAGGCAGACTTCGCCATGTTGTCCCGCAACGAGGTGATGGCCCGGCCGTAGCTGGACAGACAACTGTCTTGGGAGACATTCGTCCTGTTGGCGGCAAGGTCAGATGCTTTCACAATGGCCTTGGCCGCAGCATCAACAGCGTCGTCGTGGCCTATCCGCGAAGGCACAAGCTGGAACCAGATGTCATTGCGCTGCGTCCTGACCATCATGTCGACGAGCTCTGTTCTCAAGCGCGTGGCTGCAGCAGTGGGCTTGTACAGCAGAAGTGGTGGCGTACGTTTGGCACTCTCCGGCGTCAGTAGATTCTCGTGAGCTCGGCGTGGTCGTCGAATCAGTTGCCGATCTTTGGGCGCACCAGAAGGCACTCGGAAAGGCTGGCTGCCATGCCGCGGGAGGCTCGACTCGTCTGCATACGCTGCGAGGTCGATTTCACGACATCGAGTGTCCTCGTCGCTGTCGGGAGGAGTCTGCATGCCTCCAGCCCATCTGTCCGAGGAGATAACGTCCGATCAGAGAAGAAGAGATCTTGCATAGCAGGCCGCAGGTACTTACATGTACATCAGCCTCGATGCGCCATGTTTTTTAGCGGCCGATGCTCCTTGCTGGCCGCGTCCAAGAATAGATTCATGTCGGTTGCATCGTTTGGCGAGACTCGAATGTTCTCGACAACGTGGACACGAGATTGATCGACTTTCGAGGTATATCAACGTCTCCTGTACACGTCAAAGTGTCAAGGAGAACTTGAGAAGAGATGGAGTTGGTAGAAGATCTTGGGAAGGAATGGGAGGATTCGATTCGATTCGCGGTTCCTGCCGAGGTATATTTTAAGCGACTATCAAGCAGGCCGTACACATACCATGCCTGCTTGTATCCGGATGCGAAATGTATGGGCGAATTTCACCAAGATATTCGACATCATTGCTCTCCTACCTTGCCCTCCTCGACCTCCACTACCTCCGCAACCTCGCCTCGACCAGTGAAGCGGCCCATTGGCTGAGGAAGCCATGGTGTCGTTCGAACTCGCGCCAGAAGTAGATCGTATCTTGAGCATCTCGCCCGCCGGTGCTCGGCCTGATGTCTAGAGATTCGTTAGAAGACTGCGCTTGCTCTGTCTTCGTGTTGTTGCTTGCGAGTCGGGCTTTGTTGAAGTGGGGGGTTGGTCTGCAATAGCGATGATGTCTGGGCTTGTCAAAATTACTGATGTGTCAATTCCACGGAGACAGCTGACTTGGCTTGTCGTCTCAGTCGTGGCCGCCTTTTCTCTAGCGTACCAAGCTGTCGCTATTTGACATGCATGTGAGCGTGAGCGTCCAACACGTTGACGGTGTCATGGAAGTTGTGAGATTCGTGCAAGGCCTTGTACATCTTCCTGCACCATCCAGCAAATCGGTGAATTACGATCGCTCGCGCTTCGTGGGTATCATACATGCAGTTCCACTGTCCTGTTCTCCGCACTCATACAATGCATGGCACAAACATTTCATGCTTCAGACCACTGCTGCCGTGGCTTCTGCTCTTTCGCCGAATGTGTGGAATTGGATGAATATGATGGCGTCCTCGACAATCGTGCCCAGGGATCCAACCAGCCAAGGTGTGTTGGTGATGACATACTGTGGCTCGAGGGAGTGGAAGAGAATCTGGTCGAAATCAGTACGGGTGCGCAGGTCAAGTGGGTCGCGTAACTTACTCCTGCGCCATAAGTCAAGTTGCCCAGCAAGCTCAACATGAAGAATAGCAGACTGAGACCGTCGCACGACCGTTCCCGCTGGTTCTTGATGATTTGTGGGATGCGCGCGCCCAGATAGCACACGGCACTGATGTAGCCAAGAATCTCAGCGCCGATGGGTGTCTCTCCGCCGTCGCCTTCCTCTCCGACGGGTGTCGGTCTCCAGGCGCCGGTCTTCCACGCGATTGCCCAGCCTGCAGCTCCGACGGCACACACAGCGAGGAATGGGAGTGTGTTCTTGACGATGGCTCTGGCCCTGGTCGGCTCCTCCAAGATGCGCTCCAGGCTGTCCCGGCCCTCGTTCGTGCTCGTTCTTCGAAGGCTCGCTCGGCTTGTGCGACGGCTGCCTGGCAGACCCAAATTCTCCTCGGTCACGTCTGTCAGCCTCCTCTTCGGCTGCGGAGGCTTCGGGCTCTTGGAGACCGAGGCATTATGATGCTGAGAGGCATGTCCGTTCAGGAGCGGCGTGTGCTCGGTGCCTTCTTCCCTCGCCTCCACCTTCTTGTCTTGCTTCTTCTTCCGTGCCAAATAGTACAGGCATTGCGAGATCAAGACCAGATCAGCTATGCAGAAGTAGACAGCCAATGCGATGACGGTTGGCACCAGACCTGCCCAGACTGCGCCGGCAAAGTTGGTGATGTCGCCAATGAACCATATGAACAAGAAGGTCAGGGAGATGCCGTCGGCATGGCCGTTGGTGTAGTTCTCGATCAATTGTGGGAGGAGCAGAAAGATCCAGGCGGCGAGAGAAATGCTGCCAAAGACTCCGGAGAGGGCTTCGTTCCAGGTCAGGTGTATGGGTGGCATGCTGGACTGTGAGCGCACATGTCACAGATTTCTGCTGAGAAACGCAGATAAAGGGTACATGTAGGCATTGGCCAATCAAATGACGTCGTTTACCGACCCCACCTGGCCCTGGAAGTATGCTATATTTGTTATCTCGCCGCCAAGACGTCTCCCAACTCTCATCGAAGATCCTCCACCTCCACCTCCACCTCCACCACGACCACGTCAGTGTCTCCTGTTCTGAGAGCTTGCCGCCATGAAGCTCGACTAATGCCACCGCTTCGGTATGGAATCCTGAGGCATCAGTTCCTGTCTGTCTGCCAAGCGCCATGTCTAGGCCGACGACATGGCTGCCTGGGATATATGGTTACCGTTCCTCGCCCTTATTATCTGCATACAGCATCCACACATACTAGTCATGATGCCTCGGTGGCCGATATTGCCAAGCGATCAGCTCTCGAAGGATGCAACTCTCATGCTCAGCCTCACGATCGTCGTCCTAATCCGGCGCCTGCTGCCACTCTACATTCCACATGGCCGACTAGAACAGTCACGGTGGCGCTCTGTATTGAAAAATCCCCGGCCAAGGACACCGGTGAGTGAGGTTTATCCCAAAGGATTCGGCCCATGTCTCCTTGAAGCTAAGCGCTGCATTCATTCGATGACGATGACTTCCGGGTTTGGCAACGTTGTACTCGCTGCTGTCTTCGCTCGGCACGTCAAGCGTTTCAACACACGCCGTGGAATCCTGCCAACCACTTGTTTGCTGTGATGCCTGCCACCGACAGAGCGCTTAGCTCCAGCTGTGCCACCTGAGCCCCTTGGCCCATACTCTACAGTACAAGAAGAAAGGATTCCGCTGCCTTCCAGCTACAGACCTCCCTTCAACCACAACACCACCACCGCCTCGTCAACATGGAGGGAAGCAAGCTCGGTCTACTCATCGGCCGCTTCATTCAGGTACGTGCATCAATCTCAACATATTGGACGCTTGCTGACAACATCCACAGCTCGCATGCGCTGCCATCGTGCTTGCCATGGCCGCTTCCACCTACAACGGCGTGCACCTCCGAAAAGATATCTGCGACGCTCGCCATGAGAAGAATGTCAACTGCGACCGGCTGTACTCTCGCTACCCATCCACCCTGATCTTCACTGCCTTTGTTGGTGCTTTCGGCCTTCTCGATGCCTTCGTCGGCCTGATCGCCACCTTCCTCAGCTTCATCCCTTTCCTCATCGCACTTGCCGGAGACGCCCTTGCCGCTATCTTCTACCTCGCTGGCGGCATCGTACGTTTTACGACGTCCATCTCAGCACTTTTCCGCGACTGACTTTGTTTAGAACTTCGCCATCCTGTACAGCCACCCTGCCCCCACCGACGAGGGCCCGTGGCGTCCATGCGGCAGTGGTCAAGACTATGCCCTCCTCTCGCCATGCTCCCGCTTCACAGCCGCAACAGCTTTCATGTTCATTGGCTTCCTTGCCACCATCATGGCCGCCGCTCTCGGATTCATCGCCAAGCGCTCGGGGAGCATTCGCGGCCATTAGGACCCGCCTTGGACGACCTTGAACACAACTGATCATGACACGAAAGAGTTCCAGACGACGCTGCGGGTACCTCCGCCACGCAAAAAGCGCAGTCGGAGGAGGCGCGGCAAGTGTACGATGCAAAGATATCACGAACGAGACGACTTTGGGCGACAGCTGGAACCACGCATCAACAGATACCCACTGCTTTTAAATAATGTTTGCTCGCAGTTTGACACTTCAGAAATAAATAAATGCCCCATCTCCTCTTCCATTTTTCTGCTCCATTGATCAACCCTACGGAGAATTCTGACCTCGGACGAGATGGAGAAACTTCAAGCTCGAGAGCACGGTCCTCTTCGTCCTCCGTTCAACGAAATATGGATCTCCCTACCTTTCTTAGCCTAGATGCTCTGCTTCTTTCTCTTTTCTGCAGCGAGTGGAGATGGAATATGGACGACCGACACGAGTTTCCCACTTCTTCGCATGGCAGAGGAAGAAAAAGGGGAAGATTTCCAGAAATCACGCACACTCGCAAAACGCAGCCCAACAATTCCGACACCGTCTCCCATCCCGATACCTCCTCGCCGCCTCATCGCCTTTCGCCGTCTCATCCTGCACCACCCCATCATGAGCTTTCACACTATCGTAGACATTGATCTCATGCGTCCGCATCGCACCAGTCTTGCCATCGCCTCCCCGGAAAAACCACTGATGCTGCTCGGCATACTTCTGCCGCGTTTCCGGCGTAATGAGATCGTTGTCCATAGCGTACGCGAGGGAATCTCGTTGATGGGTCGTGCTCGCGTGCTTGGGATGTTTGGATTTCTCGAAGGGATTGTAGGATTTTGGGCCGTTTGTGAACGCGAGTTCCTCGGGGTGGAGTCTGATCGGAGAGGTTTTGGACGTCGTCGAGGGTGGAGAAGGAGTTTTGGTGGAGTTTGAAGAACGTGAGAGCTTTTCTCCGCCTGGTGAGGGCTTTGGGTCTTGTGATTTGGGGGATGTTGGCGAGCGTTCGGCGGATTCTGGGGATGAGGAGGGAGGGGAGTGGGTGGATGATGATGATGATGATGGACTGGCGGTCTCTGGATTGTGGTGGCTGGGAGGTGATGAGTTTGGAGGTGATGGGGTTTTCATGGGTCTCGCCGATGATGGGAGGAGTGTGGAGGCTTTCGGACTCTGAGGATCGAGATTGTTGTTTTATAGCGAGCCTTGATTGCTCTTGGAGATGCTTTGGAGGGCCGCACGCAGCAAACACCGCTTTAAGATTCTTCTCTCTCTCGCGCGCGCGAGTACGAATCTGATGTCCATTGTCGTTGGCCATGACCGTGCTTTCTAGGTTCCTCCTCTACGGTTCTGCAGCTTCCATCTCCGCGTCGTTGTTAGATGTAGCAGCGAAACGATGAACGAAGGCCTCAACTCCTTCGAATGACATATCCACACCGGATCAGCGAGCCAATATGTATAAGACACTGTTGTATTTTCACGAACAGCGATGTCGACCTCCAAGCGAACCATTGCCTCCAGAGAGTCCTTCATGGCATTGAAGCCAGCCATGCGGAGCTTCCACAGCAAGTATTCTCCATTTGACATCATTCTCGAGAATTAAAGTCGTGTCGCCTGCCACAGCTGCGTGAACCGTCCGCGACACGTTAAGACCTTCTTCCACAGACCCACTAACAGCCAACAAGAACGCTCGGTGTCACCCCATCCGCTGGACATTGAAGCCAGTCGTCGCCACGCTGACGCACGCCCCAAGCTATCTACAGCAAGCCTTCCCGCGTCGGAAGGTGTATCTCGGATGTGTTGAAGAAGGAAGAAGAGTCTGCGAAGAGCGAGAAGTAAGCTTCTTATGCGTGTTTCGGATTCGGACCCCTGTCTTAACGGCACATGCTTAAGGTGAAGTGCAATTCGACAGCCAAAACTCCACCTGTTGACTTGCGATACTCGGATTTCTGGGAGAACACACACTAGCTGAGGACTCATGGACGGTATTGGCACACGCGCCGGAATCGTGCGGATCGTACGCGATATCGGCTACTTAATGCACACACCTTCACCGATTACTACGTCGCGGTACATGCAGGCTTAACGAATTCGGCTACCGCCTGGGCAGAATACTTTTGGTGCTAGATGTCTTGAGCATACGGAAGACGCCAGAGGCCGAAAATTCTGGATCAATCTCCACCAATTTTGCGTGGAAGGCTGCGATGTGGCTGACGGTGTTGTTGCATTCGCATGGTAGGAGAGAGTTTGACCCCTTTGCAAGCACCTTACATCCACGCCGCACGACTTCGGAATCAAGTCGCCAGAATGTCACAGGTTGAGCTCGAGATACGGCTAGGGAATGGGTACCGAGTGACATCGAGTCTGTAATCGAACACATACGGGCGCGCTGCACGAGGACAGCTTTCCATCCGTGCTCCCACGCTGCTGTCGTAAAGAAGCATGTGTTAGTAGAAAGCTAGCCTCGCGACCCCCAAGCCTTCTCCCAGCCTCCCTTCCACTCCGCGTGCTCTCCCGTCAGACGATTTTGAAAGCGATTCCGACTACGACGGTAGATCTCGTCGATTTAGATAGCGATTTCGAGGACGGCATAGAGCGCTCCATCGGAATTAGTCGCGGTAGTACCATTCGAGGAGGAGCTAGACGAGAAGACATACCTCCACCACTACGCCTTCGTTAACGAGACCGCAGAAGTTTTCGCATTAGAAGTTCTAGAAGGTACTCGCTTTATCCTAGTCGAGAGTGGCAAGGCGATTTCGTTCAGTACGGTGGCCTCGAGACCAAGAACGATGAGACTTTCTATCGAACTCACGTCGTCTACTTCGTCTCGCGGATTCCTAACGAACTCACCGCCTCTAGACTCAATTCTCAAAAGTCTCCTCCAAGCTCTCTAGGTAGTCCTCTACAAAGAGAGAAATTATATGGTGCCCGGGCAGATTTCGGGGAATGACGACTAATGTTTCATTACCGACTATAACGCTATCCCAGACTACGTCCTTAATGATATGTGTAAGTAAAAGGAGGACAGCCCGTCGCTAGAGCTTACCCACTTCCTCGAGCCGATCCTTGAGTCGTAACCGCCGCCTAAGCCAAGCTCCGTAGAATAAAACCGCCTCGCGACGCCGCTGTGAGCCGCAAAGTAGTGACCGGGCTCGCAGTTCACCGATCAAGAGTCATCTCTTCGTGGGAGGCGATGCGTCGCGTAGAAACACCGCCGTCGGCAACGAAGCGGCATCGATGGAAACGAATAGAAGAACTTCTTACTACGAAAATCCTAGCTCTATGTTGTAGTACTAGTACGTATTCTAACTCGTCTTGTAGCAACCCTCTACTTTATATCAAGAATAATATCCTCGCCTTTATCCCTAGCGCTATAAACGCAATCGAACATCTATCTATATACTACTTATATAATGTACCAGAGTAGAATCTAGAAGATCGAAAGCCCGGGAGCCTAATCGTAGTCTATAACAAACCTAGGTATTTAGCGTTTTAAGTGTTTAGAGTTTCCGAGTGTTTAACGTTTCTAAGTATCTAGCATTTCCGAGTGTTTAGCGTTTCTAAGTGTTTAGCCTTTCGCTATAGTACGTATATTACTATGCTACACCGAAAATAACCTTATCGCCGATTACCGCTTTTAGATAACACGTAATTAACGCAGAATTTTTATCTCGTCTTCTAAACAACATTACAACGCGTCTTATAGATACTACGTGCTATAGTAAATTCGACTCGAGATCGACAAATCCTTAGTCCCTAACATCCGACACATACTACGTGTAAAGGGTGAGACCCTAGGCTTAGCATAGGCCTAAAGCCTTAGGCCTATGCGATAGCTTAGCTTTCCCGCGGCACTATAGCCTACCTCTTTTATAGCGGTCCTCGTCTAGGACCTCCCTTCCTTCCTTCTTTATCGAACCTATTAAATACTACTTTAAGCCTTAGTATATACGTAGCTCTCCCGTAACATTAGGTTCGATTAATTTACTATAGAACAACTAGCGGATTACCCTACGAACACTCCGGAGTTAGCCTTAGTTATAGCGGTAGCCGGGGACTCTAGTCGTACTTTAGGGAATTCGGATAAGTAGGTACGGGTAGCCCTAGAACGTATATATACTCGTTAGTAGTAGTTAGAAGCGGAGTTAGCCGCTATTATTCGAGCTTAGGCCGCCGCTATTAAGCCGGAGTCCGTTATTAGCGATAAGGGGGAGGCC
>LFZN01000017.1:0-326316 GCA_001578235.1 Pseudocercospora eumusae | reverse complement strand
AAGTCGTAGTACGAGGCGGCTAGAATAGCTATAGGGCGAGGATCGTTCTAAATATTTATTCCCGGGAGTATCTTACCCCTAAACCCTAGAATAGTCTTACCTCTAAATCGGCCTCGACTAATACTAATAGTTAGCGATGCGGTAATATTCTAGAGCTACGTCGGCGAAGTAGTAATACTCTAAAGCTAAGTAGTTAATATATCGTTTCGAAACGTAAGTTAGTCGATAGTCGCTTATAGATTAGCGTTCTTCTTTATTAACTCGTCCTAAGAGCCGTCTATTAGGTAGTTATAGAACACGTTCTTAACGTGTTAAACTTCTCTCGCTATTATATTCTCGTCGAGACGGCCGGTAAGATCCTCCTAATTAATCTCGCCCTTATCTTTACCCTTTACGTTACGCTATAACTACTTCTTATAGGCTAGCTATATATTCTTCTCTAACGTTATAAGAGCCTCGTTCTAATTAAATAAGTTGCCCTTTTAGGCGCGTAGTATATCGCTATTTACGATCTTCTCGGCATTTCCCTTTATCCGTACTAGGATGCTCTTAGCCTAACGAGTACCTCCCGAGTATCTCTTATTAGCGGTAACCTAAGCTTCTAAGCGAGATCCCTTACGCTTAGTATCGCTCTCGTCCTAAATATCTTATTCTAAGGCCCTAGAGTCTAGCGTAGTAACTAGGCGATTACTAGTCTACTTCTTCGGCGTCGTCTTCTTTAGCGTATTTTAGGTTAATAGCCTACCCGTCTTCTTATTCTACGGCGGAGGTAGAGGTCCTATATCGCCCTAAACTCTAGCTACTACGGCGTTACGGGCTTTACGGATACCCTTAAGGTACTTTTCTTTAGCTCTACGAATCGCCTCCTTTACCCCCTTACTCTCGTTCTCGTCTTCGAGTAACTCTTTTAGGGCGGTAGCCTATGTTTTCTCGCCTAACATTCTCTTCTTCTCTTCCTTAAGCGCTCCTAATAGCATCTTTATAGCCGCGCTCTCGCCCGGTTAGAGTAGACGCGAGTTATTTATAGCTAATTTACGCGAGAATAGGTTATTCTTATCGGAGTTAACTACTTCCTAGAACTTATACCTAATGCCTAATTCTACGCGCTAAGCTAGAGGGTCGACTTAACGCTCGGTTTCTAGTTAATTTTGCTTACCCGTAGTACTAGTAATCGCGTCGAGAAGTTCTATAGCTTCCGATTATTCTTATACTAGAGTAGAGAATTCTTCGTAACTTAAGCTTTCTATAGGCGCGTCTATCTCGTTCTAGTAATAAGTAATAAGTAGATAAGGAGAGATAATAGTAGCGGTCGCCCTCTAAGGATAGTTTTAGGTAGAGGGGTAGAAAGAAAAAGAGTAAAAGTTAAGTAGAAGTTTACGAAAAGTTATAGGTAGGCCGTACGCTTACTACGGGCCGCGTAGCGCTTAGACCTTCTCGTCCGAAAGCGAAGTAAAGTTATGTAATAGCTAATAGGTCGACTACGGCTACTACCTAGACCCTATAGGTAAGGTACGTATAGGTAAACTAAACGATAAGTAAGTATTTACGGTCGTATAAATAAATATAATAGGCCCGTAACTCGTGTTTTAAGGACCTCGCTCGCCCTAGATGTTAGATCTAGGTAGATATATTATTATAAAGGCTTATGTTAAGGCCCTAGGAAGACCCGTTAGGCCTAGGGGAGTATAGTCCGAGCTATCGAACAAAGATCTCGTACCGTTACGGGCTTAGTAGCTTTATAAGACCGTCGGCTAGTATACTATTAGTATCTCGCTACTCGACCTAGAGGTCTCCGTCTTAGTATCGTTCTCGGAGCTAGTATTATTATATATCGACGTATCTCATTTTAGTGTCTAGACGAGCTAATGCTTCGGTAATAATCCTTAGGGTCTACTTATTATTATAGAAGAGCTTTGGTCGATAGTTTAGTACTAGACTAATATTTTAGAGCAATCTTTCCTACTAGATAAGCTTAGACCCGGCGTAACTAAGGACATAGAGCTCCGCTTCGGTACTTAACTTCGTAACTATAGTCTATCGTACTACCTTATAGTCGACTAAGCCTCTAAACAAGAAGAATAATACCCCCTTAGATAAGCGTCGGGTATAGTTATCGTCTATAAATAATGCATCTAATGCTCTAAAGAAGTCTAGCGGTTATTACGTAACATTAAAGGCTACCTCGTCGGTAGACCTAAAGTAGATGCCGAGATTAGACGTTTCTAGAAGATATTCTAGATAGTAATCCGCTACGTCGATATACTTATCGGAAGGATTCTTTAGGTACTAAGCTAAGAGTAACGTAGTATAGGCGATATTAGCTCGAATCTTATATACTACGTAGATAATCGACCCTACTCTCGATCCGAAAGTATAAATCTAAGCGGGAGTAGCCTATTCGTTATTCTCTATAGTGAAACCGTCCGGTAGGGGGGTCCGAACCTTCCTTCTCGCCTTCGTAATGCCGTACCGGTAGTAGATCTTCTTAATGTAAGTATCTAGGTTAATCTAGAGCCGTCGTTTTCCCCTATTACGGAACATCTATATACCGTAGAAGAAGCTTATATTACCCTTAACCTTTATTTCGTAGCGCTTATATAACTAGTCCCTAATTTCGAAGGCTTCGTCTCGTTCTTCTAGATTATAAGCGATATAGATGTTATCTACGTAGAAGAAGACGATAACTCGCCCTCGAATAAACATATAATCTACTACCTTAAACAATCTAATCTTAGTAAGGGTACTTCTTAGGTTGTTATACTAAAGTCGGGGCGATTCTTTAAACCCGTATAGTACCTTTATATACTTAAGGAGCTTACCTAGCCTCCTATACCCGTCTAGAGGGTTTAGGTAGATCGGGTTTAGTAAGGTCGCGTTAAGAAAGGCATTTACTACATCTATCTAAATCGTCTCGAACCCGAAGTACGCTATAAGGGCCATTATTAGTCTAAAAGCTTTTATCGAAAGCGTAGCTACGTACGTGTCCTAGGTTGTAGTTTAGAGATTACCTCTAGCGCATAGCCTTACTTTAATAAGTACTAGTAATTGTGTGTTATCGCCTCGATACTTCTAGACCTAGGTAAGAGGTACTAGGCGTTGTCCTTATGCTTCTATAGCATCGACCTAATAGTATGTTCTAGTGTCGAGTCCTTTATTAAATTCCTTATTACTAGCTACTAGAAGCTCTGTTTTAAAGCGATGTCCTTCGATCTCTTTCTAGCGGACTAGCTTAGGTAGTAGGTCTAGAATATAAAGCCTTATCTAGCTAAGCGGACTAGTGTTCGTAGTTACTAGTTAATGTTCCGTTATAGTAATTGTTTATGTAAGGAGAGCCGAGTAGGTTTAGAAGATTCTTAACCGCTTATCCGTGTTTAGCTATAGTTTAGGTTCTAGATCTAGTACGTTAGGTCGATTATGTATTAGACCGAGGTCTTAATCTTATGTTAGCCCGATTAGTAGTATAGGTTGCTAGTAACTAGGAAAGATCGGCTAGAAGGTTAAGCTTAACTCGTTTAGTTGTAGATTATAGCTTAGTACTTCCTAGATCGTCCGCTAATATTGGAATTCGAACGAGAATTCCCCCCTTAGATCGTGCATCTTAGCTTCTCGGTCGTATAGGTACTCGGTATCGACTAACTTATAGTCTTTAGGTTAAGCTTAATCTAACTTATAGGTTTCTAGTTAAGCCCGATCGCCCCTTACCCCCTAATCTTAGAATAAGTTATACTCGATCGGGTATAACAATCCTATAAATTAGTTATATCTAGGTATAGCTAGCGCCTCTATCGCCGCCGAGAGGTTAATCTACTCCCTAAGAGCGTGCCCGAGGTCGAGATCGTAGTATCCCTAGTATTTAGCTCGCTCGTCGAAGATTACATCTCTCGTCCTAATAACCTTCCGAAGGGACGGGATCTACACCCTATAGATGTTATAGCCCTTAAATCCTACTAAGTAGCCGAGATAATAACGCGAATCTAGCTTATTACGCCTTAGTAGGTCCTTATAGTTAGCTTTAAAGGCATACGCTCTCGACCCTACCTTATAGATGTAAGCGATCGACGGTAGTATACTAATAGTAAGCTCGTATAGAGATTTATACCCTAAAGCTTAAGCTAGTATCCTATTAAGTAGGTATGCCGCTAAGACGACTAGTTCTAGCTATAGGCCCTCCGGGAGTTCGGATTCTAGGGCGATAGCTCTCGCGATAATTACGATAAGAGCGCCTAGACGTTCTACTACGTCCTAAGCGGGTATGTACGGTGCGGTTAGATACTAGCTTACACCGTTTTCGAGTAAGGTTAACCTAAATACTAGTCTATAGGACCGATCATTATCGCCGGATAGTATATAGAGCTCTCTCCCTATATTCTTAACGAAACGGATAAGTTCTTAAATGTATGATAATGTTAGGTTAACTTATCGAGTTCATTATCCACACGAAGTTAATATGTGTTATTAGATCGTAGGCGTGAAGCATATATCGATCTCTATTAAACGCTTAGTTAAATTCGATAATATCTACTATAATATCTCCGAATAGTAAAGGGACTCGTATCTAGTACCTTTTCCGACGGGAGATCTTCCTTATTATTTTAGCTTAGGTACATATCTCGCATTTATTTATCTTAGGCACGTCGGTATCGCCTTTAATTATAGCTCCTAAGACTACATCTTATAAATACGTAATCCTATTACCCCCGATGTAGCTAAGAACCCGGTACTAGTCCTTACCTATAAGTCGTCGTACCGGTCGTAATGCCTTACTTCTCGCCGTAAAGGTCTTCTTATAGCTTACCGTTAGTTAATTAGCTATAGCAGTTACTACTAAGACTAGCTTACCGTCTCGGTCGAGAGGCTATCTTAGAATCTACCTATTAGGGGCTATTAATGTCGCTAGGGTCGATAAGAAAGGTAAGTCCTCGACCCGTTAGATCCTTATAACCTTTACTCCTCGCTTATCCTACTAGATATCGTCCCGTTCGTCTAAGAAAAGACCGATCTTTCTTATTAATAGTACTAAAATAATGTTAAGATAGTATCCTAGTACGTATAGTACGTCTTTTAGGACGAGGTCGATCGTTCTATTTAGGCTATTCACCGTAAGGACCGCATCGCCCTAAACTACGGGTTTTAGTTCTACATTTCCCGTAAAGATAGTAACGTTATATAGGATCCGTTTTAGGACGAAACGGGCTCGCGTTAGATCGTTAATAATATACGTGTTCGACCCGCTATCTAAGAGCTAGCGGTTATAATCGCTTATAGCGGCCGATACGAGGTAAGATTTAGCCTAGATCTAGCTTAACTCGACTATAATAGCTTAATTAGAGACGGCTCGAGTAGAATATATTTACCGTTATCTAGCTAATAAGGAGCTATCTTCCCTATACGACTATTAGGGCTTAATCTCTCCCCCTCCTATCCCTATAGCGTCGGCGATTATTATTGTAACTAGGTCTTTAAATCGCTCTACTTATCGTTTATATGCCCGCTTATCTTTCTTTAGGAACTCCTTATAGTACTTAAACTACCTTTTCTAGTCGGCCGTCATTACTTTCTCGTCTAGTCGCTTATTATAGTTAACGATAGGATATTCTCCGAGACTAGGATAGGCTTTATCCCTTAGTTTTCCTATCTAACGGGCATATAAGCGGTCGAGTAGAGACCTACTACTTCCTCTATCGGTTAATAGGCTTATAAGAGTAGCATTTACTAGTTTCTCTTAGGTCTCCTCGACTGCTTCTATAGACGATGCTTTAAATTTAGATAATTTCCCTAGCTTGCGTCGTATAAAGTCCCTATAGTCCGTAATAGCTTCGGTAAGGGTAGTTATTAGCTTAGCTATAAGCCTTCCTTACGTAACATCGATCTAATTCTCGATTATGCGGTAGAAATCGTCCTTTACGTGTGCGTAGAGGGAGTAATTATGCCTCTTAAGCTTAGATTCTAGGTCTACCTATTCTAGGAACTATTTCTCGATATCTACGGATTTTAGACCTCTAAGTAGCTTCTTATGTTAATCGGATAGAAGTATTCTCCGAGCCTCTTAGGTAGGGGCGAGTCGGTCCCTTACGAAGCTGAACTAGGTCGATAATTCGTTCGGAGTTTATCGATTTAGATCCTCTAGGTATATAAGAGGGATTATTCGGTCGATGTACGACTTAAAGTTTCGCTTCCGGCTTATAAATCTCTCGTATTCCCGTTAATTCTAGTCGTACTCCTTTACCTTATAAGAGTAGTACTACATATTAATCTTCTAGTTCTCTAGAATAGTAGTATCGTCCCTAGTAGGTCGTGTTAGAGGCGTAGGAAAACTTAGTTTCGTTAGTTCCGGTATTTTATCGACGTCTATAAGTAAAGAGCCGTCCTAGGTCGCTAATTTCTAGTCGTCGCTCATATATTTCTAGAGCTCGTCCCGAATTGCGATTAATTTGGTTTAAGCGTACTAGTTATTATATTTCGACTAGTCGGTGCACCTAAGTTCGTAGGCTAAAGACGATGTCGGCTAGGTTCCTCGCGCGGAGTACCCGTATACGTCGTTAAAGTCTATTTTAAGGTCGGATTTCTCGTTATTGTTACGGTAGCGGTCGATAGCTATTATACCGGGCTTATAACTATTACGTAGGTGTACGGATAGTAAGACTTATTTTAGAAGGCGATTTTCTTAGTAGAAACAAGTCTAATTTTTCTACGTACTCGACCCTAACGTATATATACTAGTCGATAATAATAAATACCTAAAACATCCTCGGCCTAAAATAACTCGTAGAGGACGTTACTAACTTATGCAGCATATTGTGGCTACATTAGTGCATCTAGTAACAGAAGGGCAGGCGATGTTACAGAACACACAGACCACTCACCACACCCGATCGACGCTTTGAGCCTCGGCCCTCAGCTAAGCTTAGGGCTCCAGCCGGATTCCGATGCAAAGGCATAATAACACTGTAGGCATCGTTTCAAAAGCCATGTGACTGTGCGCGAGTGCCTTCCAACTTCGAACGCTGAAGGCTTTTGCGATAATATCGGAAGGACCACAGCGAACCGCGTGTGTTTCGGGGAAGTACGGCACCGAGCAGGGGGTGAGCCTCAGGACTCAGGAGGCCCGCAGAATGCCCTCGCAGGCTCGCAACGACGCGACGCAACCTCTCTACATCACACAACACCTGGTGTCGTACAAACCAATGCACGTGACACACACATGCCCGAGCGAATAAACACGCTGACTTTTGTCTCTCTATTGAATGCTCACCGACGTGTCAACCTGCCCCAACAGACCCGATTCCTTGACCAGCTCGTAGAAAAGACCTCGACTGCGCACTAAAGCCGCTGGCGCGTCGAATTCCTTCACCTGACCATGGTCCAACACCACGATACGGTCACTATCAAGAATGGTATTGATGCGGTGTGCGACTGGTGAAAGCGCGCTGTCAGCACATGCAAAACTTGCTCCTGCATCACAATCATGACTTACTGGTGATGATCGTTCGATCTTTAAACATGTTGGATCGAAGTGTCGTCTGCAGCATCGCATCCGTTTCCACATCCACCGCCGCTGTGGCCTCGTCTAGCACCAAGATATTGCTGGGCGTCAAGAGAGCCCGCGCCAAAGACACGAGTTGTCGCTGTCCCTGACTCAGGTTTGAGCCGCCTTCGTTGATGCGAGCATCTAGTTGACCGGGCATGCATGCGATGTGATCGCGCAGTCGTGCGTGATCAAGCACACTCCATAGCTCGGTGTCGTCGTGAATATGGCCTGGGTCAAGATTGTCTCGTACAGTGCCTTCGAACAAAGCGGCATCTTGAGGAATGATCGCCAAGCGGCTTCGGAGATCGTTCAGACCAATGGAGCTTGTGCTCAGGTTGTCGATCGACACATCTCCGTCTACGGGCTCGATGATCCGGAACAGCGCCAGAGTCAAGCTGGACTTTCCTGCTCCCGTACGACCAACCACGCCAATCTTCTCGTGTGATTTGATGCCGAGGCTGATGTTCTTCAGCACAAGGTCGAGACCAGGCCTATAGCGGGTGCTGTAGTTGTTGAACGCAACAGCACCCTTGGAAGGCCAGCTATTTGGCGGCCGGTTCTTGAAGATCACCTCTGGCGCTTCACTAGGTAGCCGAGCATATTCGAGCACACGCTCAACGGATACGATGTTCGTCTCAACCTCCACCGTCTGCCTCACGATCCAGTTCAACGACTGCGTGATCTGTAGAGCATAGCTCATCGCAAGACCGATCATGCCCGCCGACAGTCCGCTACCAACGGTGACCGAAATGATCCCAAAACTTGCTGCAGCCAGGATAATGATGGATCCGATGAACTCCAGCCGAACTGCAAGCCACCGATTTGCGCTGATGGATGGGAAGTAGGCGCGCAAGTTGGCGTCTACACGCCATTCATTCTCAAGCCCAAAGCGCTTGGTCTGGCGGTAGGCACGGATGGTGCTGATCCCGCTAAGCGACTCTTGGAAGTGCGCATAGATGGGGCTGCGGCTGATGCTGTCAAGCCGCTTCAGCTCTCGAGACGTGCGGAGATAGTACTTCTGAATCCACAGGTACAGGGCGCCCAGAGGAACGATCAGGACTGCGAATATCGGAGTCGATGCGCAAATGATCACGAGGGTGAAAGCAGCTGTTCACTGTCAGTCGCATGGGCTAAGATCCAGATCGCCCCACAGGAAGTACGTACCTCTTGCAGCGTTGACGAACAGCATGTTGAAGGTTCGCCTAGACAACGATTAGTGACCAGATCTTAAACACCGCTAAACATGTATCGGTACTAAAGACCGGCTGCACTTACGCGAGCACTTCGTCAACCTAGGTGAGGAGAACCATCACGTTAGCAAGGTTATTGTCCAATAAGGATAACGACTTCCTGGTGCTGGGATTACTATACCTTGTAGATGTCACTGCGATCAATGTTAGCCATTTGCATACTTCCGAGATGTGGATCTGACTGGCGGCAAAAGCCTAAAAAGAAAATCAACCATGTGCACGGACGTAGTTACCTGGAGAAGCGGTTCAAAATGCGGCCTGTCGGCGTTGTTTCGAAGAAAGACATTGGACTTCTGAATCTGCACGTTGTTAGCATCCCTTATGACCTATTCGCGCCTCTCTATCTTCACTTGACTTACATCGCATGCGCCATACTTGCGTGCAGTTTCCGTGATGCCTGTCGTTCAAACTTGCGTTAGCCATGCATCGGTCCGTCTTCGCCTGAAGGCTCCACGCGTGCAAGTGCCGGGGTGTCAAGCAGGTCGACGAGAGTACAGCGCGGCTATCTCGATAGCGGACTCACCTCGATCGAGCAAAAGATCCAGAGAATCAACGTCTGTGTGGTTGTCAGGAAACGCCATCTCACCTCGCCTCGATGCACAAAACTTACTTGCAAGACAACTAGGAATGCGGATCCTATACCGAATGCAAAGTAGATCAGAATGTAGCGGACGACGTGAGGATTACCCCGGAAAGCATCGTTGACTTCGGACCACTCCTTCAGCCAGACTGAACCCCCTGTGTGCGCATGCGTTAGTCACTTAGCTCGATCGTAGAGCGCTGTTACAGTACAACCAGCCAGAATGAAAACCTTCTCGTCCGAGCATGTCCGTTCGCTCTAGCCATACGAACGTGTTCTATACATGCTTTCCGAGATGGCATGAGGATCCACTTACCGATTTCGGCCGTTTTGGCGCCGATGAGGGTTACCAAAAAGATCGCAACCGCCCAAAGATTGCTGTTGATGGCATATTCCTGGTTGCGGATTAGACGAGCTCAAGCGTGTGCGACAAATGCTCCTTACCTTGTAGACATCCCATTTGACCTTGCCCTGTTCCGAGAACTCCTTCGACTGCCTCGTCTTCAGTTTGCCTTTGTTCTCCTCTTCGTCGTTGACTTGCCCTCGAGGGCCGCGGAATGAGACTGTGCTAGCCCTTCGGAGAGTCATGTTGCTATTTTTTCGCGTAGCTATCGGTCCGCTCCCTGTAGTGAAGTCAGCCACTCATTCCGCCTTGAATTCCCCGAAAACAGCCTTTTCGGAGACTCAAACCCTTCAAGTCTCGCGGGCCGCAGCGGACATCAGTCGCGGACTTGCTCGGCGGCATTCATCTTGAAAGCTCGCACGGGACGCAGTAGAAGTGTATGCTGAGATACCGGCCATCTATGACAGACCGGCAAAGCCAAGAATGTGCACATAGAACAACCACGGACTTCCAGAAGCAGCGTGGTGCAGAGCCGTACAACTACCGATCGTACGGCAACAGCACCGATGCTCCGCGGAGAACGATCCGCTGCCACCAGCCACGAGACATGAAAAGACTTACCAGTTGGTCGAATAGGAGCCATCTGCGTCAGACCGTCCTCCGCCTCAGCTTCCTCCTCTGGATCTTCTGGACTGTCTGGAATGTAGACGGTGCTTTCGGAGTAGGGACTACCCACACCGCTTGTTCTGCTTTCATCATCTGCATTTGGATCTTCTGATGACGAGGTCCTGATCAAATTGGCAACTTCTCCTTTCATGGCCATTAGTTGTTCGTAGGTACCGCGCTCGAGTACCTTGCCATCTTTGAGCAGTGCGATGAAGTGTGCCTCCATAAGCACAGGGATAGCGTTGGTAGCTAAGATACGCGTCTTCGTTGCAAGCAAACCTTTCGCGCCCAGTACGTTGTCTATGATGTGTCGGCCGACATGCTGGTCGACTGCTGAGAGAACGTCATCAAGGAGGTAGATGTCGGCTCTGGCGTACACGGCGCGGGCAAGAGTGAGTCGTGCCTTCTGACCTCCAGAGAGCGAGATTCCTCGCTCGCCAACTTCGGTTTGATCGCCATCTGGAAGACTGCTAAAATCCTCGGTCAACGCACAAGCGTGAATCGTCTTTTCGTAGAACGATGGGTCCCATCTGTGACCAAAGACAATGTTCTCACGAACAGAGGCATTCATCACCCAAGCACTCTGAGCAACGTATGCAACCGTACCGCGCACGACGACTTCACCCTTGATCTTGTACAAGTCTCCTAACATAGTCTGCAACAGGCTCGACTTGCCCGCTCCCACTCTGCCCACGATGCAGGTAAGCTCGCCCTTGTGAGCGCTGAAGTTAATGTCATGCAGAACGTTGCGTTCCTCGTCTTTATTCCAGGTGAACGTTGCGTCGCGAATACGGACCGATTCCTCACCGGCCTCAACGGGATCACCGCGGAGCACAGCATCGTCCTGAAGTTCGGGTGCCATGAAGTAGTCGGAAAGACGGTTGACGGCAACACTTGCCTCGACTATCGCTGTGATCACCATCGGGAGGACAGCGAGAGGGAAGCCAAGCATGTTGAACAACGTCAGCGCTGGAAAGACGATGTCGGTCGACAGAGGCTTGTTCTGAGTGGCAACGAATACAGCAAAGGTCGAGCAGGATACCAAGAAGGGCGTCGCGTTCCAAGTGAAATTGGCCACAGCAGTAAGAGCACCAATCTTTCGCAAGGTATGTAGCTCTTGGTCGTTTCGAATGGCGTTGAGTTTGTTCATGAAGGCAGAAGTCCAGGCGTAGAGCTTGATGGACTTCATGTTGTTGAGAATCTCGGTCATTAGTCGTGTCCTGGCATCTTTGTTCTTCATCTGACGCTTCTGAAGAGACTTCGAGATGCGAGCGATGAAACCGTTGACTGGAACCATGAGAACCATCACGCCAACACCCGCAAACATGCTGTAGCCCACGAGCTGGTACAACGAGATCATACAGAGAGTGATTTGCAGTGGAGCTGACCAAAGCTGCTGACCGAATTGCGCCAAGTCCTGCAAGCGCTGGGTGTCAACTGCCATGTGGTTGACGATGTCGCCAGTACTCTTCGTCGCTCGCCCTTCATTGCTCAATCTCATACTCTTCGAATAGATGGAAGCTGTCAAGGCTCCCTTGACGCGCATGCCAGTTTCGAAGGATCGCTGGAAGTACTGATGCAGAGCGGCTGTCTGTGCCACTGATACAACGAACATCGCAATCGCAATCGCGGCACCCTTGATGGGAGGCTGAGGCTCATTTCCGGGTCGGTAGGAGTCCACGAACGAGATGAGTAGGCGCAGCAGTTGCGGATTGACGAAGGCCAAGCAATCTGATACAGTCTTGATAATAGCACCAACCAAGTAAGGACCTCCAAATGAGGTGATCAAAGCAATCCAAAGACTAGGTTTCTTCTTCTCCAATTGTCGCTCCCATTCTTCGTTGAACTGCTCGGCGGTTGCTCTGGTGTTGTCGCCTTTGCGCAAATTCCACAGATCGTCTTGTGTGAGGTATTCCTTGTATCCATATTTCATCATAGGCGTCATCCAAGAGAACGTAAGACAGGAGAAGATATCCGCATACTCAAGAGGGCATTCATCTTCGTCGCCCAAAGCGTCGTAAGCAGACATCTTCTTCGGGACCAGCCATTCTAAGACAAACTCGGCAACGCCCAGTCCTAAGCTTGCTGTGAACACGCCGAAGTACGCAGGATGTATACTGTGCATATGCTGAGACACTAAGCTGCGCAGCTTGACTGCGAATGCAATATTGAAGAACAGCCAGTAAAGCAGAACCACGCCGTGTGCGTAACGCAAGCGCCAGTGCTCGATATACTGCACCCATCCAATCACTCCCAGACTGAGGAAATTCGCAATCGTGGTCCAGAAGCGTATATCTTCGTACCAAACGCCATCGAACCGCTGAATCTGAAATGCTGCCTGGCAAATTGTTGTCGCCAAAAGCGCGCCGATTACGCTCAGCTTCGCGTAAAAGTGCCAGTTCTTCGCCACTGGCTGTTCTGTCGTCTTCTGATACAACCACCATACCGCCGCTGCTCCAGCGACCAGGCCCCATGCCGATACCGCAAGCAGCCAGATATCAAGAAAACATGGCGTGAAGTCGTATCTATACGGGCTCAGCGGGCCCCAACCCTCGATATTGGCACATAGCGGCTGGTGCGCGTGTGTGGAGGCAGCGAGATATGTCGCGTAGAAGGGCGAGGGCGAGGGCGAGGGCGAGGGCGAGGGCGAGGCGTGGGTGTTGGCGTCGTGAATCGCGGTGTGTAGATCGGAACCCAAGACCAGCTGCAGCGGCGTTGTCGGCGGATCGATGTCCACCATTGGCATTGGCGGTGGAGAGCCGTGGTGTGGAGAGCTTCGTGCGACCAAGATTGTACAATGTGTGGAAGAAATGATGAGGAGGCGAGAGGATTCGAACGCAGGTTGGATGTCACAGATAGCTGTTGTGTTGATGAGGAGAATCAGAGTCCGGTGAAGCTCTTCCTTACCGCCGCCGCCGTACCTACTACTTTTTGAGCCGTCCGAATAAGCAGAATCATGCGTCACCGAGAGATACCATCCTGGCCCATGCACGCATCGGAAGATTAGTTCTACCGATCCAGCCTCAACTTCACGCGGGCACGTGCTTCTTGACGTCTCTTCTTGTCCTCTCCTCCAATGACATTAATATTGTTACGCTTCAGTCTATGGTAATGGTGCGGAAGCATGGTAGCCTCACGAAGGATGAGGAGATCAACGAAGCCTCTTGGGTAGCCGCGAGGGGAGCAGCCGTTGGTGCTGCAAAGGTATGTATCAAACGAACAATTGCCTTGCCTCGCCTTGCGTTTGTCGTGGCCAAATGCTTACTACGGTCAGTGGGGAGTTTTCTCAATCTTAGCAGGCGCCGCGGGATATGCTTTCAGTCCGATCTACAGAGGCTTAACAGTCCAATTCAAAGTGTATGTTATGCTCGTAGGATGCTGCTTGGATGTGGCGAAACTTACGACGTTACAGTTTCCTGCAAATGTCCGGAATGACAGCAGGAGCCATTATCGAAGCAGACAGGCGGCTCATAGCCCATGAAGTCGTGATGCGCAACAGGAAGAAGATTGCTCGGGATGCTGCGGTCTGGCGTGCATACGAAGAGGACTATCAACAGCTCTTAGACGAGGCAAAAGCTGAAGCAGCTTCGAAGGAACGAGTCGAGAACATACAGAAATCGAAGTAAAATCATCTCATTTCCAATTTGCCTCTTCGAGGTTCACAGTCGATCCGAAACGTATGTCCTTACTACGCGACCCCATGCCTCAGAGCCTCACGCGAATTTGTCCAGAGAAGACCGGAGCAATTCTGAACCTCAAAAAGCATCCTGCAGCCATGAACGAATGAGAACCACGTCCATCTGTTTCAGCACAATACCAACTATTGACTACATCAATCTCGAATTTGAAACGTGAACCTTTGATCGGAATTCTCACATTGTTTCTCCTTCGATTCACCTCGCGTATGTAGGTAACTAGGTCTTCCAACGCTCACCTCCTCCCGGTCCACATCGTTCGCCGCACAAGCAGCTCCATAGGACTTCGCACTCCAATCAATAGAAAACGCCTCGCTAATGTGTCATATCGCTAACTCCAGGTCCAAAGCCAACACCGTGATTGATTAGCGGCCAGCGCCAACCTGCACATTCCAACCAACCCGCCCAATGCTTTCGTTTTTCGTATACAATACATTCTAATGCCGTAGGTAGTAAGAGGAGGACACACACATGCCACTCTTGGTGTTAGAAATGAAAGTCCTTCTATGGATACAGACGCTCAGGTTCCTTCGTATTGCTGCACGCTCTTGGCTTCGAGTCTGCCAGCCTTTTCGTTAAGTCGGTTGGCGACACCTTTCAGCACTTGACCTGCTTGTAGCCTTGCAGCGTCTCGCAGTCTTCGCTCGCTGTTTGGTGTGTGAGATCGTGAGGGTGGCGTGTTGACTCCACTGATCGGTCCTGGTCCTGGTCTGATAGGTGTCGAAGGAGAGGGAGAGTCAGGCTCGACAATTTTGAGAGACGGCGCCGACTTCGATGCCGCCGCCGCGGCTTCTTCTGCTTTGCGCGCCGCTCGTTCGTCAATCCTTTGGTTCACGGATTCACGAGTCCTAGTGCGTGTCTCTCTGACCATAGCTGCGAAGCCACTATTCCGCGCTCTTGCATGAACACGGCTGGCAGTGGTTCCCGCAAAGTCAACAGCATGGTTCACAGATGACTTCAATACGTTGGGATGGCGTCTGAGACCCTCGATGTGCTCAACTCTTCGGTTAAGCACGAGATCTGCGGCTTCCTTGTCTCCTAAGATGCGATTGATCTCGAGTTGGTATGCAGCTTCATAGATATCTTCATCGACACCACCAGGACTCTCGCAGACAAAGGGTCCTTCCAACTCATCGACACCGTCCAGGTCCCCACCAGCTCCTATGTTTAGGTATATTCGATCCTCAAGTGGATCATGGGCGTGACCTTTGCCTCGTTCGTCGAGCGGAAACGTGCTTGCCTTCGTGCTTAGATGTGGTCGCTCAATCTGGTCGTCGGATTGTGATTGTGAGGGAGTCTGTGAAGAGTATGAAAGAGCTGGCGACCCCATAGCTCCACCGTTACTATCGAGCGATGATGGTAATTCCACAGCCAGTCGGTTCAAGCTCGGTGCCTTGACTATCTCGTCGTCCATATTCCTATGCACGCCTTCAGTAGTCAAGGCTGATTCTACCGCTATCCGATCCGACAGGTCTACGCTTTTGGCTCGCATGTACGTAGGTGCCGCAGATAATCGTGACTCGCGCCCAAATAGTCCTTCCATGAATTGTGGTCGTTTCCGATAGATCAGCTTCTTGAACCGCTTGGCAGCCTTCATCACCGTCATAAGGTGTGCCATGTTGCCTGTGATCGCTTGGTTCAATTCGTTCTCTGTGGGTGCTTCTACCAGTGTTGCGCAATTGTCTTCAGCAGACATCATGGGATCGGCGCCATTTCGTGTGACCCAGGGGTGTTCCTATATCAAGTCAGCAAAGATCGCGCTACGAGAAAGCACACGTACTCGAAGCTCTTCCATCGTAATTCTCTTCTCGGGATCCTTCTCCAACAGTCTTCGCATGAGATCTTCGAACGACTTGTTGGTCTCGTCTTCAAGCGGTATCTCGTCATTCTTGATGCTTTCGTACATCTCCAGTATCCCGTACTTCTCAAAAGGTATTCGCCCATATCGCAGGCAGTACAACGTCACGCCCATGCTCCAGATATCGACTGCTTTCCCGCTCACTGGACCATGCTTGGCAACACAAAGCTCGGGTGGCATGAATGCCGGACTTCCTGCCGATTTTTGAGTGTTCATGTCGCCGTCCTTTTCGAACATTTCGCTAACGCCGAAATCAACGATTTTTAGTACATCGTCATGAGTGATAAGGCAATTGTCTGGTTTGATGTCCCGATGCACTATGCCCTGTGCGTGGAGGTACTCAATACCCAGAATCATGTCTCGAAACCAGTGGCGGCATGCTTCTTCAGGGTAAGGTTCTGCACGTTCTTCAAGCCCTACCTTCATGACCACGCCCTTCTTGCACATTTCCAAGACCATGTACAAGGAGTCTTCTTGGGGATCGTCGAGCACTTCTACCAGTGACACAAGATTATGATGATCCAGCTTCTTCATAATGGCAATCTCCTCTTTGATAAGCTCCAGTGAATTGTTCGGGGTGCCATTGAGTTTGTCTGAGGAAGAATGTCGATGCATTGGTGAGTTGAAGCCAATGCCTGCAGCGAGATGTCCCGGTCTTCTAGCAGCATTTGGCTTCCGGAGCAGATTGGATTGAGCCCGTTTGCGCAGCCGAGACTTGGAGAATTCCTTGACAGCCTACATGTGCATCGTATCAGCCGTATGTCTCTCCACGGTTGACGTGACATGTGAAGGCCAAGAACGTAGTCATTGGGCTGAAGTAGCTCACATATTCGTTGCCATACTGATCGACGGCTAAGTGCACCGCGCCGAAGCTACCTCTGCCTATCTCTTGCTTGATAATGTACTGGTTGATGCGGTGAATGGCCCCACCGTCGTCATCGCTACTGCCATAATGCGACCGCGCATCCAATGTCTCTTTCACGCCTTTCGATCTCGAGGGGGCTCTTCGGTGGTGTCGCAGAGGGCTCTGGTAGGCCGGCGCAGACCTTGCACAGGGGGAGTGAGCATCTCTACGTGCCGGCCAAAGCGAGAATACGTACATATGCCTGACCGGCAGCGGGTGGTGGGCTTCGGTGGGCGGCGAGGGCAGATTTATGCTGATACCGTGAGAGGGGACTAAGCCCAGGGTGGGGTCCATGTTAGAGGCGGGACTAGGGGTTTTGTCGGTCATGGCGGCGGGGCGGAGAGGGGAATGGACTACCTCCTATAGCTGAGCGAGTGGAAATGCCATTCTTACTAAGAGCTTCGGTGGTTATGGGGGGGAGGAATTCACCACGACTCCTCTTCATATGGAGGAAAGGCTTCACATGAACTAATAGCCCTACTGCCCCACTGCTCGGCAAGGCAAAGCGGCCGCTCGCCCACATATGCAGGGCGATTGCTCGTCCGCCTGAGGCTGCAATTGCATCGCGTCCACCACCAGCTGCATCGACACGTCCACGGCGAAATTAGTTATTATTGCACTGCGAGACGACTGGGAGATGAGTCTGAGGTAGATTTCCGGCATCACCTGACCGGCGCTCGATGGCAGCAATAATGTCGGTGTACTCCTTCTACATCTTCGACCGACACAGTGAGCCATTTGTCCTGCCGTAAATTTGGAATTAGACCTTGCTGACCGAATGCAAAAGCTGAGTGTATCTACTCCAAGCGATGGACCTCTCCTCCGGCAATTCAAAATCGCGCCTCCGCCCAGAGTGCCCTGAGCAATGGCGAGATGCCAGTGTCTGCACGACGCGCGCTCAAGGCCGAGGATGACGCCAAGCTCATTTTCGGCACCATATTCTCTTTGCGACGTATGGTCCGCCAGCTGGGAGGAGAGGATGACCAGTTTCTGTCCTACAGGACGGGAGAGTACAAGCTTCACTACTTCGAGACGCCAACACAGCTCAAGTTCATCATGCTCACCGATACGCGAGTGGGCAACATGCGCACTGTTTTGCACCAGATCTGGGCTACCCTTTACGTGGAGTTTGTGGTGAAGAGCCCTCTTTCGCCGCTCGAGCACCCCAAGGGTGTCGGTGTTGCCAATGAGCTTTTCGAAGGCGGTCTCGAGACTTTCATCGCATCTATCTTTCAGCCGCAGCAGTGAAGCCTCTTGTCCAACGCCAACGAGGTGCGAAGAATACAGCTCGATCTGGAAAATGCTTGGAAGATCCTCGACAGGCTGTTACTCACACCCCTTTGTGGTTGCAGTTTATCCACCGCTCGCCTACTGTTTTTAGGATCAATGCCTCGCTAAATGGGCAACGACATGCTCAGAGGCTCGACGATGGAGGCCGACTTGGCAGCCATAGTCTAAGATCGTGTCTTTCACGTGCACCGGGCTGCTTTTGCGAGCTGGCCGCGTTCCTGAGCTGAGGAATGCTGGAACTGACACAAAGAGACTTCTGCAAAGATGCAGAGATACTGCCCGAGAGGCCTCAGCTACGACAGTGACGGTTGCAGCGCGTGCCGCAAACACAATTTGATACACGTAGACTATGAACATCGAAGACAGCATATAGCATGCTATGTAAATGAAAACGCATGTACTCATGCTTTGAACCGCTTCATCCTCGTATTTCTCGTATTGATCATTGGGGATCCGAGACAGCCTCGGAATCCTGCCACCGCAGATCGCGTCCTGACTCGAGAACCTCGCTTCTTTTGCAATTTCACAAGTTCACAACCAACACCGCTCTTACTATCATCAATGTCGTTTCTGCTTCTGCCTCTTTCTCAAAAACTCTTTCTTCAATGTCAAGAACTCTGCGATGGAGGCATTCCCTCCCCACTTCTCCGCGGTCCCATTCTCCATTGCCCTAGTCACGAACCGCTCGACGCGTGCTAGATATCCGGAAGACGAATCCAGCAGATCTTCGTTCGTAACATTGGGGTGATTCCGCTCCTCGATTAAAGTCTTCGCCCAATGCACGATATTCGAGCAGCGCAAGACATGGCCTCCAAATGCAAGAGTGTGGCCAGCAGATGGCAGCCGGAAAACCATGTGGACCGTGCCGGCCGGAAAATACACAGTCTGGCCTGGCTTGAGGACAATATAACGCCATTTACCGCCGGTAAACTGCTGCGGATGTTTGCGCCAACCTTCGCGCTCCTCAACCGTCGGGTGCGACAGAAAGCCGAAGCCTACTTCGCCTTGGTTGACTGTAATAAAAGTGCTGTAGCCATGGCTGTCTTGATGAGGTTCGGTCAGCGCGCCAGCTTCTGCTAGGAGTGCCCAGGTCTCAATCTCTTTATAGCCTTGCTCATACGTCTTTCGGCGGGCTTCGTCTGCCGAATCTGGAATCTTCAGTTTCGTGAGCAGTCGGCAATCTTCATTCTGCAAGAAGCTCGGTCTCAAGCCGTCAGAGTGATGAGTTGCAAGCTCGAGGCAATTCCAGGGCAGTTGCTTGGACTTGGGGTGGGTCCCCAGAAGACGCTCCTTGACCTGCTCAACACGCACAGGCCGCACTGCAATGAAGTTCTTACCGACCTTGACAGACGAGTCCTGGATGTGGATCTTGGCATCTGGCTCGTAGTACTCTCCCAAGAACTGCTCGACGGATTGTAACGGCAATGTCTGTTGGCCTTCAGTCACAATCGGACCATTGAAGAACTTGTTGGCCGAAGTCTCCATCTGAGCTTCATCTCTTGACAAGAACTTCGCCTCGCGCTCGGATGCGAATTTTGCCTTCTTCAGGAGCTCGGCAATGCGATAAGCAGAGGTCGAGTATACTGTTTGAGTTCTTGTATCCCGCAGATGCGCCTCGCAAGACTTGATCACAGCTTCGACATAACGGTCGGCGCTATGCTTGTCCCGGACTGGTGCATGCGTGCCATAGTCGTTGTACGTCGGATGCCTTGTGGGATACGTTGCAGGGTCCGATGCCGAGGTTGATTGCTTTGGCGGTTTCACATTGGGCGTTGAATGCGATCGAGTTGATGGTAGCAATCTTCCCTTGTCATCTCCTGCTGGTCGCCTCTTTGTGGATCTGGTCTCAATTGACTGCACGTCAGAGACGCCATCCCATTGCCCGTCTCCGACATTGGATGCGCTCTCTGGACCTCGTGGGATTATCTTGGAAGCCTTCTTGGCTTTCGGTGGCGTTGCGACGTCTTGATACTTCTTCTTTGCGGCACGCTTCGGTTGTTCACGACCGTACAGCCTTGGGGAGAATTGCAGATCGCCCTGGTCTCGGCTGATGCGCGGCGTCTTCGGCGTGCCATCTTCTTTCTCGGAAGGCGGCGTGGGCATCTGTCGAGTTCGAGCCATATCCTCTGGCGAAGTTTCAGGAGTGGCTGTCGATTCCGTAACATCAATGCTTGCCGTGCTTTCTGAAACTGCGTTGCCATCACTGCTGGCACTTGCACGCCTAACATCTTCATGTGAGGTTGCCTCTGCTCCCTCTCGAGGCGTGCTGGGACTTGGTTGTGGTATGTATTGTGGCTGGCGACGGTCGGGTGAGGCTACGTTTGATTCTGGAGTTGCTTCATTGCCCACAGGCTCCTGCATGCAGTTGTTGTCGGCGCCCGGACGGGATGGAGAAGATTCCCCCTCTGCACGTGGCCGCTTGGCGACCTTGATGCAATCAGAGGCACTATCCTCAAGTGGGCGCTTAGGAAGCTTGATGATCAGCTTCCTCTTGGGAGGGCTGCGCTTTGATTCTTTGCCCTCTACCTGTGCGCCTGGCGAGCGCCGCGGAGAACGACCAGGTTGTCTTGCTGTTTCAAAGAATTGTGACAAGGGTGAGAGCTCTGATTCTCTCTCAGCTTGTTGTATGTTGGGAGGGCGATAGTAAAATAATGTCTCGGGTTCGAAAATTTGAGCTGATGTGTGTCTTGTCACAAGATCTCTCGGTGTTGGGCTGGGCTGAGCTATGTCGACAATCCTTGGCGCAACCTGATGGTATCTAGGAGCATGGCCATCGAATCTTTGCTGATGGGGGTGGGGAAGGCTGGTGTAGCCAAGCGGCTCGTAATGCGCGTTCTGTGGCCATCCTGCCGCCGAAGCAGGCGGATATGGATGACTTGCAGAACTGTAAAAATGTTCTTGAGGAGCTGGCGCAGCTTGGGCATGCGCGACTTGATGCCAAGGCTGTGGTCGTGGTAACGGTCGTGGCGGCGGGTGTACATTCGGGCCTGGTCTCATTCTGGCCGGCGCATTTTCATAGGTAGGCATGAATGTCTGCTGCATTCTGGCGTAGACGTCCTGATGCGCTGGAATCTGCACAGATCCGTTTGCGGCGGCAGTCGGCATGCCGAGAGGCCATCTGGGTTCCATCGCCAGGCGCGCTTCTTGAGTTGGTGAGCTGTTCATGTTGTGTGCAATGAGCGGCGATCCAGCGCCGTCGGTACGCTTCTGGATGTTGTGAGGAGGGACTCAGTAAGTTCTCGAAGTGGAAAAGCTACCAAAGAAAGAAAGAGCTCTGGAAGACGCGCATACCTTCCCAACGAACAATGGCAGCGGCTCGCTGTTGTCGAAAGCGGAAATCGCGGCCCTTTGTTCACTTCAAATTCAAGCTCACCTTGAGAGGCGCACTCAGTTCACAGCACGCGGTCGTCACTAGAAAGTCCAGTGCTTCTGGTCCATTTCCAGTGAAGGTGCGCTTCGATAATGCCATTGTAGGACGCACGGGCCATTTGGAAATTGCGGGCAATCGCAAATCAAGACGAACGACCGGCGAGCATAGCGAAAGCAAACTCCTTCATCTTCTTCATTTACCATCTTCTACTGCTCAGTATGTTGCAGCCGACATTGGAACACTCCTCAGATGCCATCATCCAGCAGTGATTTCGTCACCATGTTCATACATGACCTCATGTCTCAGACCCTTCTTCAGGAACAGCCAAGGCAGAAACCGGTCATCAAGCAGCTTGTGTATTCGCAAGCATTGTCAAGCAGACAAGCCCTCTCCGCGTCCGAGCAACTCATCCAATTTGGTGGACGGCACGAAGATATCGGGGAAGTGCATGGCGGACAGCCTTGGCAGGGCGTGATGCTAGCATTGCGCTTGTCAAGTGCGTGAGAAGAGTCGACAGCAGCTTGACGAGATGCAGGCTTCCGACTTGCCTGTGCCGTGGAAGTGGTGTCAGTCCATTTCTCACTCGTATTTGAAAACGAACGCTATTGCTGGGGACTTACATCGAATGACATGTAGCCGCAGGGTAGTGCCATGGCACCAGATCCCATCAGACCTACTGGCAGACCCTGCGCCTTCTGGCAAGTGACCGTGATGTCTTTGATCGTAGACCAACAGGACTCCGAGGTGATTTCGACTGGTACGTCGCACCAGGAATTTACGGCTGCATAGCTTTAGCTCGCACCAGAAGGTAGAGCACAGGAAGAGACTGACCATTGAAATGGGAGACCTCACCAGCGAGGCCGAGATCGTAAGTCTCTCTCAGAGCGTCGTTCTTGGCAAGACGAATGGGAAACTTCGTTGAGTGGCAGAATTGGTCGAAATGTGTTTCGATGCCGGCGATTGTGTCAATGTCGAGAGCAACTTCGTCCCAGCAACTGATATTGGTGGTTTGCAGCATCTTGTCATGAAAGTCAATGCCATTGCTCTGACAGGTGTCAGCTGAAGGTGAGTGAGATTGCGGAATCTGGACTTACTGAGCCAACTGTAGGCATGGCAGCGATGCCACCGAGCAAGGCGACGAGCACCGCAAGCGTCTTCATCTTTTCGTTGACGAGGTGGGTGTTGCAATGCTGTTGAGAGGGTTTTGAAAGTGAGCTTCAGCTGATGAAAGATCAGATTTGAAGCCGTTGCGCTAGGGATGCTAGCGTGTTCGCGAGTGAGCACGGTGCTGCTGGTACCACTCAGACGGTATAGGCTCGTTTGCAACTCCTCCGTTTTTGTTCTTTGCTGATACGGGTAGAAATGATGATAGGAGATTGAATCTGCGCGGCGGGAAAGATTTCTCGCTGAGGTCTCGCATTGAGGCAACGCATTGTCATGGCGAGCGTGACTTCCATGCAGAGATGCCGACAACAGCGCCTTCCCGTTTCGTATGTTTCAGGTTCACTCAGCTTCTCCTCTCACCGCCTTGACGACAAGGCATCAGTCTAATGTAGCATGAGAAGAACGAGCCTCTCGATCCTCTTCCCACAATGCCTCCCCTTCCAACATGAACCTTGCTCGAGCGTTGCAGATCCAGATCGCTACATTATCCCGCGCCAAATGTGCCGCAATGGGCTCACATAGTTGTCCTAAGAGGTCTGTGTGCAGCTCACAACCATCACTTGCAAGCAGTCTCTCACGCATCATCGGTCGTTCACCTGACGCGAGCGTTACCATTTGCGATAGCTGTTATGAGAGCTTCAGACTCTGTTCGAACAGCATTATCGGGACTAGTGAAGGATACCTTTGCGATGATATTGCAGTGGCAAGCAGCAGTGGAGTCGAAATCGTAGTCCACGAACCAACAATGGTGCAGCAGCAGTTGTCACACGTTGCGAATCGAGAAATGGCGCCGGACCTTTCGCTTCCTCTTCACAAGCAGGTCGCAAGCAATGCAGAAATACGCATGCTGGTGATCGGATCGATGAAAGTGAATGGGACAGTGGCACAGGCATCTCCAATAGTCAGTACTATTTCAGCAAGCAGTTACCTCCATCGCCGTCACCTTCAACACTCGAGGCGGTTGCCACAGCACACACCGAGCAACGTCTTTTGTTTACGTCCAACAACACTCGAGAACATCCGCATACCAAAACAGGTTCACTACCAGAAGCTCTGAACAATACCAACACTCTGTGACTACATCATGACTCCAAGCCAGACTCCGCCTGCTATACCACAGGGTACCGCCCCGAAGCGAAAGCTCCCAGGCACTACAGATGGGACGCCAACGAAGAGAGCGAAGGGCACTCTCGAGCCAGGCTTCTCGACACCCAACAAGGCCTCAGAAGCCTTCTCTTCACCACTCCGGCCAGCCACCCCATCAACTGCACCCACCACACCACCAAACGCCCAGCGTCCGATCGGCCTCTTCGGCTCCCAAGCCCGCAACATAGCACGAGGCAACCAGAAATCTCTGACCTTCGACGAAAACGACCTTCCACCCGACCAAGCCTTGCGTCTATACCAACGCATAGAGAACATGATCAAGACCCTCCCTGGCATGACCTTCGAACCTCTCATCGCTCTGACCAAACGCCTCGAGGCTGCTGAGAAAGAGAACCAGAAGCTCAGAGAAGACTTCAGGCAGCTCGAGAAGAATTTCGAAAGTTCGATTCAAGAGCTCACGAGGAAGATGAATGTCACTCTTGGTCTTGACAACGGCCGTCAGACGGTTCCGAACGCTTCGCAGCACGGCAGTGGCAGTGGCGGGAATCAAGCTCAAGCGGAACCAGCAGATGTGGGCCAGCAAGCAGAACTTGGAAAGTGACGTGGAGATTTGAGCACAACTCCAGCACTTGGTGGTTCAGGAGGCATTGAATTATCACGGCGTTAGCTCCGCGCTGCAGCCTGAGTTTGGAAAGTCTCGTCGGGGAAGAAGAATGCTATCAAGAACCAACGACTTCTTCGGCAGGGAAGAGTCTGCGGAACAGGGATCAGGTAGTCTCAGATAAAGCGGTACGGCACCTCATCCCAATGTTCTATTTTCCCCCACTATCTTCGTCGCAAGCGGTACGAGAGAAGTTGGGGTTTGAATACGTACGGCATTGCTTGGGTATCGTGTTCTACAATGCTCCTCCTACTAATGTGACAATCCACATAGCTAATCTTACATGCAAGCCTACTCTTCTTTCCGTCTTGGCGTAGTCATCCTGAGTCATGGGAGTCGCATGCTCTTGTAACCACTTCTCCTCGGCTCCAAGTCGTGCTTGAAGATCTGGGTTGCGGGTTACTATCAATGTGTTCGCTTCGAGATCCAAGGAGTAGCTGCGTTTCGTGTAGTTTGAGCTTCCTATCAGGCTGACGCTGGGGTTCGTGTCGCCAGGCAGGGTTACCCAGATGCCCTTGGCGTGGTAGGTCCAGCCGCCTGGTTCGTTGACAGTGCCTTTCCGCCATTCTTTGACCGAGATCTGCTTACTCTGGCCTGTTTGGGACACCGCATCTAGAAATCTCCGTGACAGTAGAGTGTACGCTGCAGGTAGCATGCCGCTGATACCTTTGCTGCCGTAGAAGCCGTTCGCCCACGGAGATGCTGCAACCACTGTAGCTGACGCGGGCTTAGTTTTGAGCAGCAATTCACGCACTTCCGGTGTCATATTGAAGTAGCCGGCGGTGAACATCCATTTAGAACCAGCAAACTCTGGGCTTCCAAGAATGCGGAGAATGCCTGTCAGAGCAGGCAGCTCGGTCGAGGTGTCGGGTCTCAGAAGCGGTGTCAGTTGGACGAGAGGGTAAACATGAGTGTCTGCATCAGAATGAGCCACGGTACCTCTTGGCGGCTCAATCAGTGGTTTCAGCACTTTTGTTGCAGCTTTGATGTAACCTTTCGGGTCGGCCAACGGTTCCGGCTGGACATTCGATTCGGGCCATTCCATGGCGAAACGACTTTGCTCTTTTTCCGAAGGTAAGACACGATAGCTTAAATCGCATACCGTGTGGTACAGGTCCGAGAAGTAGTCGGTAATTGCTTTGGACTTGAAGACGTGATAACGATCCTGCCGGTTGGTGAAGTAGTCGTTGGAGAGATTGGCTCCAGACATGATGATCTCGTCGTCGATGCCATACAGCTTCATGTGTTGCAGACCCCATCCTTCATTGATGCGTTTCGGCAAGACCTTCTTACGAGTGCCTGTCAAGTTTGGAGTGTGGTACATGCGCACTTCTACCCGATCAGTTCCAAAGTCACGGGTCAGCGAAGCAAGAAGGCTTGCGCATGATGGCTCCGGCGCTTCTCGAGTGCCTCGGAGGTAATCTGTGAGAAGTGATACTTTCAGTTCCGGATTTGCTTTGAGCGCTTCTCGTATTGTATCGATCTTGGCCTGATCAGCGTTGAACGATGAGCGATACTTGTCGATAAGTGTACACATACAAGCTCATGTTCGCTTTTGCCTATGTACAAAGTCGATAAGTATACACGTCTTTTGGCATTTCTTATCTTGGTCTACTTCGTTCTATTCAGCATGTGTTCAGGGTTGTTGCCAAGAATGGCAAGGGGAAGGAAAATACCTTGAGGGTCTCGTAAAAGTCGGTGGGAGTCTGCAATATCTGAATTGAGTCTGCGGAGACCTCGAAGCGAGGAGACAGTTTGTCCAACTCTCCTGTTATTACCGCAAGTTGGGATGCCGAAGACTGGGTTGATGTTGGCGTTGCCGCCGTTGTGGTGGTACTTGCATGGCGACGCTGGATATAGCTCTTTCTGCAAAGCCGTCGATTCTGCTTTGATTGCACCGAGAGCCTCAAAAGGGGAGAGACTCGTCGCGTGATCATTTGTGTATCATGATATGAAGAGTGAAAGGGAAGGAGATTGGAAGTTGATGGTGTTCGTTTCGCTGCGGCCGCCGCCGCAGGACCTTAGCTAGCTTCTGCTCCCGCCAAGCCAATCGGGAAGCATGTGATGATTCTCCGATCGCATTCGAAGCGACATCCAGAAGCACATCCACCACTTGCACTGCCATTGATCCGCAAGACCACATCTGCTACGATGTCGACGATAATGAGGACCCTCCGTAACCTGCGGAGTATTGGCTTGAAGGTGATCTCAGCTGTCTTCAGGCTACGCTTGCAATTCTAACCATTTGCAGGAATATGGCCACCAGCTTCACGTACGTTTTCGACATCGATCCTCGAGCTGCAATTCGCCCTATATCATGACTGACTTCTGAGCTTCTGTACAGTACATCGGTATGGAACAGGCCTGAGCGCAAGAGGAGTCTCGCGAAGGACAGGGGCTAAGTGGGTACAGGTGATACAAAGCGTGGTGCTCTTGTCGGCATAGATCGCTACGGCAACAAGTACTTTGAGAATCTCGAAGAGGAGTTGCCACGTATGTCAAGATGAAGGGGTGTGAAATGGTTGGACATGGACTGAATTCTGAGTAGTGCGAACGCGATGGGTGGACTATAAGGACCATGAATTCGACCCGTAAGGACACCACGACGGGCTGTGTAGGCTCTGCTGACACAAGACAGGTCACAGATCGAGCCCGGATGGTGAGATACAATGCAAAGTACGGAGTCATGGTGGAAAGAGGTGCTCACAGCTTGACCACAGGCACGCATGGATCTCGTACATGGTCGACAAATCACCAGCAGAGGACACACTACTCCAGCGCCAAATTCGGCCATGGGAACCAAAGAAGCACGTCCCAGTCCTGACTGCATCAAGGAGCGCTTTCAAGACCTTCAACACGTAAGTCTGGTGGAGAGTCCGGTGAAATTCAAGCAGGGCTAGGCCATACTAACATCAGTCTTTCACAGTACCAAGAACAAAGTACAGCCATGGACACCACAGGCAGCAGCGAGATGAGATGAGCCATGAAGCTGTTACCTGAAGTTAAATTATGAGCTCGAGGTACAGCAGTTACGTGGCGAAAAGTACCACAGGACTTGAACGCCGGTAGCCGCTTCTACCCGGCGTCGTGCATATCATATCGACTCATAGAGAAGGTGGTTATGTTGTAATAGTACGACAATAGAATACTAGTATCGAAGTAGCCTATCAAAGTCGGAGATATTATACTACAGTCGAAGCCGCTAGAGCTATAATTACATATAGAAAACGAGTAGAGACTCGGCTTTACTATAGAGGATAAGTGTATCTCGGGTAGAAGATGTTGAAGATGTCCAAAGCTCGTTCCATTGACACGAACGCGGCAGTCTAGCCTCGCGTGCGATAAGACATGGGCTCCACGGCGTGCGAATGCGGTGTCTGCATGGAGTCGATTTCTCCCTCCAGTAACAAGCTGAGCTCGCGCCGATGAGTAGGCATGAGTAGCTTTGATCCCGGTTAGAGCGTGCACTGTGCAGTGCCTGATGCATGGCCGGCATTGATGGTTGGGAATGCTCTCAATTGAGTCACGGCGACCGCATATCGGGCCAAAATGTCCTGGCGGTGGCTGGATTGAAGCATGCTCTCGGCATGGAAACAATTATTATCCATGGTCCTTTCTAAATTTTCATTGACAAGCTTTGTCGGCGGTTCGGGGGCCACCCAGGTACAGTAGTGACGTTAGCGGAATCGTTGCCTGACATTCTCCATCGTTGTGGTTGTTTTGCTGTACCATATCGCCAGCTCTCTCCCTAAAGACTACAAATACTCCACCTCCACCTGCTCTCCCCGCGCATCCTCCATAGGCCATGCTCCGATGATCGTCTGCGCCGGCATTGGACGAGAGCGCGAGTGATTGGGTCCGGCCAGGCCAGGCCAGCAGCATAGACAGACACAGCCACTGCAGTGCGCTGCTGGACAACTCGACTACTATGTTCGCGCGGTGCAACGGCGCCATCTGGGACAGCGACGACTTCTCATCATGTTTCCTGCACGATTACCTCCAGACGCTATTGCCGCTGATAGCATGTGTCATCTCCGCACTGTTTCTTGCATATCACATCCTACGAAGCGTAGCACGATCGAGAGCCGAGCAAGATGGCTACAAACATATACCGAACGGAGTGCGGCACGACTCGCCCCTCCGCGACTCGCCCGATGCTAGCATCACCGACAGCAGCGACGACGATGAGATGCAGCGCAACCAAGACCTCGCTTTGGCCAAGACGAAAACGAACACTTCAGTCTTGACCGTGACAGTCGATCGACCGAGGGGCGAAGTATGGATACCACTCGTGGAAGAGATCACTGTGTTGGCCGAGCTGGGCGTACAAGTGGCGGCGTTGCTGGTCGGAGCCTGGGGTAGAGACAGGACATCGGCCATCGCAGAAGTGGCGGTGTGGGCATACATTGCAGTTCTGACTTCACTGCGACTACTGTTCTCGAGCACGTCAAAGCTCTCGTTCCCACAGCTGTGGTATCACACGGCGATCCTCTACTGCTCTCAATGGATCTTTACCGTCTTGCTGTTCCGCTCGGAGATCATACATCCTCAATCGAGCATCTCGGAGACATTGATGAGCACAAACTTCTCTCTCACGACTTTGCTGGCAATCATCGCTCTCTCTTCAAGAAAGGGCAATCGCGCAGTGGAGCTAGAATACGAAGGCGAAATAGAACCCTCCAAGGAGCCACTCGCTAGCGTCTTCTCTCTTGCAACTTTCGGCTGGGTCGACTCAATCGTCTGGAGAGGCTATAAAGCACCTTTGGAGATGAAGGATGTCTGGAATCTGAGGCCAAAGGACAAGGCAGCCGAGATCCTGGCAGACTATCGACAATTGAAAAAGACCTCGATTCTGGCTTGGCATTTACTTCGTTACTTCAGACGACCTTTACTTGAGCAGGCTGGATGGGCCGCAATTTCGGGCATTGTCACGTTTGTACCAACCTTGCTGCTGAAGGTCATTCTTCAATACGTCGAAGATCCATCTCAAACACCGAAAAATGCTGCCTGGCTGTATGTCATCCTCTTATTCGTATCTGGTTGTGTCAACGCTTTGTCAAGTGGCCAAGCGCTCTGGATCGGACGTAGGATTTGTATCAGGTTGCGTGCGATCATCATTGGAGAAATCTACGCCAAAGCTTTGCGAAGACGCGCAGCTGCTGCACCAGACAAGATTCTTGGGCAAGGCGAAAAGAAGAATGACGAGGATGAGTCAAAGCAAGGCGCACTGAAGAAGGCACTGAGCTTCGGCAGAAAGAAGAACAAAAAGACGAATGCCAACGGGGAGCCGATTGCTAATAAGCCATCACCTGGCGGCGAAGAGCAAGTCACTTCTGGTGCCATCATCAACCTGATGGCGGTCGACTCGTTTAAAGTGGCCGATATCAGTGCTTACCTGCATTTTCTGTGGGCCGAGACCCCGGTCCAATTTATCCTGGCCATCGCACTTCTGTATCTCTTCCTGGGAAACAGTAGTATTGTTGGCATTGGCATGATGGCTCTACTTCTCCCTGTCAACATGTTCATCGCAAAGCAGTTCACTTCCGTACAAAAGAAGATCTTGGCTGCAACCGATGCCAGAATACACACTACGAACGAAGTCTTGACTAACGTCAGAATCATCAAGTATTTCGCGTGGGAGCAGCGATTTCTTGCAATAGTCGACGAGAAGCGGCAGGCAGAGCTTCGGCACCTTAGGAACCGGTACATTGTTTGGGCCGCAGCAGCGACCATCTGGTCTGGTGCTCCAGTGGTTATCACCTTTCTTACCTTCATGGTGTACACACTTGTGGAAAAGAAAGACCTCATTCCTTCGGTGGCTTTCACTGCGCTTTCGTTGTTTAGTCTGTTGCGAATCCCGCTTGACCAGCTGGCGGACATGGTTGCACACGTGCAGGAATCGAAGGTCTCAGTAGACCGTGTCGAGGAATATCTCAACGAGCCCGAGACAGATAAGTATCAGCAATTGCAGAATGATGAATACGATGAAGATGGCGAGCCTCTAATCGGATTCAAGCAAGGCACCTTCAGCTGGGGTGGCAGAGGTGCTGAAGACTTCAAAATGATCGATCTGGACCTAAACTTCAAGGTTGGACAACTCAACGTCGTCATTGGACCAACTGGCAGCGGCAAGACGTCACTTCTCATGGCGCTCCTTGGTGAAATGACACTTTTGAGCGGGTCAGTATATCTACCTGGTGGCCGAAGCAGAGAAGAAGTCAAGCGGGATCCCGAAACTGGACTTACCGAGAGCGTTGCATACTGCGCTCAGCAGGCCTGGCTGATGAACGGCACAATCAAGGAGAACATTGTGTTTGCAAGCAAATTCGATGCTCGGCGGTACAAGAATGTCATCGTTGCTTGCTCACTTCAACGCGACCTTGAAATCTTGGACGGCGGCGATCAAACACTGGTAGGCGAGAAAGGAGTCACACTCTCCGGCGGCCAGAAACAACGAATCAGTCTTGCCAGAGCACTTTACTGCGACGCACGTCACGTCATTCTGGATGATGTTTTGAGCGCAGTCGATTCGCACACTGCTAAGTGGATCTTCGAGAAGGCGCTCATGGGTCCGCTCATGTACAATCGTACTTGCATTCTGGTCACGCACAACGCAGTCCTCTGCTTGCCCCAGGCCGACTTCGCTGCAGTGCTCGAGAACGGCAGAATTGTTGCGCAAGGCACTGCCCACGATGTGATCCATTCTGGAACTCTTGCGGAGGATCCATCGAAGTTCGATATGAAGCCTCGATCTGCCCCTGCTTCTAAACTTCCGTCTCGAGTCCCCTCTGATGTTGGAATCGATTCTCAGGAGATAGCTACACCCCTGACTGCGAATGGTCATGCCCGAGAGCATGTTCCAAGGCGTGACACAGAGGCAAGCACGCTAACTGGCGATCCTTTGACCCATGTTATTTCCAAGGACATCCCAGGGATGAATAAGCCAGCCGAGGAGAAGGACATTTTCAACGAAAAGAAAGCTATCGGCGCTGTCAAGCTCAGTATCATTTCTTCTTACCTTGGACAGATGGGAGGCTGGATCTACTGGACCATCGCAGCGTTATGTTTCGGTCTGCAGCAGCTCTCACAAGTCTCCACCACTGTCTGGATTCAACAGTGGTCAAACTCGTACACTAAACATGAGTACATTGCTAGCGGTCTATCACGCAACCACACATTTGCCGTCGCACACGTTCGAGGTGGCTCTTCGAACTGCCTTCGCAGCGGATCTTGTATCTGGAACATGCCAGTCTTGTCAAACGCTGTCCACGATGTCAAGACAATGAGAATCATGAACAACGATGTTGATGTTGGCTACTACCTCGGTGTCTATGCTGTTCTCGGTCTCCTGTACATGTGTATCACTCTGCTCAGAGAAGGTGTCTTGTTCGGCGGATCTCTGACTGCCTCAAGGAGAATTCACCGGCAATTGATGGAGCGGGTCACCCATGCCAAGTTCCGCTTCTTCGACTCTACTCCCTTGGGCCAGATCATGAATCGCTTCTCCAAGGACGTCGAAGCCGTTGACCAAGAGATTGCACCAGTCGCCGTGGGGGTCGTGCACTGTCTCTTCTCGATTCTCACCATCGTGGTTCTGATCTCTGTCATTACACCTGGATTCCTGATTGCTGGCGTTTTCATCACAATTTTGTATTTCCTCATCGGCAGGCTGTACATTGCCTCATCTCGAGATCTGAAGCGACTTGAGTCTGTCCAGCGAAGCCCATTGTACCAGCAGTTCGGAGAGACTCTATCAGGTATGACGACCATCCGCGCCTATGGTGACGAGCGACGATTCATCCGCGAAAACCTCCACCGCGTCAACACTCACTCGCGGCCGTTCATCTATCTATGGGCCGCGAACAGATGGTTGGCTCTGCGTGTGGATGTCGTTGGCGCTCTTGTGTCCTTCTTCACAGGTGTCTTTGTCATCTTGAGTGTGGGCAGAGTCGACGCAGGCTCTGCTGGATTGGCAATGACGTATGCTGTCACGTTCACAGAAAACGTGCTGTGGTTCGTCAGGCTTTACGCGAGCAACGAGCAGAACATGAATGCTGTAGAGCGTGTCAAAGAATACCTCGACGTCGACCAAGAAGCAGCGCCAGTCATACCCGAGAACCGTCCGGAAGCTAACTGGCCAAGTAAAGGTTCTGTGGAGTTCATTGGCTATAGCACAAGGTACAGAAGCGACTTTGACTTCGTTTTGAAGAACATCACGTTCAAAATTTCTCCAGGCGAGAAGGTTGGTGTTGTCGGAAGGACAGGTGCTGGCAAGAGTTCTCTGGCCTTGGCGCTCTTCCGGGCTCTCGAAGCTGAACAGGGCAAGATCCTGATCGACGACGTCGACATTGGTCTCATCGGTCTTCAAGATCTTCGCGAGAATATCGTCATGGTACCACAAGACCCAACGCTGTTCACGGGAACAATTCGAAGCAATCTTGACCCATTCGGTCTCTTCACTGATGAGGAGATCTTCACCGTTCTCCGAGGTGTACAGTTGATCGGGGCACCATCAGCGTCTACATCACAGCCTGCATCGCGACCTGAGACGCCGGTTGGCACGTCACGCAAGTCAACGCCGAACTCGTCACTGAGCAAGCAGGCACTCACAAAGGTCACGGAAACGCCATCAAGTCCAGCCACAGCAAGCAGCCCAACGACACTCGAGAACAAGAACATTTTCAAGAACCTCAATTCGCCTGTGGCAGAGCATGGGTCAAACCTATCCCAGGGCCAGCGACAACTGCTTTGCTTAGCCCGCGCCATGCTCAAGAACCCCAAAGTCCTTCTCATGGACGAAGCTACAGCATCTATCGACTACGCCACTGACTCCAAAATCCAAGACACAATCCGCGGGATCAAAAACACGACGATTACCATCGCGCATCGTCTGCAAACGATCATCGACTACGACAAAGTGCTCGTCTTGGACAAGGGCGAAGTCATGGAGTATGGCGATCCTTACGACCTCATCTCGAAAGAAGGAGGCATTTTCCGCGGCATGTGCGCAATGACGGGAGACTTTGAAGTTTTGGAGAAAGATGCGAAGAGCGCACATGATGGGAGGAAACTTGTTGATGATGAGTAGACGACGAGAATGAAGGCGGCGGCGGCCGCATGCATATCCTGCGTTTTCCTGCTATGTGGTCATGTTTTGCACTGCAAGGCGTTCGGTTCTATGCCATCCCTAATTGCTGTTTCGAATCGCTGCTGTAAAAAGCTCATGGGTGGTATGCGACTCATATATATGGGCGTTTGTTCATGGATGGCGAGCGTTGCTGTTGATTGATAGCTTCGTGGGAGAGGGAGGACAGTGTTTTGTCGTTTGTACATTTGTGTAGATAGAGGGCATAAAGAACGCTAATTCATGAGTCTTCCTACGACGCTCTCAAACTGTTTCAGGAGACTCTACCACCACAATGCTGGCTCATCGCCCAGCCGGCATGTATTCGCGGAGTGATTTGATGCTTTACGCTCCAGATGTATGTTGAGATGCTCTCTCTACTAACGACAAGCTAATCACTTCTCTTTCGAATCCGCATTTGGATCTTGAGATGGACGAATTTCCTCACGCCTTTCGAGCTCCTTAAGCTCCTCCCAGTGCGCCTTTATCCACGCTCTCACAGCTTCAACGTCATTGAGAGAGTCCGCAGAATCCAGCCAGTGGCACAGCTCCGACTCTTGATCCGAGTGCGCGACGTCTGCGATGTACGGCTCTCCGTTGTCGGCACCAAATTTGACGCGTCTGCGAAATGCCCGCACCACTTCTGCCAGCTTCCGTTCTTTCTTACCACTGACTTCTGCGATGATTGGCTTGATGAGCTGTTCGCACTTCTGAGATCGGATCCATTTCATGAGAGTGCGGTGTTGGATCTCGTACGTAGAGCGCTTGTTGAAGAATTCGAGTGCTTCTGCTGTGTATTGCTCGCGGAGCTTCTTCATTGCGGGTGGGGGCCATGGAACGTCGTCGGCTGCCGTGATGCTAGTATCTTCATGGTCTTCGCCGAGATTCAGGTAGGCTGGCAGGAATTCCTCGAAAAAGTGGGCTATAGTGGTCCGCTTACGCTCCTTTTGCCGCTGTTTTGATGTATTCTTGCGCTTCGACTGGATGTGGATGTCTACGGTTACGAGGCGAGACTCGGCAAGCCAGGTGTAGAAGTCATTCATGGAGCTGAAGCCAGCCTAGATGCACGTATTAGCATGTGTCGAGATCAACTCCGTATGATGACGATGACACAGAGTGGCCATCTGGTACTTTGCAAGCTCAGAAAGCGCGCAGGTGCAGGATTTGCGTTGATACATACCTCATATTTCTCAGGCGACAGCCCTAGAAATCTCATGACCTCGTCTGGCTCCTTCGACAGGAACAGTAGACCTTCTTCATTGTTGACTCTGATCCCCTGTATCTGCTTGGCTTCGTCGAGTTCCTGGAAACGCAGATACAAGCCTCTATCGCTCACTGTGAAGCCGATATTGTGCACAATAGCACCAAGCAGGCTGGCAAGGTCGCCGTAGGAGGCGTAAAAGGTATGCCATGCGAACATCGAAGGCCGCACGAGCTCAATGTCGATCTGAGCATATTTCTGTTCTGCGATCTCGCTTGAAGCTTGTTTCTTGCAGCCTGGATTAGTTGTGGCTTTGTAGTACACGGCTGGATGAGGACTTCTTGAGCCATCTTGGGGCAGGGCTACAGAGCATCGACCAGCTCCGCCTGTACATTATTCTGGTCACAGCAGCTTCATTTGTGCGGAGCCAGTGAACTCACCTCCAATTACGCCAGCGGCTCCGAGAAAGTCGGCAATCGCCTTCGGATCCAAGTCGCGATCTGTGCAAACGATGAAATCAACATCGCCATAATCGGCCTTTTCTGGCGCTTCTTTCGGTGCGAGCACGTGGCAACCAGGGAAGTATGCCTGCAGCTCAGCAGTGTATTGTGTCTTCCTCGCGGTGTAGAGGTCGGGAGTCATTCGGGGCGTGGTCAGGGGTGGATGGCCGTCAGCAGCGGCGTGGAGAAAGGCGCTGCCGCCCATGGTATCGTTACTTTCGACATGTTAGCGCTCCCATCACATGCAAACGCTCACTGTGCAGTCACTGTGTACAAATGTGCTTGCTTATCGATAAGCGTTCGGACGAAGCTCGGTTGCCGATGACCGATGTGTGATGTCGACCGCGAGGTGTCGGTCTCGATCACATGCATGTTTGCATCTCATCATTCTTCTCCATCTTCATCTTCATAACAACTATGAAGTTCGCCAAGGTACACCACTTGCAATCACAGAGAAATCCATTCGCCCCTGAAATGCTGACCTGATGGCCAGGAGTTGGACGAACAGGCCATCCCTGAGTGGAAGGTAAGATAGACTGGCAAGAGATATACATGGATCGCGAACATGAACATGGCCAAGGCTGATTCTCTAGAACGAATATTTCAATTACAAGCAAGCCAAGAAAAAAGTCAGTCATGTCTCGGATTGTAGCCTCCTTGACAGTCCTCTGACGAGAGTCAGCTCAAAGCCGTTGCAAAAGCCACCAGAAGCGTTCCACCCTCTGCCAGACCTAAGACTACACCTGCCAATTCTCTCCTAGATGCCCCCGTCACAACCCTCTTGCGGCGTAAGAAGCCTTCTCTTGCGTCTGCACTGAGCCAACAGCCACCACTGTCGCATGTGCGCTCTAAAAGTGACTCGCAGAGCGGCTTGAAGCCAGGCAACACCATTGATTTCGCCCATGGAGCTGTGGATGAGCGTAGTCCCTTGCACACCGGAGACCAAGGTCATCATGGCCGGCCTGGCGCGAAGGCACGCATGGCAAGCTATGGCAGTATTATTGGAAGTCCGCCGGACGATGCAGACCGTAAGAGGAAACAGCATGATGCGCCCTCGCTAGAACTGCCAGCTCCTGCTGTGGCAGTAGAAGATGGTGCCGACGATGGGCCACCCTTGAGCCCGAAAACATCTCCACTGCTCCCAGACAAACCTGGGGAAGCCGCGCTGCCTGCCGCGCAGTTGTCAACATCATATTCTTCAGAGTCAAATACCCCGCTACCACCGGCTACGCAAATGGGACATATTGGCAACGCATATGAAATCAGACCAGCGACGGATCAGCCGCAACCCCCTGGCGGAGCCTCCTCACGCCTTCGAGATCTGTTTCCCCAACGGACGAATTCGATACCAGATAGTCGACCATTCATGAAGCGAGTGTTCTCAGTGGCTGGCAATACTACCCCTAAGAAGGCACGAGATGATCACGATGTAGCGCTGGAGGCATACAAAGAGCTCGATTTTAGGCAAGCCGACTTCTTTCTCTTCCTAGATCGCGAGCTGGCGAAAATCGAAAACTTCTACAGGACCAAGGAAGATGAAGCCAAGGAGCGACTCGAGGCGCTACGCGAACAGCTTCACATCATGCGTGAATATCGTCTGGCAGAGATTCAAGCGAAAGAAGAGAGACACAAGCACGCTCATGAAACTTCACGCGGCTCCGCAAACACTCCCAAAATGAATGGACAGAACGGCAAGGTGAGCTCAGAAGCTGAACGCTTAGCACTGCCATCGGCTCTGAAACGCCCGTTCCGCAAATCTGTCGACGAGACCGCCAAGGTGATCGACAAATTCCGACCCAATCGTGTTGGAAAGACCTCGATCGCACGCGAGAATCTGGGAAGTCCTAATCTGCCTGGCTCTCACTGGGTACCTGACAACGAGCAGCGCGATTATGCGAGAAAGCGCGCCAAAGAGGTGCCATACAGGACAGCCAAGCGAAAGATGAAGTCTGCCATGGCCGAGTTCTATCGCCTGTTGGAACTGCTGAAGTCTTATGCATTAGTGAACCGTACCGCATTCAGAAAGATCAATAAAAAGTACGACAAAACTGTCGATGCACACCCTAAGCTGCAATATACCCTAGAGAAGGTCAACAGCGCGCATTTCGTTGCATCTGAAGAGGTTGAGCACCTCATGGCGGCCGTGGAAGACCTCTATGCTCGCTATTTCGAAAAGGGAAATAGAAAAGTGGCTGTCAGCAAGCTCCGCACCAAAACCGCCAAGGCTGGTGACTTCACTGGGCCAGTCGCTCGTACATGCGCTTTACTTGCAGCAGGGTCTGTCTTTGGTGTTCAAGGCCTTGTCAAAGGAGCCGAACTACTCTTCACGGCACCAGAACCAAAACATGTGCACGTAGCGTACCTGCTCCAGCTCTATGCAGGGTACTTTATGATGGTCCTACTGGCATTTCTGTTCGTCGGATGCGCTGGCTTTTTCAACGAGTTCCGAGTCAACTATCAATTCATCTTCGAGCTCGACAACAGGCAAGCGCTCAACTGGCTACAAATGTCGGAGATTCCGGCCTGGCTCTACTTCATCCTTGGCGTTACCATATGGCTCAATTTCGACCTTCAAGCGGGCGGAGATACCATGTTTCTTTACTGTGAGTGCACCTTTTGAATTACCGGATACTGCAGTACTGACCGCTATGGCATCAGGGATCGTGGTACTTATCGGTCTCTCCGTAATTGCCCTCTTCCTTCCCTTCCCGGTCCTATATCACAAAGCCAGAATTTGGTTCCTCTACACTTTGGTAAGATTCCCTCCAACCTTACTCAACACTGTCCACTTACAATGATATAGTGGAGACTGCTATGCTCCGGACTGTACGGTGTTGAGTTCAGAGACTTCTTTATGGGCGACATGTTTTGCTCTCTCACGTACTCTATCGGAAACATTGAGCTATTCTTCTGCTTGTTCGCGGGGAACTGGAACACGCCAACAGTGTGCAACTCCTCAAACAGTCGGCTCCTGGGATTCTTGACGACTTTACCAGGTATCTGGCGTGCTTTCCAATGTATCCGACGTTACCGAGACACGCATCAGGTTTTCCCCCATCTGGTCAATTGCGCGAAATATGGTTTCACCATACTCCAGTATATGACATTATCACTGTATCGGCTTGACCAGAACAACGGGATGAGGGCTTTGTTCATCACTATGGCGACGTTGAACGGCATCTATTGCAGCATCTGGGATATTTTCATGGACTGGAGTGAGTGGAGCAGCCTCACTATGGAATGGGAAATAGCTAATCAAATTTTGTCAGGTTTGGGCGACCTCTACGCGCCAAAGAAGTTCCTTCGACCGACTCTTGCCTACCGCAAGAAGGCATGGATTTACTATGCTGCTATGGTGATCGACCCCATTCTTCGCTTCAATTGGATTTTCTACGCGATATATACATCCGACGCTCAGCATTCGTCGATAGTGTCGTTTCTGGTTGGTTTCACAGAAGTTCTGCGAAGAGGCATGTGGACTTTGTTCCGTGTCGAGAACGAGCATTGCACAAACATTGAGAGGCAGAAGGCTAGTAGGGACATACCTCTTCCGTACAAGATCATGGAGCAAGACTCGACTAGTCGTCTGATCACCACACCACAATCAGAAGGCGAGGAGGATACGGACAAGACAGTCAGACGTGACCACGCGACAGCGCCATTCTCACCGGTGGTAGTGCCGACCACGCTCGAGGAGGCGGAAACCGGACCTGATCCATACGCCAACAAGGACTTCGGACGAAGCAAGAACAAGTCTAAACAGCAGCAAGACATACCAACTTTGGCAGAACGACAAGCACAGCTCGATGGGCAGAGCGAACCGAAGCCTAAGCCCACGACCCCAAGGTCATTACGAGACGTCTTCAAAGGGTCATCTTCTGCTCGCGACGGTTCAGCGCTTGAACGCCAGCAGTCATCCAATAGCGGCACTTTACGATTCAGGAGAACAGGTGGAAGTAGCAGCGAGCAGCAAATGGCCGGATCACCAATCACGCACGCACTGCAAAGGGTTGGCACGACCATTCGTGCAGCGCACGCCTTTGACTATGAAAGGAAAAAGAAGCCAGAAGAGATGGGAACCCATGCCGATAGTGATGATGATGACGACGACGACGACGAGAGTGACCGCGAGCCATAAGAAGAACATGAAGAGCGTCTGATACCCTTTGCGGCAGAATCTTGGCATTGCAGTTAGCGACAAGCAAATGACAGTATTGACACTGAGACGGTCTATGTACATACAGACAAGCAGCATTCTCCATCATAACCAGTTCAGATCAAGAAACATTTTCATTCATTCATCACATCAAACTTTCGGCGGGTCCTCCTCCTTCTTCTTATCAACCTCCCTCCTCTCATCCTGCTGCTGCTGTACCTCAACATTCTCAACTAACCGTACACTCGGCGTCCAACTCTGCCTCTGTTCCACCGGCTCACTACCCATCAACTCCGCCACCTCCGGCTGATCAACCTTCCCCTTCTCCCCCTCCAGCATCTCCAACCTCTTATTCTCCTCCACCGCACCATTCGGACTCTCCAATTCATTCTGAATCGTATCACCCGCCATCTCACTCCTCGTCAACGTCCCATTCCCTTCATCGCCCTGCATCTCGAAAATCCTCTTCGCCGTCGCATCCATTTCCATGCCTCCCTGATTGCCTTCTTTCTCGAAGACTTCGGCGGATTTGTCGAGTTCGGCGGGCGCAGCGTCGCCGCCGAGTTCGGTTCGATTGTCGCCGGACGAGAGCGAGCCGGCTTTGGCTGCTGCGAGCGCGTCGAGACGTTTCTTGCGCCAGTACAGGAATGCGGCGACGGCGATGATGGTGGCTCCGATGGCGGATCCGGCTGCGATACCGCCTATTGCGCCCGGGGAGAGGGTGGAAGAGGGTTCTGGGGGGTGGAAGGGTGGGGCGTTACGGGAGCCTTCGCTGAAGTGTGTGGCGCGGGTGCAGGTTAGTTGAGCGGAGGGTTCGATGTAGGTTTGTCGACGTTGGTTGGCGAGGGACATGTAGACCTACACATACACATGGCACGAGTTAGTGAAAAATTAAAAGGGTCTTCCAGGAAGACTGTTATGGATAATGGGACTTGCCGTCAACATTGGGAAAACGCCTCGAGCATACGCATCGTAATGCTCAGCATTGAAGTGCCCAGATTTCTGCAAGCTAATTTTCATATCCAATCCCCACCACGCTCTCCAGCTACCTGAATATTGATCGGAATTGTTCATCATCGCAGTCGTAGGATCATTGGTACTACCGGTGATTTCAAAGTTTGTGGAAGTTGCCTGGGATTCGTTGGCATAGATCGGACAGCTGTTGTACTGGAGATCACTGCAACACGCCACGTCCCGTGAGGTATGGTTATAGTCGCTCATTTGCCATGTGGCGACTTCGAAGCCTGTTTCATTGAAGAACTTCTTACAGTTCTTGGGCATGTTGCTTTGGAGAATGTCGCCAATCGTGCTGCAGACTTTCGGTAGTGCTCCTTCGGTGAGATTGGCAGCGGGTGAGGACTCGCCGACTTGTTGTACGGCGGTGTCTCGAGCAAGCTTCTTGAGGTCTTTGATACAGTCGTCGCCGAGAGTCTTGTCGCAAGAGCCGTCGTCATTGTTGATGTAGGCGTTCCATGTGGCAAGCGCTGTTACATTTCTGAGTCGGAATGTGCAGACATCGTAGCCGCTGTATCAGGTCTTGGTCAACGCTCGACGGTCTTACGTGGAGAGTGCATTGCAAATCACGTACATGCCGAAATCGTCTGAATAATTGGCCCCTCCTGTGTTGTACCACCATACTGCTTGCATTGTTGTAGCATTTTGGTAGACGGTATACGCCCACGAGACCGGCGCCGGCCGAGCGTTGAAGGTTGTCAGATCTGGTGAATATGTGTAGACGCTCGACTATTAAAGCAATCTTAGCAATGACAGTCCTCCGGCAGCACTGTGATCTTGGCATACCGCATTTGCTTTGTCAATGGTGTCGTCGCACAAACTGTTATAGTCTCTCCAGTCTTGCGCCGCAACGAAGCAAGACCAGGCGCTCCATAATACCAGGGCCGAAGAAAACATTGTCATTGAACAAGGAGTCTAATGTTTTGAGAAGCACCCGATCTCTCAACAGCGTATATCGTTGAACATCTCGTCTTGTCGTGGGATGGTAAGGTATGAAACGAGGTGCGCCAGATGCGACGATACGGCTTCTTTAGGGAGGAGCTTTGAGTTGCAGCAACACGAACCTTGGGCGACAGGATTATTGTATGGATTCTCGACCAGGTTGGTTGCAGTTCTTCGCAGATTCCCATGGCAAAGTCTGGGAAGGGCTGCCAGCACAATGAGATATCGGCCGTCAGCCTATTTTTATCGATGCCAGACTTTCATGTTGACTGCAGGATCACAGCCAGACGCCTTCGTCCATGCTTCTTTATTGGTGTGCTTTCGGCATCAGTACGGCATGGTGTTGTCAAAAGATTGCAAAGTTCGAGTTAGCAAGGATCTATTATGAGGCCTCCGCCGTTTTGGAACATGAAGCTTTTGAGCCCATGCGAACACAAAGTGAGCATTGACATTTCTGCACGTGAACGCATGATCATGGCCTGTTTGATTCAGCCGGGGCCAGGCGTGAAGTGCCGTGGGAGACGAGTTCGTGAAGGATATTAAACGCTCATCAGCAATTATTATATCATATAATGCTCGGCGATGCAGCCAAGATGATGCAGTCTGGAATGTCATGTGGTCTGGAATCGGCATCATGACGCTTTCAAAAAAGTTGTCCATGTGCACGAGCTGATGCCAACGGGCTGTCATTGAGCAGCGGAAGGTCAAATTTTCCCGATGTCGATCATCAGCGCCGGCATGTTGGAGCAATAACTGAAACAATGCTAGCTCATTATTTTTGCGTGCAGCCATTCTGCCAAAGAGGTTGTCCTTCTGGAGTCGTCTCGTCCATTTCAGCACTTGTGGCTCAAGCAAACATCACTGCTTCAAAATACTGCTGAAGTATGGGTGTCATCAATGGGCATCGAGTCAGGTTTTCTCCCGTGGCCAGCATGTCCGAATCCTCTACAATAGATTCGAGGCCATTGATGGACAGACACGCGACATGGAGGCACGAATTTACTTCATGCCACCTAAGGATGTTGGTGTGTGGCGTCCTAACGCGCAGGGTGGATTCGTTCGCTTTACGACCTCTACGCGTCCCTCCAGCTTCATTTTCTGGTTCAATGAGACTTGTCCATCCTTCGAGAGCATGCATGTCGCAATGAGAGTGCTGCTTCGCGGATATATCTTGGATATGCTCGAAGAACACGGCTCGAACACGGTCAAGCTTGACTCATTCTTGCACTGCCTCGCCATCTACATTCAAGCACGGCTACAGAGCAGGTCGACGATGCGGCGAGAGGCTTCTTATAACGCCCGCCATTTCGGACTGGCGCGAGCAAATATCGCGCACAAGATCTGGCATCTCTGCACCGGTGACGCACGGCTTCAGCCAGAGATCCGATTGACCAGCTGGTTATCAAGTAGGTATCGCTCAAGTCGCTGCGGGTTTTGGTTTCTTCCTGATCATGCCACTGCTCAAAACATTGACTGGAGGCTTCTCGTCCGCTCCCGCCTGAGAGTCGCTTGCTTTCACATCTCCCGATGCAGTGTCGTCAACCTTTCTCTTTTTCTTCTTAACCAGAACACCCAGGTCATTGATTGGTGCCGCGCCGTTGACAGTGGCATCGATCGCAGATGTTTCTGAAGCGACGCTGCCGATGAGCTCGACGGCAAAGTCTTCTGTCAAACCTGCTATGTTCTGAATCTGTGAAGTCCACTTTCTGGTTGATTGAGTTGCAATGTCGAGATTCGAGAAGTCCAACTGGAGAAGCACTGACATTGCCTTATCGTACCCTTCTTTCGTGATTGCAATGCCGTCGCCTGTTTGCGTGTCGATCTGTGAAAGCATCTCGGACAAATTTGATGTTGTAGACTTGACCTTCGGTAGACGTGGAATGATGGGGCCTGTCAGTCTGGTCCGCTTCTTCTTCTTCGGACTCCCATTCACCTGCTTCGTATCATCCTGCGATGCTGCGTCGCTGCTCAGAACAGGTACAGAAGACAACGACTCTTGACTGGCGACGTTCGCTGGTTCGATGCTGGCGGCTTCTGAGCTTTCAACACCCAGCTTCTTAGGCGAGATGACGAGCCACAGAAAGCCAACAACTCTGCCGGAAGAGCACTCTTGACGAAACTCCATCTGCTCCCAAAATTGATCGAGGCCTGTCACTGACTTCCACTTGCCGCTCTTACGCTTCGATGGACTGACCGTGACCTCTGCGTCCTGAGAAATGCCTATCTCCTCGTCGAGGTCAGATATGAATCTTGCTTTTGGATCGTCCGGGAAACGAGGCAGAAGACATCTCGGTGGAGCATGCTCTGGTATACCACGAATTCGCGCCAGTTCTGGCAATGGATTGCCTGACAGCCACCGGGGTGTTTCTCCAACGCTTGATCCAGGTGGCATAAATTGTCTCAATTCGCTCTTTTCGTATCCTGGGACTGTGATATACGCCTGATGCTGAGTTGCTGGGTCGCCATCTCCAGCAGGCATGATCGGGTCCAGCACACGTGCCCACCATTTGATCAGTTGTCGATCATCCAGCACATGTTTGCCCTTGTCGTCTGATGAACCAGGGAAGAGATACTGTGCTTGAGCTCTCGCGAAAAGCGAAACGACAATGTTGCGGCCAGGATGCTTCTGAACCTCTTTCGAGACTAGCCATTTCAGAAACGTGGTCACAGTGGTCTTGATCGGAGATGGTCTGATGCGGGGGATATATGAAGTAGAGTCGACCTTGCTGACAAAGATGGTTGTAAGACGCGTTGTCGAGTAGAGCAGTACCTCGATTGCGAAGCTGATTACGTCTCCATTGCCTGCTTGAGGAAGAGATGAGGCATCGACACTGACTGTCAAGAAATGGCTGGCCAGTCGCGTTCTCTCGGCCTCTTTTCCAGGGAGTGCAGAGAACAATGGCTCACATGGCTTTGGAGGCGAATAGACATAGCGCGTCTTGCATTGAAATGTGGATGGTAATGCCTCTGTAAGAGTATCCTGGAGAGAAGCCATATCGAAGGTCAGACCCGAAGGTGTTGCTGGTCTCACAGTGCTATTCCAATGCAATGCCAGGCTATTGCCATATCCAATGGGCCATGCTGAATTCGAAGCTGATGTGATGTGAGGTTCTCAGAGAGATGGTTAGAAAGGACGCGTTTTCTTGTTGCCTCAGGCCACCACATCATGCCCTTCGTCGCCGCAAAGTTGACCTCGATGATCGATCGATATTTCCTAGTCACACCTCACTACTCACTACATCTCGCAACATGAACCCAACACGTCCATCATTCGTCTGCGCTAGTTGCGCTCGCGCTCTACGAAATACCACAACCAAAGCAGAAAGCTCTCGCCCAGCCTCTACTCTCGCACGGAGAAAAGCCAATGTCTCTTCAGAAGCACAATCCCAGCTCCCACGATGGAAACAAACACCGCCCGCCCTAAAAATGCCAATACGCCTACGAGCGCAACCAAAACAACCAGTCTGGAGCGTAAACACGGACGACGAGAAACTAAATCAAGCTTACGATAGCTTCTGTGGACGCGTGGGAGGGAATAAAAGAGGGAGGGATTTATTGAGTGAGGAAGTGAAAGTACGTATACCAAGCCTTTATCAAAACACCACACCTGTGAAGACAACTCACTAACCTGAGCCTCATTTTCTTTGATCAAGTGGACAGCAATCACCCACAAATCCCACGCCCACGGAACCCAAGGCTTCAACGACCGTCTCGCGTACCTCGGAAAACGCATCCTCGACCTCCAAACCAGTCTCGCCCTCCTATCCTCCCCTTCCCCATCCTCCACCCCACCTTTCAACCGCAACGAAGTCTACCTCCATCCTGCCCTGCACGGCCTCGAAAACATTTCGCAACGCACCAAACTTCAAATTTTAAACCATCGACGACTTTCCGCCTTGGCGATGCAATACGGACTCGATAAGGTCATTCGTTGGAAGCCGAGAAGATCAGATGATTTGAGGGCTTCGGGCCAAGATATTGTGCTTGCACATACCGTTTTTTCCATTGTCGGCGCCCTGGCTATGCAGCAGGGTGGAGAGGTTGCGGCTAGAGCTGCCAGGGAGAGGGTTCTGCAGCCGTTGGGGTTGAGATGAGCGGGATCACAATGGAAAAGAGGTAGTCTCTGGATTTGGAGAGAGGGAGTCGCACGACAATCATGTCTACACGGGGAGAGAGGCTGGAGATCTCGAAGCCTGGTGATGGTACGGAGCTTGCGAGAAAGTCCGCTTCGTCTTGGCACTCGTCTGGAGAGTGTGAGCAGAATCGACTTGGCAGGAGAGCAGGAGCAGAGGCAAGCAGATGGGCTCAATATCGCCTGAGCATGAGCAAGTCCATGTAATTCATACATATTTGTACAGAAAATCTCGGCCACGACAGCCGATTCAGAGCGATATATGCGCCAGCCAGTCAGCCATTCAGTCCGGGTATCTTCGAAATCATGTATCATCATCAAAGCCAATCCACGCGCCAACACACTCTTCTCGTGCTTTTGTCTCCTCAATCCTCCGCCAAAGCGCCTAGAATCAAACTCTGAATCACAAACTCATCATTGACAATTTTCACCTTCCCATCAGTAGCAAACATCTTACCACTTCCTTCTTCTTCTTCATCACATCTCTTCCTCTTCTTACCAGCAGCAGTACAATTCTTCCCACCACTGCCGCCAAACATCTCAGTCTTAGCATCTTCGAAAATACTCCCATCGGCATAAATCCACTTCCAAACACCCTCATTCTCGGACACGAGCTTCTTCGCAGCACTGAAATCTGCTATACCCTTGACTTGACCTGCACCTAAAGCGAGTGTAAGGAAGGCGAAAGTTTTGCGTTTCTCCCCTTCCTTACTGCCGCCTTTACGAGGGCCTACGATGAGGAGACCTTCGCCATGGAGGAGGTTTGCGCGAGAAGAGATTGTGGTTGCGAGATCCGAGGTTGAAGCGTCGTATGGTGTGAGAGTTCGTGAGCGAATCGAGCCGCCGAGGAAAGTGCTTTCGCCTGCGGGAAGGAGGTACTTATCCCAAGGTATTGGAGTGACTTCGCCGCTGCTCAGACTGGGGTTCTTGGTTTTGTCCAAGCAATGAACGATCCAGCGTCCGGATATGGTAGGAAGGCCGAGAGCGAGGGCCTGGATGTATTTGGCTCTTCTGCTGTGCTTGTCGGAGATGCATGCTGCGAAGCGAAAATTCTGGTATTTCTCCTTCAGCTGGAGTGCAGTCCCCTCGGTGGGCCGCATTCGCGGTGACTTCTTCGATGGCGATGTTGTTGCGGAATCACCAAGACTTGGCAGCTCGAAAAGTTCTTCGAAGCCAACATCTAGCACGGTCCCACCATGGCCTCTAATGGCTTGTGTGACTTCAGCTTTCGCCGGACTGTCCTGCACGAATGAGATGGCGAATGCCATGTTGCTGAATACCCCAGAAGAGTTGCCAGCGGCCGATGAAGGCGCCACAGACGTCTCTCGTAGATGTGAAGATCTGCTACCAGACACCTTGGCTTTACCACCCGGCGCAGGTGCACGTCGAGAGCGTGAAGCCGGAGTCTCGACAGCAGGAGTGTTTGAACAAGTAGATGGAGTCTCAGCCCTCTTTCTGACGCTTTTGCTCGTGGAGGACGGCGAGAAGGCCCGGTCCTTGTACCGCGGCCACATCGTTGGGGTGATGTAAACAGTATTGAGAAGCACTTCTTTGACCTCACCGTCATCAGCAGGAGTAGATGACGGACCTGCCATGCTGGTGCGATTATGCGACACCTGGACTTTGAGCCGTGTATGACCATAGAGATCGGTGCCAAGCTCGGTGTCATCCTGTGATGTTGCTACGCCTCCGAAACCATTGATGCGCCAGTTCTTCCTGCGCATCTTAGCATCGTCGACCTTGACAACATCACCAGCACGAAGCTCAAGACGACGCACATGCTGTGTGTCTACATTGGTGCTCGTGCCGTCGTCGAATTTGATCTTGTAAGCCATGCCATCAGCAGATCCGCCAAGGTACGTAGCTGGGTAGTAGTTCTGACGAGTGCCCTTGAACAAAGCAAAGACTCGTTCAGGTGCCACAATCTCACTGTCTTCGCCACCTGCAAGATCATCTACCCTATCGTCCTCGGCTTGAGGCAAGAGATCTGCAGATGTCTCGTCAATTGCCGCTTCGGCAGCCTCGGGTTCAGTCTCGGCTTCATCTCCATGCTCGCTCTTTACCGGTGGAGCTTGTCTCGTACTGCGAGCCCTCGCTCTAGCCTTCGACATTGCTGTAGATGATTTTCGCCTGCTCGTTCGTCCGTAGGTGGTGGGCTTTGCGCGCTTACCGGATGCCGTAGACCTAGCGGACACGAGTTGAGAAACAGCAGCTCGCCCAGCTTCCTCCCTCTCACGCACGCTATCCGAAGTATCTTGGCGATTCTTCTCTTTCGGACTGGAGTTTATACTCGGAGTCGGGAGCTTATTCGCTTTGTTCGGGCTCTCCCTAAGAGCTGCCGGGGGCGAGTGGGCCGCCGTCTCTGATTCCGCAATTTCTGCAGATGCTTCGTCTGGCTGTGCGACGTCTACATCCATGCCATCGTGCTCCTGCTCATCAGACACAACTTCCGGCTTCAGCGGTCGTGCGAAACCAGCTCCTTCGCCTTGCACAATCTCTTCCGCCGCGCCATCAGCAGGCTGCTGAACGCCATCGTTCACAGCAGAATGCTCCTGCCTAAATGAAGGAGGTCGAGCTAAGGACGAGGAACTCAATGATGAAGATGTGTGTGTTAACTTTGGCCGCTTCGCTCCAGGTCGCTCAGACGACGACATGTGCTGCTGAAAAGACTTGTCACCTTCGGTATATACGCCGTTCATAACGTCATCTATGTCGGCGATGATGTTCTGCGATTCGAAGCTGGGGTTGGTCCTCAATTGGCCCTTAGCCATATCCGAGAAATGAAGGACGCCAGCACGCTTGCGAGGAGTCTCATCGGTGCTTCTGCTCTGCTGACTCTGAATCGGCTTGATTGGGGACGGCGCCGCGGATGCCTTGTTGGGCGATTGAGCTGATGCCGAGACATGCGTTCGTGCTGTTGAGAATGGAGCTTGAAGGCTTTCGTTCTGCTCGGCAGCTTCAGCAGTATGCGGTCTCGATCGCACTATCTCTGGCAGATCGCTTTCGGGTATCTCAGGCTGAATAGTCGAGCCATCTTCAGTCGATTCCGTCCGCGCTTGGAACTGATCCAGCATCTTCTGCCTAAGCAACGACGATTCGGCTGAGTCGTCTGGAATCGTGCTGTCTGCAGTCTTGAGAGGCGGACTGCTCGGGATCTTCTCCTCTTCACCGATGCTTCCATTCCGGTGTGCTTGGCCTCCATTTTCATTTGTCGGTGCCGCCATTTCTTGTCCTTCTTGAGCCTTGTATTGTGAGCCAGGAATGCGAGACACGTTGGATGATGGCACTGGATGCTGTACGGGTGCGGGTTCATCTGGGATTGGCTGGGAGTCTGCCACAGTCGAACGATTGGTACTCTCAGGCACATGCTGATGAGGAACGCCGTGCTGTACGGCTTTCATGCTGTCTCGTTCATCTGGCTCCGGCCCATCGTCTTGCATTTCCACGTCGTCCTCATGGACAACACTACCATTGACCGAGCCAAACTCCATGTGATCATCCAGGTTGGCCTGGCTTGCGCGGATCACGCCGGAAAGTTCATCGTATTCATCGTTGACGCTGCCAGTGTCCGGCTCATTATCATCATTCTCGCCAGGAAGCTGTTCATCGTCACCCATGTCAGCGTCTGGTTCGTCGTGCTCGCTATGCTGGATGTTCTCAGCTGGCTCCTCGGTAACTTCTTCCTCGTCGTCGGTTTCTCCGTCCTGCATCGGGTCCTCGATGAGCATATCGTAGTTCTTGTGGACTGTGCCGGGCGTTCTCAGGTCAATAGGTTCATTGTGTCGTGGTTTGCGAGCAGAGCTAGGACGAGAGCCTGGCCGAGATGGCGCTTTGACGTTGTCCCAGCGGTCGTTGTCGCTCCATTGCGCTGCTTTCTCCCTTCTTGCCCGCGCATTTCGCAGTTGTGTGTCCTCCGAGAGCTCATCGTCGTCAAAGTTGTCGCCTCGTTGTTGCAATCTCGCAAGCTCTTGTGCTTTAGCCTTAGCCTCAGCCTTAATCCTTCTCTCCGCTTCTCTAGTCAAAAGCTCACTTCGCGGCTCGCCTCCAGCAGAAGCAGGTCTCCGAAGCATTGCAGGTGTGGAGGACAATATCGGCGGAGGCGACGAAGGAGGCTGTTCGAATTCTGGTCGATCGTCGATTGGGTCGGAGTCGTGTGGCAGTGGTAGATCTGAAGAAGGCTGTTGGGTCTGCGCGAACATCTGCGTACCCGTCATGGTGGCAGTCTTCTGGAAAGCAAATGCTTGTGTGAAGCCAGGAGTCTTCGCAGTGGCTCCAGATGTAAGCAAGTCACTCCGCTGTCGTGTCAATGGCGCAGGAGTGCTCTGGATGTGCGACTGTGGTGGTTGCGTGTCATCCTGAAGAAACACGGCATCATTGCTCGGTGAACTGGCTTTGAAGTCGTGGAAGTTGATATGGCCGGCATCCCCAGATTGGAGTGTATACGGTGTTCTGTTGGTGAGCTGCGTGTCGCCGCGCGCATAAGACGCCTGAGGCGTCGCCGTCTCGCCCATCAGGCTAGCATTGATCACGTCCTGCGAAGGCCATTGCTGCGTGTCGGTATGCTCATGCTCGAAGCCAGCGAACGACTTCTCCAATCGCACTCCAAAGATTGCAGACTTAGTCGCCTCCATCTCCACATTCGGCATACTCTTACTCGTAAGTAGAGACGGCGGTCGGAGCAGCGCCTTCTTCTCCTGCGAAGGACTCGACTTGGGCGTTAATTGCTGCACAGACACAGATTCCTGCACAGTCGATCCTCTCTCAATCTCATTCTCGCCACTGTCCTTTGTCGTCGAATCTTCCTGCTGCGACTCTCTAATCACATTCCCATTGCTGTCGTTCGCGTCGTTCGTGTCCGTGTCGTGATTAAGTCCCTGCGGCTGGGCAAACTACAATGTGCAAGGATTCTTGCGTCAACGGCCGCTCGCCTCGCCTCGCCTGGCATAGGAGTATACAGTATGGACTCACCTTTTGTAGGATTTGCTGTCCTTTCTGCAGCGCCTCCAGCTCCACCGAGTCCAACGTCGACGCGGCTACCGACTCCGACGCCGACGGCATGGTTGTGCGCAGAAATGCGACAGCTCACATTCGCGAGTGTCTAAGTTTAAGTGGTGGAGGTGAGTGCGGAGGATGACGCGAAGTCTGCCGCGAAACACGCGCGAAAGCTCGGGAGTCGGGATCGCAGAATTAACTTTAGGCTGCCGGCCGAGCACAAGACAAAGGAAGGAGCGACAGTTCACTTGCACACATCTCAGTAACCACCATTTTTGCCTTTGCCTTCCTTATTTCATCGGAGTAGTAGTAGTACCTTAGTAGAAGTCACACCTCTCCAGAAAAGAATCTTCTTCGTGCCGCAGAAAAGAAAATTGAATCGACTAAAAAGAACAGCACACTCGAAAGCACAAGCAAATCTGTCTGTCCAGCAGAGAATGAAGCAAGAAACTCCACCCCGTTCCCACTACCGCCGTAGGAGCCGATCAACCATCCATCCCGTATGCTTGTTAAAAAAGTGTGTTGTGTTTGTGCGTGCTTCTCGCTCCCATGCAGCCATACTTTGCTTGATGTTTGGTGTGTGATGAGGATGATCCTGTGCCGATGTCCAGCGCCCTCGCTAATACCATCACCCACCTCTCCGACGCCGACGCTAACGTTTGAGCCCTTTGCAGCCGAATTCGATTCCCATATGTTATCCGAGTGTCTTTGATACAATCTGCTTTCTCCAACCGCCTTTACCCACTGTCGCCACCTTTCCCCTCGCCTCGCCTCATGCGCTGTTAACATGGTCTACCTGAAGAAGATTATTGCGGTGACTTGGCGCCGCCTTGACCGTTGCGGCGATTGTCACCGTCATTGATTCCCAGCTGGCCCATTCCTGAAGAGAGGAATGAGAATGGGTCTGCTGATCCATCGTTGCCGTAAGCGCCCGTGTTGCCGTACGCCCCGTTGGCATAGGCTCCTGGCCCAGTCTGTCCAGAAGTGTTGCCATGGTTGAATGCCTGCTCAGCTCTGCTGTCGAAACCGCCTTGAGATTGAACGCCGCCATTGCTTGCCATTTGTGAGTAGCCACCAGGCATGTAGGGGCTGGGCGCAGCGATTCCAGATGGTAGCGCATACGATGAAGGAGGACCGAATGACTGTCCGCTAAAGCCGCCAGGGGGACCTGCCATGCCGCTGTCGCCATATCCGGCAGCTGGTGGTTGCATCCCGCCATACGCGCCAGAGCCCATCGATTGCATAGGAGGCATATTGGGAGGCGGACCTCCATAAGATGCTCCGCCAGGAAAGCTTGTCATGCCGCTCTCAGCAACAACAGCTGCGTTGTTACGTGAAGCGCCACATCGCAAGCAAGAAACATTCTTAGCAAAGTTGTGATAGCCACAGCCCTCGTTGCCGCACTTCCAGTCTCCAGCACGGAATGGTACGATTCCACCACGGCCGCCACTAGATCCACCCATACCGCCGCCAAAGCCTCCACCGTGCATGTGACCACCCATCATTCCTGGGTGTCCGCCGAAGCCTCCTGCGCCGTATGGTCCTGGCTGCATTCCATAGGGTTGGCTGTACGGATCAGGCTGGGATGCGCCCATCGCAGGGTACGAACAACGGAAGCATGCTGTGCGTCGTTGGAAGTTTGAGAATCCGCAGCTTGGGCAAGTCCAGTCTCCAGGTCGCGGGCGGTTCTTCGACGGAGGGAAAGGAGTGAGAAGAGGTGGTCCACCAGGTGGCTGCGAGTGTGCAGCGCGGTCCAACACCCTGCTGGAAGAGGGAGCTACTTCGATGGCGCGATCGTTCAATGCGCGTCCATTCATGCTGAGTGATTCTGCAGCCTGTACGTTCGCCTTGTCAGTGTAGTTCGGCAAGTATCGAACATTGCGACAGATGCATTTCACGCGACAGGGTGGAGCTTCGCCAGTGATGCAGGGTAAATGCACCGCACCACTCAAGGCCACATCCATTGTCGCGTGACAACACTGTCGATCCCGATGGATGTAAAACGCTATGCTCGGGATTATTGATGCTGCGAACGTGGTTTTGATGACGTCGATGAGTTAGGGATGCTTGTTGCTGAGGAGATTGCACGCAGCAAAATTAAATTGAGGTGGATGTGTTCCGCTTCGTAGCGCGAAAAGCCTGACGTCAAACACCAGGAGTTGATGTTGGGGTTGACATTATTCACGCAGACGGGGTACACGAAGTGATCTGGCAAGCTCACTTCGATCTTTGCAGGCAATAGAGAAATGTGAATTTTGTGACGTACCTCTTCGTGGCTGCCGAATACGACGAAACCACTGCCGCTTGGCTTCCCTCCTTCGGGCGTTCTCAGCGTCCAGAAGGCGATAGGTCGACCACCGTACTGCGTAAACCAACTCTCCAGCTCGCTCTGTGTAGTATCGTGTGGTAGGCCGCTTAAATGTAGGACTTTACTCCTTTCGCCGAGGAAGGCCCGAACGTCACTGCGTGCGTCGAGCGGACGGGTTAGGATGTCTGGAGTACCCTGAGGATTAGCGGCTGAGGGTCGTGACTTCTTCAGGAGTGAGTTCAAGCAGCGAGTCAGAGTCAAGGCCTCCTCTAGAGCGCGACGAGGGGATGATGGGGCCAGTGCTTGCAGGTGGAATGGGAGACCGCCAGTAACCTTGCCAGAAGAGCGCACCTCTTCCACTTCTAGTCCCGCACAGATGGACGAGAGGCTTGACGAGCTGAAGGCCAGAGTCTCGGGATGGTGTGCCTGAAATGTCTGATACTCGCCGCGTAGTCCAAAAAGAATAGGATGTTGTAGGTAGGCTGGAAGGACGACGTTCTTGTCGCGAGCTTCACGCGGCAGCTGAACTCGTAGGTCCCATGGAGTGAGTGTCAAAAAGGCAAAGGTTGGTGGTGCTCCCGGGCCAGCGTCCTTGTTGATGAGGTTCTCTTGAGCGTACTGGTCGAAAGCAGAGATGGCGTCGCGGAAAGAACCAGCGTTCTTCACATGTTCCCAGGTCAAAGTGGTAAGAGATGTACACAGCGGCGTGATAGGGGTGTTGACAGGACGGACGAGCACGGACTGGCGGTGCAACTGTGAAATGTATTATATTAGCAGCTGGTCCGAGCATGAGTATGTGTTTATTTTTTGCAGTGTTCCGTTTCACAGGACGCCTGCCTGATGCTGCGATTGTTGCCAACGGCAGCCGAGACTCCATACGTACCTCTCGCTCGGGGTTTTGGGCGTCCACCACCACCCAGCCGATTTCAATAACCTCGGCGCTGTCCTTTGTGACATAGACCCCATGCTCGTCACACGTGGTAGCAATGTGGATGATGCAGTACTTTTCGAATTGTGGCGGCGAAGGCTGTTGCTGTTGCTGTTGCTGCTGTTGCTGCTGCTGCTGGTAGGGCGGCGGAGCAGACTGGGGCGTTCGATCCGTCGGATAGGCACTCTGTGGTGCGGGCGGACCAGCGCTGGCGTTTGATGCGGGTGTGGGATACGGGTTCCCGCCGTATGGCTGTGCTTGCGTCGGCGTGGCCATGTTGTTTCTGATGATCGATGGATGGAGCTCTCTCGTGCTCTGCTCGAATCTCCGCTTCGCTGCTCTGGTCTGCTCTGCGCTGTCCTGCACGGCTGCACAACACTACCCTCTAACAATTTCCCGTGATGCAGCTCCCGATGCCGATGCCGATGCCTGTGCCTGTGCCTGTGCCTCTCCCCAAGAACGCCGAACGCCGCGTGCAAGAGGAGGTGAGGAGTGGATAATTACTAGAGGTCGGCGGAGAATGATACCTTAGACCAGGTGTCGATGAAGTAAGCAGCGCGTGTGGTGGTTGGCTCGGAGGAGCTCTGGGCTGAACTCAGAGCTGCTTGTCTCGCTCCCGCGCATACGCACACTACTCTGGTGAATAGACAGCGAGCGCGAGGACGGATTGCACTGCGCCGTCTCTCTCAATAACAGACTTGATGGATACTGTAACGCAGCTGTCTGGCTCGCGTATCATAGGCGGCGGCTGAAAGAATGGAGAAAGGACAGGACAGCTCCTCAAAACGAAACATCCACCACCGTTGTCTCCCAGGCTAGGCCGGGATGTATCTAGTCCCTCAGGGGTCGTCACCATCACATAAAAAAGAATCGGCACCCGTGTGAGACGCACTCTCCATTTCGGCAGATGTCAGAGCCACAGCGACAATATGCTCGCATTCAGACGCCATGCCATGTATGAGATGTACCGCTATGTGGTGGGACGGCAAGACTACTGCTATGCTGCATGAATGCTGATGCTGATGCTGATGCAAAACAGCTCATCAATTAATTCCTGCTCCACTCGCCAAGTGGCAAGCAGGTTTCAAGCTATACCGTACATTATTACATGTGGGACTCTTCTTTAATGAGATGATGATCGCGCGCCGGCCCACTCGTTTGCAGTTCAGTTCACATGTTCCGAACACTCTGTCACTCAAGCATGCTTTTACATCCTTCCCGACTGTGGTCAGCGGTAAAAATGCAGCTTGCCGCTCGGTGTCATCTATCCATATCATCAAAGGACAGAGCTTTTGTCACACGGCAACCGCGAAAGCGATATGTACATACACGCATCTCCCATGTGAACGCCACCACGAGCCCGGAGTCTTCGGTTCCACGTGTCTTAGCCGAAGCGTTGTACAGCATGACCGGAGCCTGCACGCCGACCAAAGCAGCCGACGGCTCATTTAGAAACAAAGTCGGTCGGCGCATGACGGCCACGTCGGCTGCAGGCTGAGCTGCAGCACTACAGCTGATCACAGCGCCAACGTACCTGCGCAGAAATCAGGCAGTGCTCGCCTGATGAATGTGCTCTTGTGTTCGTTTGCGATCTATTGGAACAGCGCCACCCAAGGCAATGACAATTACTTCTTTGGTCTGTTACCACCAACCCGATCCCGTGGCTCAGGTTGTTCCGTAACGTCTGCTGTACATGCCCAATGCCTTAATGGGAAAGATGAACTTGTAGTTGGGATATGAGATCATGCTGTGGAGCAGTGCGTCAGCGTGGCAAGAAAAGCAGCAGTCTTGGGCAGGACATCTCACCAACTCTTGTTGAACACGCCTTCGATTCCTTCCTGCAACCATTCGCCGTTTGGTTGCTGCCTACGCATCAGAAGCCCTATCGCCTTCTCCATGGGCGCCTTATCTGGGAATCCAGCCTCGAGCAGTGCGATTGTTGCCTGTCAACGTCAGCTTGCACATCACAGCAGCAACGCACAGAATGCCGTCACTTACCCAAGCTGTCTGCACAACCTGCGAGCCTTCTGGATGCGGACACCAGGTGCCAGTCTCACAGGCTTTGTACGATTCGCCCCAGCCACCGTCTTCTTCTTGGTGTTTGAGGAAGAAATGACACGCTCGCCTGACCCTCTCACTGTTCTCGTATGTCTCACCTTGAAGCTTCAAACTTTCCAAAGCGAACATGCCCGCGTAGGTGAAACAGATGCCCCAGCTTCCGTACCAAGATCCATCTGGTCGCTGGTTGCCCCGAATCCAGTCCACAGCGCGAGAGACGAAGCGCTCGATGTCGCGCTTACGATAATTGGGATATTGCTTGCGGAAGATGTCGAGCGCAGTGACACATGCAGTAGTACACTCAGGATAGCCATACTCGACCATGATGCGTCCGAAGACTTCGGCGGCGTTCAGCATTTCGAGCCACTCGCTTCCTCGTTGTGGTTCGTACGAGCTGCAGGAGCCATCTGTATTTTGCATGGTCAACATGATGTCGATCGCCCATTTGATTCGTTCATCGGACACGAGTACTGGAAACCTCTTTTTGCTTTGATCGTTGGGATCTGGAATGTCCTGAAGGAGTAAGATGGCCTTGATGGCCTCAGCCGTGCAGTCAGAGACCGTATATCCTTGGGTGCGGTTACTGAAGCCCCAGGCGCCCTTCCGTGGGTGTCGATAGCAAGCATCAGGCGAAGTCTTCGCAGTCGGAGGATTCGAATAAGCTGAAGATTGTTCGTAGCCGACCGCGTGCTCTATAAATTGCTGATCTTCCAAGAACTCTAGACCCTTCAGCAGCATGTCATAGTGCTGTGGCTCAAGCGCAAGGCCTGCTTCGATGGTCGCCTGGATAGCGAATGCGGTATCCCAATTCTGAACGCCGTTCGTACCATTGCACATCATACCATCTTGAGAAACCCACAGGTAATCCGAAAGACGATCTCTGTGCCCTCGGACGGACTTTGCATCAGGGCCTTCTTCGATATAGCAGCACAGCATATTCATCGGACAGTTCACAGGCGCCAGGTCTGCGTAGTCGGAATTCTCATCTTCCATACGTATCAGATTCCATGTCCAGCGTTCTGCTTTGTGCACCAAGCCAGGCCAGCGAATGTACGGAATCCAGATCAGAAGCAGGAACCAGTTGACGAGGTTAAGCAACCACGTCTTGGGATGGTAATTATCGGCAGGGCTTATAGCATTCCTGTACCGCGACCAAGCAATTTCTTCATGAGGTGCTGTGAACAATTCTTGGCGAAGCTCTCGAATCAAAGGATCCGAATCTGCGTTTGGATATGTCCACTGCTTGGACCAAACAAAGCTCATCGGGAGGAACACCATCCTCATGTGAATCCACCAGCGCCACGGAGATATCGGAACCCAATCTGGTAGTAGCCACAGTTCCGGAGGCACAGGGTTGACAATCGGCCACTTCATGACTCCAAGCACAGACAGCCAGAACTTCGCCCAGTGAGGACCATTGACTGCACCGCCCAGACCATGCAGACACGTTCGTGCCTTGCGCATTCGTGGGTGATCTGCTGGAACGCCGAGTAATCGTAACGTGGTGTAGTTCATGGCTGTACCAAAGACCGAGGAATCACCTTCGACGTGCAGCCCCCAACCACCATCACCACCATTCTTATCTCCAATATTCTGCATGTTGAAGATATATCGAATAATCTCGAGCTGCTCTGGTTGCGACAGAGGTTTGTTTGTGACGTAGAGAGTGATGACAACGCCCGGGAGCAAGAACATAGGCCCTCCATATTCGCAACCCCAGTTTCCAGGCTCTAGTTGTAGGTTTGTAAAGAATTTGAGACCGTTTTCAGCTGCTTCTAGAGGCGTCTTCGCTTTTGGCAAATGTGGCAATGCCTGTAGAAGGTTAATTAGACAGCTGGGGTTTCGGTCAAGACGACAGGCTTACAGTGTCAAGCCCTAGATGGTATTTATCTGCTGTTGTCTGAGGCCATTTTCGCATTTCTTCATCGGTATTCAGATAATGCCATGTTTGTCGTCCTCGGTCATCCTTCAATCGCCACCGCTTCAGATCAGTTTTCGGCATCGTGCTGTTGCCATTGGCCTGCTCATGGCCCGAGACAGCCCGCTCGCGACTCACGACGGCCATTCTGTTGATGTGTTATTGCTGTTGTAGAGTAGACATTGGAACTGCGCATCCTTTATATCCACTGGTGCACAATCACATGCAGTGCTCGGACTAGGCGGTTTTGATAACCCTAAGATCGTACCATGCCAAGAATCGCATGCCAGGGGATGCAGGAACGCAAACCTTAATGTTTATCTTATCGACCCCGGTCTGTGCGCTTCACGTGCAAGAAATTTGGCAGATAAAGAAATCACAATTCCAATTCCACTCCAGTAATAAGCCAAGATGCATATCCCCGCCGCTCCTCAACTCACTTTCGACGAGATTGACGACCTTCTCTACTTCACCCGCGCCAATGAAGTGCAGGACCTGCAACAAACCACCACCGAGCTCAGCCAAAAATATTCATGCGAAGCCAAAGACGTGCTATCAGCAGCCATCGACCCAGAAAGCGGCAACACAGTCCTCCACTTCTGCTCCGCAAATGGCTTCACAGAACTCCTCCAGTCCTTCGTATCACAAAATGTAACACTCTTGGTAAATCATGGCAACAAGGAAGGAAACACACCACTCCACTGGGCAGCGTACAATGGACACCTTCCCATTGTGAAGCTCTTAGTGGAGAGCGGAGCGGATATGTGGGCGAAGAATAAGGCTGGGCACTTGGCGATATTTGAGGCCGAGCGGGCGGACAGGAGTGAAGTGGTGCAGTATTTGCTGATAGCGGGTGGGGAAAAGGTAGAAGAGGGTGGTGAGGAGGGCCAGCCTTCCGAAGAGGATGTGGCAGATGTGCAAGAGGGCGAGGCGAGCAGTAGCGCGCAAGCTGGTGCAATCGAAGATGTGGAGATGGAGCAGTCCAGCTCCAAGACTTGAAGAAAGTTTCGACTGGAGAGCTGAACAGTGAGCGATGTCACCACATCCTGCTCATGAAGAGAAATGAAAGCAAGCCATGGAGAGATTCAGAACAGCGAATCAGCGAATTGTGCCACGACTGCAAAGGATCGCTGGAATAAGTCCATCTTCGAGGCGAAGTCTACGCTAGGCATAGCATTACGGCCTGTGAGGTTGTAGTCGGGACAATATTCGTCGTGTCCTATCTAGTTTCTGGAAGGGCTTCGCCATGCACTAGGCGGAACTGAGCGTGGAGAGACGTGATTGGAACTGTTGGCAGGCGGGCAGCAGCGAGCAGGAAGATATAGGCACTTTGATGTTGGTGGTCATGAGAGTGATGTGGTCACCGATCACGGTCGGCTGCCCAAAATACCTTGCACGCTGTACGCAAAATGGATAGCGACTAGAAACGACTTTGAGCCCAGGGAACTCGCGCATCGCCAGCTTCATGCTCTTTTCTGACCTTTGGCTTTTTTAGCTCCGCTCATTGCCTCAAGGCCGAGTGGAGCTTGTGTAATGGTATGTGAGAAAAATGTGAACAAGTGACAGGTGCAGAATGACAGGTACAGTCAATAGCGAGATATCCCTACTATGAACGGTATCTAAGCAGATCTAAATCACAAAAACCTTTCTTCCATTCTAAAATTTCCATTCTGATAAATTTTCAACTCCACATCTGCGCCACGCGATCGCCTCAAAGCACCTCGAGAATGCTGTCGATTGAATGCCGAAGTAGTGTGTATTTGATTTTGGGTTCAGTGAATTCGCCTCAACGCAGCAGACGTACGCTTTGTTTCTTGTAAAGAGCAAAGACCCCTTTGGAACGCCTCGCATCATGCGATTGTGTACCCATCTGTCGATATTGGCGACTGTGCACTTAGCGTGCAACCTGAAGCTGCACTTGAGAGCATTTATCGCTGCTGACGTTAGATGCTCCATGGTCCAGGGTATAAAGTTGCACAGCGCCATTCTGTTGCTCACAAGCATAGAAGGTAGAATAATTCGAGTTCTGGCATCTAATAGTATTGCCGTCATCGACCATATTGCCAGAAGCCATGTTGGGAACGAAAGCAACCTCATTCATTGGAGTGTCGTCGTAATTCTCGACAATGGAGAAGCCGTACATGTAGTTGCAGGTGTCGAGGGAAGATCCAACCAGAGACAAGGCCCTGTTGTTCGGGTTGCGGAGGAAGGAAGAGGCTTCGTTGGAGTTTGAAGTTAGGTGCGCGAGACCGACGCCATTCGAACCGAAGGAGTGGCGCAGGTACATGCCATTGAAGTCGTTGTCGTCGGATTTGATGATGATTCTGTAGTGGTCACGACGATGATGGCGACGTCTCATTTCCGCGCAGTCTTCGAATTTTGCTCCAACGGGGTGTACTGCATCGACGACGTGACCTGTTGGCTTAGGAGCTGGGTGGAAAGTTTGAACCGGCTTTATGGTCGTGGCAACAGGTCCGCCGGTGCTGAATACTGTCATGGTGCTAAATACAGTAATAGTAACCGCATTGCTGTAGCTAATTAGCGTAAACACTTTGAGGGTATGTGGGTGAGTCTTGACTTACTTGGTGCCTAGACCGGGCAGGGTGACGAGAGGGGCTGATGTAGTTGTAGCTGGCACTGGACGGCTTGTAACTGGGCCTATCGTCGGCACGACGACCGAGAGAGTGCTTGGTGCGTTGTTTGGAAGGCTAGATAGTAAGTTACTAGGAGCGCCAGTACTGGTAGAGTTGACAGTCGATGTCTGAGTTGGAGTAGGAGCGGCAGAGTTGGTATTGGGCAAGCCGCTTGCTGCTGGGTTGATGACAACGGTTGGGATCGCCGACGAAGCAGCAGGTTGAGATAATGGAGCTCCGCCTGGGATGACAGCAATAGAGACGACTGATGGGTTTGGCGCGCCGTTGCTGATCTGAGCCGTTGACAAACCCGGGATAGGGACGGTCGCAGTGTTTGTAGCTCCATTGCTAACCTGGGTGAAGGTGAGTGCGGTGGAAACGGCTAACGGGTTTGACGCGCCGCTGCTGACCTGAGCCGTTGACACGCCCGAGGTAGGGACAGTCACAGTGTTTGTAGCTCCATTGATAACCTGAGTGAAGGTGAGTGCGGTGGAGACGACTGATGGGTTTGACGCGCCGCTGCTGACCTGAGCCGTTGACACACCCGAGGTAGGGACGGTCACAGTGTTTGTAGCTCCATTGCTAACCTGGGTGAAGGTGAGTGCGGATAGTGGCGCTGCATTGGAAATGCCACTTGCAACTGAGGTGAATGTCAGGATTGAGATGGGCGCGCCAGAAGCTGGGTTCGTTAGCCCATTTGGAAGCCCGTTAGGCAGTCCGCTGGAAGCAGGATTGACGCCAGAGGTGGTGATAACAGATGTCGTGGGGATGGCCGGAGCAGTGAGAGGTAGTTGACCGCTGCCTCCAATCGATTTGTAGGCAGAATCCACATTCGCGTTGGTGACAGGAGAGTTGATGACCTGCTTGAAGTAGCACTGGCCAGATCCGGATCCACCAACGAAAGAAAAGCCAACACACTTCTGAATTGCATCACATTGTACAATACAGGCAGAGAACGATGATCCTGGTGCGTTGGAAAGATCTCCAGAATTGTAGTCAACGCCACAGTTGACAGTGTAGGTACCGATCTGAGCACCATTACCAAGTTGCTGGCAAGAGCGACCTGTGGACGGAGTCGATGGGGTCGAGACAGGTGGAGCACTCATCAAGACAGTCGTAGTGGAAATGGCAGCACTGATAGCCGGACCGGATTTGATGGCGACGTCGGCAATAGATGGGACGAATGATGATTGCTGAGCCCCTGCACCCTTGAAATAGCAGGTACCTGGGCCGTTGTCACGAAGCCAAGAGAATGCAGTACAACCGGGCATTGTATCGCAGTAAGAGAAGCATCCTTGAAAGGTCGGAGACGCCACGTTTCCGATGTCGTTCCCAGGCAGATCATGCTTGCAATTCACGGTGTAAGTCTGGAGATTCGAATCACGGTACTGAGCTGGACCGCTGCCTCCGATAGCGTTCTCACAAGTTCCCGAAGCTGTCGCAGCTGGAGCAGCTGGAGCAGCTTGCTTAGGATCGACAAGATATGCTGAGTCGACACGACCCGTCGCGACTTGAGCCGAGCTTGGCACGATGCTGCTCTTCAAGTAGCAATAGCCAGGTCCACTACCGCCCAAGTAGGAGAAGCCCACACATCCTGGGAGAGCATCACACTGCTGGTAGCAGTCGCTGAAGCTGTTGACAGGATATGCGCCAATGTCACTTCCCGGGAAGTCGAAGCCACAGATACTAGTGTAATTCTTGCCATTGGCATCAGTGTATGGCCCAATACCGCTGCAAGATCCTGTGGGAGCTGGCGATGAGGGCGCATTTGGCAAAGCGGCAGTAAGTGGAATGGCACCGCCGACGCCAGGAATGGACACAGGCTGTCCACTTCCAAGAGCGCTTGATACAACAGGGTTGTTGATAGCTGACGTTGGAACCGGTACGATGCTGTTGACTCCAGGCACGATTACTGGGATAATGCTGTTTGGTCCGACATTGCTTGGTAGAGCCGATGGCATTGGGAACGCAGAGGAGGCCACGATAGGAACTGAGGTTGGTAAGCTAGTTGCATTGGTCGGGACGGCATTGCTTGGAAGTACGCTCGTAGGAACGATAGCAGGAATGCCGCTCGTGAGCGCATTCGTCGGCATAGCATTAGTCGGGACAGTGAGGATTCCAGTGGCTGGCACATTTGTGGGAGCAGCATTGTTCGACAAGACACTAGATGGAAGCGAGCCTGCCGGGATGAAAACTGAAGACATAACAATGCTTGTTGGAACAGCATTTGTCAGAACAGCAGTGAATGCCATAGTGCTCTCAATGACCGTGGCCGGGATCATCGTGCCCGGGATGAATGTAGCAGGGAAAAGATTGGTCGGCAGCGAACTGCTTGGTACGAGACTGAGACTCAGTGGGATCGCTTCGGATGTGAGACCGCTTGGGATCATGCCGCTCGGAATAGCGTTTGGTGGCGACAAGCTCATCGGGATCAGTGTTGCGACTCCTGGGCCTTCTGGTATAGCGTTGGTCGGGACCAAATTTGCCGGAACGATGCCTGAAGGTACGCCTGGAGCCTGGGCAATGTTCGTGATAGCAGTATCGTCAGCGACCAATCCATTCGGGAGAGCTGGAAGGCCAAGGTCGGTTGGAGGAGGTGGGATAACTCCGCCAAGACCCGAATTGACTGGCACATTGGACTGCACAGTTCCTGGCAACGGGACGGCACTGGTAGGAACAGCTGGAGTCGGAACGTTCGTAACGATGCCTAAAGGTAGAGCAGCGTTTCCATTTCCGCCTTCGTTACAGAAGGTGCCAAAGATGTCCGCAGAGCAGATGACATTGCTGACAGCGCTACTAGCGCCCGACACCATGCCAGACATCATGCCAGGAGCGTTTTGAGTCGGGACGGGAATCATGCTGGTGATTTCAGTGACCTTCGGCGTGTTGGCAGCAGTAACAAATGTTGGCACGTTCGGAGCACCAACATTAGGCAGGACATTAGGAATAGGTGCTGGGCCTGGGATGTTGATAGCCGGTGGGGCGACATTGAGGGTGGCTGGCAACTGGGCTGGTCCGATATTGGTGACTTGAGAGACAACATTCGGAACTGTATCGGCTGCAGAAGGACGATTGAAAATCGTAGTGATTTCCGTCACCCCGGGAGCGGCGACGTTGGGGATCACGTTGACCACAGGATTGTTGATGTCTCCCCCTTGATTGACGGCTGTGAAGACGTTCGGTGCGCCTTGGCCTGCGAACGCTACTGCCGTGGCAACTGGAGCGCTGCCCTGCTGAACGACTGTAGGCGCTCCACCAAAGCCGGATACTGTAAGGCCGAATAGTCCAGTGGTCTGCCTGGTCAAGCCGAACTATAAATCGATCACGTGTTAGTAGGGGTTGTATGATCTGAGCAAAGGCAAGAAGGGGCAAGAAGATATACCTGTCGTTTCTGTTTCTGCTTTTCTGCTGGTGCTGCGTTGGCAGACACCGCAAGCGCAGCGAGCGCAGCGAAAGTCTTCCAATGCATGGTCAAGGACGAGGGCTCAATGCTAAATCAGCTCTCACTACTGTTGTAGCACAACAGAATGAAGTTGCGAGTCTTGAAGGAAGGAGACTGAGACCCGGGTTTCAACTACCTCTTATACTCCATCAGCCCCAGCATCCGGTTCGTAAACGCTCACACCTACCTTGGAGTCCAAGCCGGCGCTGCCCAAAATCTGTGGCATTAGACCCATTGTTTCCGAACTGCTGACCAAACATCACGGTGCGCCGTAGTTCGAGGCAGACCAGTCTCGCAAGTGTGGTTCAATTTGTTGCCCATCCGCCGGTCAGTTCGTCTTTGCAGGCATTCTGTGCCGTGAGCATCGACCACATTTGTCGGTTTCTGCCGGAACGTAGACCCGTTTAAGGTACAGGTTATACATACCTGAGATGCTGACGGATGCCGAGCCAATCCGATGCCAAAATGGCATGTTGTGCAGCAATAAACTTCCCTGCTGGCAGTCCGGTGTGTATCTTCAAACCATACGCACGTTACCGCCGTTCACCTCAGCGCTGAATGAAGCTTCCGACAATTTTCTCGCTGGAGGTTTCGATCGAGATGCTTGGCAACTCAGATTTGGTCTTTAGCCTCAGGCTAGCATAGGCATGGAGGCAACGTGTCGTTGCAGACCCTTCTTCCGTGCCTGTTCAAATCTTTGTTCGCTAATACTGTATGCTTATGCACCACAATCGTGAGACTTTCGTCAAGCCTCATGTTCTCTGATTCTGCTGGCTGACCTCGTACACTGACTGCAGCGCCCTTTGCGACATTGCTCAGGCCCGTGGAGCATATCGATGGGCTTGGTATCTTGGCGTTAGGTCAGTAAAGTTTCGAGGTTCCGTGTGAAGAAGCTACGGGAACATTGTCTGAGAGTTGGCACTCCTGCCAGTGGTATCCAATCTATTCAGGCCAGCGCTGATTACATCTCCCAAGTTGAGATATGTGTTGCATGTAAAACGGCTTCAGCCCCTGTACTCGACCACTATGATCCTGCCGAATGGTCCCGAGAGAGAGATCGGCCCAAGGACCACTCGGCACGATTCAGAAGGTACGTGGTTGCATTACGCTTCAGTAGGAATTGCAAGCCCAAAGTTCCAGATGCATTCATTCTTTGACCGGATGCTACTGGTCGGATTCGGCATGTTGTTGGTTGGTAGAGCACGGGCCGAAATTCACAACCTGGAACCGGAAAGGCTGTTGATGCCCGAATAAAAATCTCGGCGACCCATAGACAGAGTGCAGCTTGGTGCACACAAACGTACTTCTCCCTCCGAAGGCCTTTTCGCTCCCAGGGCATCCGTAGAGGTCTCTGCCTAGATAACAGACTTAGGAAGCGCTTCAGCAAACCGCAGTTTCCCGAAGCTTTGCAAGCTTTGCAGTTGAAGCTGGTCCGATCTGATCTGCGAGGGTCCGATGCCGTGAAGATATGCAAAGTTCTGAGAAACTCGTCAGTGCAGGATGCAGATCGTTGCTGAGGCCAACGAGGCGTCCTTGGTCATGGCGGGTTTGATGGATGTTTGGTTGTTTTCGGGAGGCTGCCTCAAAATCGGACGTAAGGAGCCTGCGGATGAACGGGTTGTGCAGCGGCATCATGCCAGCGCAAAAGATTGAATCTGCAATTCTCTCCTACAGCTGTGCGCTTCATTCCATTCCCATCTCCAACAACCTCAACTTGTTCACAACCTCTTCCACACAGCCCTCCACAGCCTCTCTTTCCTTAAGATCCATCCGCCTCAGCACGTATCTCGCAACATGGTCACTCTCCCTGCTATCCGGCCTTGAGATCCCGATGCCAATCCTCGCAAAAGGAGTATTCCCCAGATGTTCCAGAATACTCTTGATCCCATTATGACCTTTCGCACTGAGACCCTGTGCCGTCCTCAACTTCACAGCGCCAAGCGGCGTTTCCAGATCATCATGCACAATGACCAATTTCCCTTCCTTGGCTGTCTTTGAAAAATTCATCCACGCAGCTCTCACAACTTTCCCACTCTCGTTCATATAAGAAGTACTTTGCCATAGTGTCCAATGTCCTCCGATACCTCGACTGACGAGGCCCTCTCCCATAGACTTGTCTTTAGAGAATGGTGTGTATCCTTCCCGAGGTGCTGCTAGTTTGTTGAGGAGGGTGTGGCCTGCTGAGTGAAAAGTGTTGGCATATTTGGGGCCTGGATTTCCAATACTGCAGATTAGCAGTGGAAGAGGGCGGGCCAAAGAAGAGGTCATCGGCGGTGGTCGAGAGAGAGGCGGAGCGGCAGTCGACACAGCTTGATGAGTAGCTATCGATACCTCCAGCAGCTGTTTTCCCCTGCCTTTCCTAGGAGGCTTCGTGACTGACTCGCGTTGTGCAAGGACCGGGATCGTCGCTTCTTGGCATGTCGACTCTTCCTCCTCCTCGCCGACTGCGACGTCTTCCTCTAGTTCTACTACTCGCTCAAGTTCTAGGACAGGCATGTTTGCTGTGACCACGGTATGGAAAGCTGTGCAATAGACAGCGAAACGAGCAGAATGGATTCTATCTCGGAGCGGAAAGAAAATGCCACGAAAGACGCGTGACTCAGCAGATGACAAGTGCTGCATGCAGACACCAACGAGGCTGAGCTCACTATTGAGCGGCCTGTCCTCAGGAATGGCTGCGGGAAAGGCTGCGGGAATGACACGGAGAGACAATTGAAAAGACGCTGTACTCCTGATTAAATACATAGTAACAGAAAGCACGCACGCACTAGCCCACTTTTAGGAAAACGAACAGTCGTAAGAAACGCTCTTCTTGCAATCTTCCTCCGAGCCCTTCCTTCTTCACTCGATTGTATGCTCACGGAGATGGAGATCTCTCGCCGAGTCGTGGCGCCACACTGCCCGACTTCCAGTCATTCCTCTCAAAGTACCTAAAGACGAGTTCGTAACCTTCAAGGTCGTGCACGATGCGGTCGATGCGACGATAGCCCTTGATGTGGTCCATTTTCTTGTCCTTCTTGCCCTGCGCATTGTCTCCGCTGTCCTTAGCTTCAAACAGCGTTACGCTGAAACGTCCTGGCTTGAAAATGCCCACCACCTGCTGCACCACATCGACAGTGTCGCGCCCGCTGTGGCGAGTTGGAACGTTGGTCTCAAAGCTTGCGTACGAGCATTGGGGCTCTGGTGTGACGTGAACGGTCCAGTAATGTGTACTATCCGCATCACCTGGCATTGGCACGACACCGTTGGCAGAGTATCCACAGGGAGTGAAGAGGTAAGAGTCGATGCTGGCATCTGGGTACTTGGAAACTGGGTAGACGTCGGCCAATCCACAATTCTCCGTGACGACCGTGCCTAAAGTGTGGCCTTCAGTGCTGAGCTCCTCACCAAAGGTCAAAGGCTCGTCATCGTCAGAGCTCAATTCAGCGTGCTCAGTAGCCGTCTGAGCGAAGACGTCGAAGCTGGAGTCATCATTTCCACCGTTGACGAGAGTGTTCCCATCAATGCTTGGGTTCGAGGAGCCGCCATGTCCCTCCTGAATGACACCCAGATGAGCAATAGCATCCTTGCGAGCCAAGTGTGCTTTGCGAGCGTTGTCCTGAGCAATCAAGCTTGCGTCTTCGAGATAGAATTGGCGAGCATTCTTCTCCTCCAAGTCGGTCATGAGGATCTCCAGAGTCTCATCGCCAGTCTCTTGCTCTGGTCTACCATGACCATTCTCTGGCAAGACTGTCTGCTTGGTGGGTGTCTTGAAGTACTCCTCTTCTGGGGTAGCAGGCGGAGTGAGCTGCGTGCCCGGTCCAGTAATGTAAAGGTACCAGTGCTCCCCATTCATCTTTCCAATCATGTATGCACTTCCACCTAAAAACATCTTGTCGAGGTAACGAACCTCATCGCGCCAGCTGCGGTGAACACCTTTCTGAGCGTCAGGCAAGTTGAACTTCTTGCGGCTGTAGAATACGCGATATGGTGTAGCAGCCGCGGAGGTTCCTTCTGGCAGACTAGCCTTGATATGTGGAAATCCAGCCTCGATAGCGGCGATCTCAAGCATCCGAGTCAGGCCGCGCAGTAAGGTCGTAGTACCGCAAGTCTTCAGGACGAGCTTGTGCGGAAAGACGAACATGCTCGACTCAGAGAGCAAGTAAGCATCGACATTGCTAGACTCAATGACCGACAAGACCTTGCAGTTGACCAAGTCAAGCATATCCTTCCACACGTCCTGCGAGACCGCCTTCAATCCATTTGGCGCAGCGGACGCCGGCAGCGCCTTCTCGGACTGCGTGAACCATACCTCTAGCAGCTTTTCTGGACCTTCAAAGGCATTGCTGGAATCAAGGTCGACAGCACTAATGTCTTTATTGATTGTCCAATGTGGTGTGCCACTTAGTGAACATGGTGAATTTGTGTAGTTTGGTGGGATGTCAGAAGTGACCATCTCCAAGCAGTGCTCTTGCTGTCGCTGTGGGCTTCGAGGTGTTGTCTTCTGGTAGGCGAGTTGCTGCTCTTTTTGATGATGTGCGTCTTCTTCTGCCTAGGCGAAGGGCTCAGATTCGTCTGAGGAGAGAAGGCGCACTGCTTCTGTTCTGAATTGGAGGCTGGCTTACGCCAGCAGCAAGCGGTGGTCTGGATGGTAGGGCGACGTGGCCGAGGTTAGGGAGGTCTCGCGGAGAGAGGAATAAAAGAGCTCTTGCGGCGCGGAATGGTGCCGACTATGGGTTGTTGCTGCTCTTGAGGTCACCGATACCCGGCGGAAGTATCGGGTGAAGGAGTCGAGGAGAGTGAAAAGGAAGTTGATGGTGCTGTAGCTTCACTTTGTCTTGGAGATGTGGTCTTTGGGGTGTGAGTCGTGTTATCTAGGCCTATACCAGGTTTCAGCGGGCGCGTCAAAAAGTGTGTTCAGCGAAAATGATGCCTGTCTTACTTCTTGGGCTTGCAGAGGCAGCGAAGAATGTCTTCTGGACGCATAGAAGGGGTGTGAGGTACGTGAGGCGGCGCAGTGAACGGACTCTTCACGAAGAGCCAGTCCAATTACTGACAGAGACTTATTTGTCCTGCCAGCTTGTGAAGCGGTGAATCAGGCGAAAGAGCCTGATTGTCTGTTATCGTTACCGCCTCGAGGTCTCGTGCTGTGTTGCCAATTGCGATGGCAAACTTTCGCGTGGTTGTCGGTGCGGTGTAGGTCGCTGCAATATGAAGATCGCAGTTCTGTGCTGCTCGCTGCTTTCGAAGCGCTTGAGGTGGTGGTGGTTAGTAGGAAGAAAAAGCTAGAAGTGAGTGATTTTGTGTGCCAATATTTCCTGCGCGGGGCCGCTGGACTGGGCTGCATGCATCGCGTCTGAGCGGTGGCTGTGGCGATCGAGATTGTCAGGCATAGTTCTTATCACATGCCAAGCCATATGCACCTGACTCGTTTAGATGAGGCTCATCAATCATCAGGATGTGCTTTTGGCGTTCATGTACGGAGTATGTATTCAATCTTCGCCTAGACGCATCTCTCTCTATTAAGTACCACAATGTCCAATTGGTGAAGGTGATAAATTATACGTTCCGAAAAATGTAGGACCGACCAAAACTGCCAGGTCCCTTATGTCGACCACCATTTCATCTGGCCTCTCCCACGCAGGGAAACGAGCACTTCCTGGTCTTCTTCGAATCATTGCGATTCTGTGGTATGCTTCCGCCCAGACAGGTCCTATCTGCGGACTATTCTGATCGGAGAATTGCGATATCGCGAGAGGAGTATTACTGTGCGTCGTCCAGAGTTGGGAGACCATGGGCTCGGAATTCGTGAGCCATCGTAAGGGTCCTTCTGGACCAGGAAGCCAATATCTGCTGCAATGTTAGCCACTTGTACACCACTTGATTTGAAAATGTTTGGACTACTTACAGCATGGCCCAGTTGATTAGTGAAGTAGGCGTCCAGGGCGCCTGAAGACCAGCCGCAGCATCGTCGTTTGGTCTAGTGAATGGCTTTGGGTAAGGTTGTATCGCATCAACGATGTATGCGAGCAGGCCTGCCGGAGAATCGCACAAGGCATAAGCGATTGTCTGAGGACGTTGCGACGTCTGCTGGTACACGCCTGGAGTTCGTGGGGGTGAGACGCCTGGAGATTGTGTGGGCGAAGAGGGGTGTATGGGTGATGCTGGGACCGAAAGTCCTCGAGGACTGTAGTTGAAGCTGACCCTGGGTAATCATCAGCAAGGCAATGCTTTGAGGAGTAACTTGAGCTTCAAGCTTCTAGTCCAACATGCAGTGGAGCTTGGTGTTGTGTAATTACCTTGGATCAGGTACTTCTGGATTCGCAGTGTGGATTGCGACACAGCTTTCACTGTGCGTGAGCGCCATTAATCGGCAAATGTTGAGCCCCCTGTCAGATTGGTTACTTAGCACTTGCGGTGCAGCCAGCTCCGTATTCTGCTCACCATCCCGAACCAGTCGTAATATATCGCGAGTAGCCAAGACTCTTCATTAGGTTGTCGAACAGCTCTGCTGTCGTAGATATGTTGTTGCCCTCCTCGCTGACCTGATCGCTGAATCCAAAGCCCGGGATGCTTGGCACGACTACATGGAAAGCGGGAACATTGTCATCGCCTCTCGGCGGCGTAGAAACAGGATTGCAAAGCAACTCGATCATATTAGATGCTGCAATGAAGCTCTCGGGCCACCCGTGGACAAATAAGAGCGGGATAGCATCTGCAACGTGCGACTGCCGATGTACGAAATGGAGTCGAGCGCCATGTATCACCACTCGAAACTGTGGGAGAGTGTCGTTGAGGTAGGCCTCCTGAGCACGCCAGCTGTACTCGTCAGTCCAATGATCAACCAAGGGTTCCAGTTCTGCTTTGGAAAGTCCAAATTGTGCTCGTTGCTGGTGCTGTCGCGTCTCTGGATCCCTTGGTAGCCGTGTAATGTCCAGTTTCTGCCTCGTAAGATCCAGATATCGTTGCGAGACGTGCATGCGGTATGGAAGAACGACATTCGCGGCTGCTAACGGCGAACGACCGCTGCTTGAAGGAGTCGTAGCCATAGGCGAGATGTGTCCGGTGGTGAAGGGCACTCGTGGTGAGGTGTTATTGGACCACAAGCATGATAACGCTCGTAATACAGTAAGTCAAAAGATTGATAGGAGTCGCAGCCTGAGAGCAGCCCGTACGGCCACGCCTGAGGAACGAACGCCATATCAAGTGCTCTCTATCGCGACGTCCTACCAAGGCCGGCAGCGTGAGCAGTGAGATCAGAAGGAGAAAACAATCTTTTCGGCGATTCCGTAACGCACGACCGGACCCAGTAGAACTATGGCGTGCATGCTGTACATCTCCCCAGCATTGGCCTATGCCGACGTGCAGGTGCAGTCTTTCATTGGTTAAGTTGCGCAATACAAAGCAAAGTCCCTGCGCTGCTAAGCTTTTTCACATTCAAGCATCTCGACACGCCACAGTACAGCACAGCCACGATTGTCATGTGTGGCGCAAAAAGTTGAAATTCTGCATGAAAACTTGGTCGTCAAGCCTCGTCGGTACTGCCTGGTTCCTGGCTAGTTTCTTTGACGGCAATGTTAGCATGAACCAAGTGAACTTTCTTGACAATTGCTCTATAGCAGACCCTCACCGCAAAGCCTCCGAGACACTGGGATGCGGGATGACATCCGGATGTCCATATTGCGTAGGTAAAGACGGCTGTGGCCCGGGGCCACTCACATATGAGCGGGTGGTATACCGGATGCCGCGCAGACGTGCAATCTCGATCCTCGAATCTCCAGGCCTTTCGCGGTACGGCCAATCAGCCCTACAGGCAGAATACAGCTGAAGCCGAGGCCTCATCAATATGTCTAGACCTGCAAGGAACGAAAGCGACTGAGCCACATCTACTCTCATTATGGCAGGAGTATGCATTGAGTTTGAGTCAAGCTGTGGCTATGCGTCAACAATTTGTCTATTTATGTTATCCTTCCCTCCGGACACCATGTGCAGCTGAAGACCTGCGCCAATGCCGTCACATACCGCATTTCACGTCGCCATCGAAGCTTCCCATTTCAATAATTCTGAGCTCTACTCAGACGCCGGACACTGACATCTACGCCACTGCCGGCTTTGACGCGCCATTCTCCCAGCACCTCCTCCACTTCGAGCGTTGTTGCTAATTTTCCGCGACTATCGTACAGATTGAAGCTACTATCCTGGTTCGGCTCGTATAGCCTGACCTCATGCTGGGAAGGATCGATCCAGTCGTATGCCGTTCTTATCTCACCGGCTCTACCCAATACTAGGATGCTTCCTTCCCGAACGTACAATGGAAGTGTACTAAAGTCGTGCTGCTCGGTGACCCATTGAGGGCCTTGGATGATTTTCTGATCCCAGAAGCTAGTCCACCGCCCTGCCGGCACGTAGAACTCGACAGTGCCGCTCTCGTCAAAGACTGGGGCAGTGAGAAGACTACTGCCAAGCATGAACTGTTGATCGCAAGACCAGGCGGTCTTATCGTTGGGGAACTCCAGAGCCATGGCCCTCACGCTGACCGGCCATCCGTTCTCAACGGCTTCCATCGACTGGCTGTAGAGGTAAGGCATCAACCTACACTTTAGTTGTGTAAACTTACGCAAGACAGCCGAGCAGCCTTGCTCGCTCTGCTCATCATTATCTATGAGCCACGGCACTCGATACGAGTTGGAGCCATGCAATCTGGAGTGCGAGCACAGGAGACCGAATTGGACCCATCGCTTGTATATGACAGGATCCGGTAAGCCTTCAAAGCCACCAATGTCGACAGACCAGAAGGAGAAGCCGCACAGGCCAAGCGACAGACCACCACGCAGAGACTCGGCCATTGCTTCGAACGTGCTTTCACAGTCACCTCCCCACTGAAGTGGAAATCGCTGAGTGCCAGCACACGCCGAACGAGCGAACAAAACAGCCTCATCACTGCCATAGCGCTCCTGAAGTGCCATGAATACAAGCTTGTTGTACAGAAACGGGTAGTAGTTGTGCATCTTCTCGGGATCGACATCCGTATTATGCCACTGGATGTCCTTGGTCGGGATTCGTTCGCCAAAGTCTGTTTTGATGGCATCCACGCCAGTATCGAACAGTTTCTTCAAACACTCGAGGAACCATTTACACGCCTCTTGGTTGGTGAAGTCGACGATCCCCATCCCAGCTTGCCATAAGTCCCATTGGAAGACATCACCATTCTTGCGTTTGAGCAGAAACCCCTTTTCGGCCGCCTCTCTGAACACTGGAGACGCTTGACCCAGGTACGGATTAATCCAAACGCAGACTTTGTTCACCAGGCCAGACTCCTTAATGCGCGCGATTTGGCCTTTCGGGTCAGGAAAATGCTCAGCTGAGAATTCAAAGTCGCACTGCGGACAGCAAAGACCGACAAGTCAGCAATCAGATCGAAAGAGAGAATTCTACCAGCCGACTTACCCAGTGAAAGCCTCGCAACCAGAAACAATCGAAATGGAAGACCTGCAGTGGTATATCACGACTTCGCATGCCATCGAGAAACGAAGCGACAGTCTTCTCATCATACTCCGTCGTGAAGGAAGTACTCAGCCACAGGCCAAAACTCCAAGCAGGCATCTTATTCGACCTTCCAGTAAGCTCCGTATACCTACGAAGAATCTCTTTCGGCGTAGGTCCATAAATAATATACCATTTCAAACGCTGTCCTTCAACACTCGTCTGCACTCTACAACACCTCTCACTCCCAACTTCAAGCTCAACACGTTCTGGATGATCGATGAAGATTCCGTATCCTTTATTCGAAAGCCAGAACGAGACATTCTTATACGCCTGGTCACTAGAAGTCCCGCCATCAGCATTCCACAGCTCAACGCTTTGCCCAACTTTATTAAAAGCCCCGAATCTCTCGCCAAGCCCATAGACGCCTTCCCCGACCCCAAGCGTGGTTTGTGTGAAAATGTAGTGCTTAAAGCCTCGCATATCTGCCGTCTGCATCGGACTCCCCGGACCCGGTGAATACGCGAAAGCCACACTTCGGTTCAGAAGGGATGTCAATTTGCATTTACCATCGGAGCTGTGAAAGCGAATATCGAAACTCCGTGGTCGGGAGGAGACAGTAGCTGCAATGCTACCGGAATTCAAGCTGATGCCGGCGTCTGACTTCTCGATCGATGATGCATTATTGACGACACTCGTGGGCTTTCCATGCGGGAAGAGTTCGAAATGTGGTGCTTTGCTGAGAGCTCCATGCCAATGCTTTACCTCTACGGACAAGATGCCATCGCTGACGGCTTCCAAATCCAGGGTCAAGGTTGGTCGATTCAGCGTATCTCCTCTGGAATGAATCTGCGCTGTTGGGCATAGGAGGCTTAGTTTCTTGCTGTCTGGAGACTCGGTGATTGAGTAGATCTCCTCGGCGTACTCTACTCTCTTGTCTTCGGCCACCAGCCACATGCCATCGCGGAACTTCATGGTTGGCGATCGCTGGTGATGACGAGTATGAAACAAGGTGGTAGTTCTAAAAGACAAAAGAACAGACATTACCTCTTGGTTTTTTTACAGACCGCTCTGGCGAGGGGTAAGTAGACGGAGAAACCAGCTCCGCTTGCTGCAGGACCCAGGTTCAGGCATATTGAGCTTCGAAGTGCTTATGTATCATCGAAAGCTTCATACAAAGCTTATAAACATTGTTGTGGTCGCGATGTTATGTGCCAAGTGAGGATCGTGGCTGCAGTGACGCCACCCATGTCGTCATTGTCAAGAAGATGTCCAAAGCTTCAAATTTTGTGTTTTGGATTCGTAGTAACGCATGGAGTCGCTGGGGCTAGATCGGTAAAGTGGTTGAATCAGATTATCGTTCACAAGAGGGAGAGTCAGAAGTATTGGGACTCAACTCCTGCCAAGTATCATGGAAATGCCCGTGAATTCAGTGATAGCGTGGCCGGAAACGGGTAATAAAGTGCGTAGAGGCGAGAACGATCTTGTTCAAGTGCTAGGCTATGCGCTTCCGAGTGGTACGAATGGTCCGGCGGAGAGAGGCGGAGCTGATCGACCATGAAGAAGCGGGATAGTGGTCTTGGAAACTGGAAATGGCCTTGTGTCCTGTGCTCTATAGCAGAGCAACTGAGGCCGCGGGGAACACGCAGCCGAAAGAATCGCAGTGGAATGTGAGAGGAGTGTGCGTGCTACAATGGCTGGGGAGATCCTCTGAGCGCGGCGTCGGCCATCGCCTCCGTAGAACTATATACGCCAAGAAACTTCAAAGCTCCATGTGAGAGGGGTTCAGTGAAGTGACACAGCATTCCGGTATGATCGAAGATGGCATCTAAGGGCAACCAGCATTTCGCATACAGTAGGGTTCGCAATGGTTTCAAGGATCGCATTCGACAATGTGGTTGAGCTGTGGGCGTTCTCCGCAGTGGAACGCACCGCTTCGGAGTCAATCCCGACCTCACTTGGGACAAAGCTCGCACTACGGAGATAGTCTGCCAAACTTCAGCTCCTCGCTGTGAATTCCTGATGCCACAATTCAGTGAAGTGATGGTCCAGCGCGCAGGAAGTACGTCCAGCAGCCAAATCGACCAGCGTTAAATACCGAGTCCAGCCTCGCATTTGTGTCTTGCTTTCATGCAATATCGCAGTTGTAGCTGTTCAAGAAGCAGGTCGCCAGCCGATGGGGTTGGGTATTGAGCGTCCTGCACCTTCGGGTTCACTGTGCGCCGGCCGCTTCGAGTCTTTTCGCATCTGCTGTTCTGCCAAAGTGAAAATCTTCATGGTGTGATCCCACACTTTTTGGCCCAACCCCATATCGCGATACTTTTTAAGCACGCTCTCGTCGCCTGTTGCCTTGCCGTCCCAATCGAGAAGATACGCTCCACTGCCAGGCTCAAAGTCGGTACCACGCATTGCTGAGAGACCTTGTGGAGGTGGAATGCCAACGCCTCCTTTTCGAGATGGGTAACACTGACTTGTCATCTGGAAGAAATGGCGTTCTCCAGATTCTTGGACATTAAGGATCCAAGGAGTCATAACCGCATACATCACCTTCACAGCGAGTCGGACGGGTCCGTTCAGCTCGTTTGCGATACCAGTCTTGACAGTGCCGGGGTACGAATGGCTGAAGGAAGTGCCAGAATAGCGTTTCGCAAGCTCCTCCATGCTAAAGTCGGTCATTACCACACAATGTGCGAGACATGCATGCAGCGTGAAGTTGTGTTTGAGGTCCAGATCATCAATTCGAACATCGCCTTCAGATCCAGCAGCAAGTACGCTGATGACCCTCGAGAGCTCGTTCGCTTCGGAGGCTGCTGTGAGTAAAGGCATGAGACCAAGTATGCATCGAATGCGTGAGTAGTAGTTGACAGCCATTTTCTTATCGATGCCCTCGGTGGTCTCATTCCGGCCTCTAAGCGTCATGAAGCCCGCGGTAAGGAACAAGCAGTGAATCTTTGACTCGCGCTCCCTAAGCTCTGCACAGAGTTCGTCGCAATTTCGGAGAAGGCTGATGTCGCGTTGCAAGAAAATCGCTTTGCCTTCAGGATTGATTTCGTGGAGCTCGTTGCAAATTTTGTTGCCACGCTCTTCGCTCCTAGAAGAACATCAGTCGGTCGACCATTCCGGAAACCAAAATCTTACACGTGCCTACCTCCCAACGATATATGCTTTCGGTCGAGTGGTACGAAGAAACAGTTCCTTCGCAGTACTCTCCCCAATTCCTCCTGTGCCGCCTATGAAAACCGCCACCAGCCCATCGAGGCATTTTGCCTGAGCGTTGGACTCACGAATGGCATCGATTCGAACCATTTCCAGGTTCGCTCCTGCTTGTGTTAGTTGATCTGACGCATAGAGTGTTCAAAGAAGGTACCATAGATGAGAGTATCCGTGGCGAATAATTGCGATGCGTGAGCTGCTACTGATATAGCGAGCCCACTACCTCTTTATCGGATACTTTGGGGAATCGGATAGGTTTGCCTGCGGTGGCTGTTCGGGTGGATCTCGCGACTTTAGATATTCCAAAGCCGGGCAGGGATGCTGTGCGCGTTGTTGTGAGGTGTTCAAATGCGCTGACTTCTGCCCGGTTCGAGGAAGAAGAGGCGTCTTCCAGCAAGTTCTAACTTCTGTGTGTCGATCGAGGATAGCTGTTCGGTGCGGCGATTGAGGAAAAGAAAAAGAATTAGTGCATGAGAAGGAGCGGGAGACTTATTAGGATGGTGCTTGATGAAGTGCAAGGTCGCAGAACAGCACGCTTTGTGGCGTCTAGAACTATCGGCAAGTTATTAATCATCACAGGCTGGAGAAGTCAGGAATGTGCTGCATCGTGAGAGTATCATGTATGCAACTATGGCTTGCATCTTGTCACTCAGCTCGTCTTCGGGCCATCTTTCGGAGCAGGCTTCTACCCGAAAGGCTGCCTTTGATGACGATGGTACAGGATCAGCATGAGGCCAATGCAGGCTGACATCACATACCATCTTCATCTCTCAAACATCCACGAGACGAGCTACAGAAGTGCCGAGTGGAGATAGGCAAGGCAGACCAGCATGACAGCGAAGAAGAGAACATCATGAATTGTCTCGCACCACATATCTCCTTCTCATTTCATTCCAATATCTGTACAATACTAGATTACATGCCTTTTCTCCGAGGTCATCATCTAGCATATGGAAGCAGTGGTGATTCCACCCACCGCTACTCTATCCCAATCATTTTACAAAAAAAGGTCCAACAGAAACTCCATTTCCATGCGATTCGTTGTTCGCGTATCTACATTGAGTCGCATTTCCATCCGTCGCGCCAATGCCAAACAAAGGGTGGAAATTTGTGAAAGTAGTCGCTTTCAAGTACCCAAAACAGGAAGGAAGTGTTGGCGAAGAAATGTGCAAGAGTAGCGCTTTTGGTCGACGGGTCAAGTGTGGCCTACATGGAATGCTTGCTGAGTTGGCGTGCGAGGTTCCTCGTCAGAAAAGCCAGTATCAATTCGAAGAGGTTTCATGTTACCACTCATTTTGCGGAAGTCATCGTCGTTATCAGAACCACGACGCCCGCCATCAAGGATGAATTGCTTGAACTTCATGTTGTGTTTATCGTCATCCGGCATGAAATCCGGAGGAGATATTTGCGGCGCTGGTATTCGTGGCGTATCGGAAGCTTTCTTGGGCGTTGTCAGAGAAGGTACCGTTGTCAAAGACGTCCCGTCGTCCATTCCCTCGAAGTATGAGGCACGTTCAGTGAGACCGGCTTTTGGCGTCGTGTCATATTTGACTTGCTCAAGCATCTTTCCAATGCTGCCAACAGAGCTAGGCCGCTCGAACTTTTCATCCTCAATCTCCATATTCACCGGAATGTTGTTAAGTAGTGACCAATTTCTATTCAGGTACTGTTCGAGACGATAGCATTGACGATCCCACTGCTCGGTAAGCAGGCGGTGTGTCGTCTGCACATCTTGAACGGTGAATGAGCCAGAACTGCCTCCCATCGATGGCGATGGACTGTGCGTTTTTCGGATAGGAGGTAGCGTTAGGGAAAGCGGCGAGCTGCTATTGCGTCTATCAGGTGGTGATGATGACGACCTGTTGGAGTACGATGGCAGCGCAGGAAATGACGGCGCGTACCCAGACGTCGCTCGCTGAGTCGTCTTTCGTACGCTGGCAAACCCTCGACGGACTGCAGACCCGCCCCCTAATGCGGGAGCCTTCGGCGTTGGCGATCCAGGAGCATCAGTCTCGCCCATGATCTTCATCGTGGCTTCTGCTGACTTGAAAGCTGCAGCTCTGCCATCATTCATCGTAGGTAAGTAGACAAGTGTAGTGTTGTCGATAAGCGCATTGACCAGATCGGTAAGACCGTGCAGCGGAATTTCGTTGTTGTCGCAATGAAGTTCGAGCAGTGTTCTGTTCTCGCGCAGAACTTCCGCCAGGGTACTAGCACCTTGAAGACCCAGCTTCTGTTTCTCGATCCTGAACACTTGAATATTCTTGTTTCTTTTCAAACCTGCAAGGGCTTCGTTGATGCCTGGTCCAAACTTTGACGTGGCGAGCCGAGAGTCATCTCCAGAAATATCAAGCTCCGTGATCGTGCTGTTCTCACTCAAGAGACGTGCTATCGCCTTGCATGTGTCGTCACTAGCATCACCTGGGAGCGCAGTCTGTGACATGTCCAAAAAGCGGATATTCCTGTTAGCTGTCAATGCCGTGATGACTTTGCGGAACTGCCACTCCTCCTTGTATTCGATGGCTCTCATGCTGAGATGTGACGGGGCCAGATTGCTTGCGATCGCCCGCGTCACCTTCTCAAGTCCTTTGCTAAGCAAGCATTGGCTGATATCAAGGTGCATATTGCGTGTGCTGGTGTGGTCCCAAGATAAGCTGTGAAGAATCGTGGCGACGTCGCCTCCAGAAAGATACGTGTTGTCGAGATACAGTTCGTGCAGGCTGTCTGATTGCGGATGAGCGAGATAAGTAGCAACGGCATCGATCGTGGCCGCGTTTAGAGTTGTCCCACTCAGACGAAGCTCCTGTAAACGCCAGATAAGCAACGTTTCAGCTTGCAAGAATGGTTCCGATCCTGAAGTTCGCGAAACGTTGGATAGGTTGAGCTTGCGGATGAAGCCAAACATAGCAAGCTGGCTATCAAATGTCGACGGATTTAACCTGGCGGCGTTACTGGCGATTTCTAGTGACTCGAGTGTATTTTCTTGTGCGCGTAGTGCATCAAGGATGAGGCCCATGCTTCTGTCATTGAGGCCACAACGGTTCAGCTCGATTGCACGGAAATGGCAAGATTTGTCCACAGCGGCAGCAACCAGATAATCCTGGTCGGTATCAGTGAGCTCGATTCCATTCAAGCAAATCCAATCCACGTTGGTAGTCTGATGCTTGCAGAGCGGAAAGAGAGCTTCAACAATCCCACAGCCTATCTCACTGACTCGCGAAGGCTCATCGTCGGTGGGAGCGGGAGTCGTGTGCTTTACTGTCACGCAGCCCGAGAAATCCATGCGCCTCAGCTTCTTGCTTGTCGCAGCTAGGGCACGAATCTCTTGTACTAGAAGCGAAGACCGACTCAGCTCCTCCGCTGTGAGTCGGATAGGTGTTCCACGCTTTGTCCTTGTGCACACATGCTCTTGTCCATAATTGTCGTGAAGACCATTAATGTTATCGAGTGTGATGCCAGCGAACGAGATGCTGCCAAACGTTTCGTTGTAGCGCAACGCGCGTGAAATCGCAAGTAATTCGAGGGGACCATAATTTGGCCGCCTTGTATCTGTTGGTTGCAGGAGTTCGAATCGAGGCGCATCTTCGCATTGATAGTTGATCGTGTATCTAATGTTGCTGGGATTTACTCCGTACGCAACACAGTATGCTATCAGAGTGCGATCGAGGCAGCTGTGCTCTTCCAGATTCGAGTCGGAAGGTGGTGCAAGAAGATCCTCAACTTCAATGGGTGCGATGAACTTGAATAACCTATGCCCGCATTCTGGACGCAGATAGTTTTCACACCAGTGTAGTCTTGCGGCAATCTCGTGCGATGAAGAAGAGGCGAGATACAATACTCTCGGTTTCTGTAAAGGTTGGCGAAATGTAAGCTCAAAGGTGTCGTCCTGGCTGCTAACTTTGATCCCAGTAAGCGTGAGAATGCCATGAGACACTTGAGAATGATTTGGCGTGAGCGACGGGCTCGATGTCCTGGCCACAGGCTTCACTAGCTGGATCAGATGTACCTTGTGTATCCCAATTGCTAGAAAGCAGACTGTAGAAGCTACCTTCGTGAGATCATCGGAGGATGACCTACTCCCCGACTTGACCGCTTGCTGCCGCTGTACAACCTTATATATGGCGCAATTGGAAGGCTCATAGTCGTTGTCACGTTCAACGATGCGGCAGGCATTCTCGAGGTTGTAGGGTGAAATATATGTGGTCTCTCTTGATCTGGCGTCGTTGACCGCACTTCGTATTCTTCTTAGCCATGTATCTCGCTCTTCTGGGATGCCGAATTGAAGAGTCATTGCAGACGCTTGCCCCGAATCCTCATCCAGATAGCACACCTCGAGCGCGAAGTATGGTTTCCCATCCTCCAGAATATGTGTCGCTACTGCCTGCCGCAGTGGGACCCGGCCGTCCTTGTCGCCAGAAGAATCGGATAGAGTTTGAAGGTCGCTATGTGAGCCTGCTGAGGGCATGGAGCCATGCCGTACTGTAGGACTTCGAGCGGTTGGATTTGCGATTGATCTGAAGTTCTCCGCAGCCTTGGTCTGCGATTTGTAGCGCAGAAGATAATTCTCGGTAAGCACGAGGTATTCTTTCTTCTTGCGAAACATTCCTGCACTAGTTTGCACCTCACCATGCAGCAGCACTGCCTTGGAAGCAGATGCGCCAGCAGTGGCCTCCAAGACATGATCGAACATGATCGATGGTGCTTTGGAGGATGTGCTCGAGAGTGGCTCGCCATTTCCTGCGCTGTGTCCATTGCCGTGCAGATCCTCACTGCTCCCTCTGGTCATGGTGTTCTTCAACGACTCAAATACCGACGGCGGTCGTTTCACAGCTCTCATGCTGAGTGAGGGCCGGCGCGAGGATGATCGAGGTCGGTCTAAGGGTGGGCGGGGAGAGTGGGTATCCTTCTCCCTGGCCACATGGGGATGGTCAAGGTCGGTGGACAGACTTGGGGTGCGGAGGTGCTTCTGCTTCTTCTTTAGAGTCTTGGGCGGCTGCACGCTGCCACCGCCATTACTTCCGCCATCGTCTTGCTGGTCGAGATGCAAGCTCGACTTGAGGCCGAGGCCAGAGAGTCCGAAGAAGCTCTTGCGCCTGCTCCAGGAGCCGTTGCTGTCATGGCTCTTCCTTTCCATTGCTCCCGAGCGCGAGCTCGTATGATGAAGATGGCATACGCAGCCAGCGGAGATGTTTGGCTGGCTGTATAGCGTATGCAGGCCAGGTTACGCCCGCGCTGTAGGTGAAGTGAATAAAATTATGGCATCGCTGGCAGAGGCGCCTGCACCTGCTCGCCCAACAACCAACGCTCACACGCCACGTGCGGCCGAAAGCAATAACGATAATAAGGGTGTGAAGAAAGAAGGCATTGCAAGCTGGGACTACTGGGACTAGCTAGATGGCAGCATTGGCAGCAGTGACAACGAGAGCGGGCGGGCGAAGCGCATGCGGAAAGGGAAAGGGAAAGGGTGGCTCCGCGGGCAGCGTGCATTATTTTGGCTTCGACAAAGAGGAGCTTGGGATATGACGCCGTCGAACCGGGATTGTATGTCTAGGGAATGACATGTACAGTAGGTAGGTATCTCATATGGAACTCGTTTCAGTTGCAACTTGGCGCGATCCTAGTACCTGCGAACATCGGGTGCATATCGATAGCACAGTCGCACCGCGCCGCCTCACGCCGCACGCGAGGATAATGAGGCAAATGGCGATCGTCTTCGCCAATGATCAAAGGCATCAATTTGCGCAAGCTTTGCGCAAATTGCAGAGTTTCAGACGAGAACTTCCGGCGATAGGCGATGGCCTTGTCGCCGCTAGAATTCTATTCTTGATCAAGTGCGGAGAAGCGAGAGCGAACGAGAGTGGCGACGGCAAGGCCATACGATATATCGGGATGATACAACATTTCGCACAGTGAATAATGGTACAGCCTGGAGCGGCCCTGCATGCTGCCGAACAATGCTCAAGCTCATCTCAAAGTGGACTCTGGTAAGCAATAATAATGAAGCATGGTCTGAGCTTAACACGAGGTTATATGAGGTCATATGCAAGTGATAGAGAGGCACAACGCATGAAACTATACATATCCCTAACCAAATATACTCGTCCACCGTACTTCGAATATAACGCGGAATCTTGTTCTCCTCGAAATTTCGCAATGTCCATTTCACTACAATCTTATTACTAGCCTCAGTCTACCATCTCCTCGTGTTCTCGCACGCACCACGAGCAGCTCCACCGGTTCGCTCCACATACAGCGTTCTTGAATCTTGCCGCGTAATCGCCATCTTATTATGCTGACTACCACTGCACCAATACAATAAATAATACGAAAGCAAAGAGCTGGGTGCACAATTCGGCAACAGACGGCCTAAACGAGGATGCGAACTCAATGGCAATAGGCCTCATCCCTGTCACACGTCAACCCCCTCGTTCATCGTACTGTATTGAATCAGCTATTGCATTTTGACAGACTGGCGAAGGACTTGACAGCTTCGCGAATGGCTAGCTAGCATAAGTGTCATGAGCGGCGGGCCAAAAGAGCTAATTTTCAGTCGTCGCTGCTCAAGTTCGCAGGCCTTCATCAAGACGGCAGGAGCACAAAGCAGACAATGGACATGTGACAACAACTGCTCATCATCTTCACAAACTCACCCCTGCCACGACCACACGAATACGACTGGGTTCTGTCAAACTTACCGCACCCTCGGGGGAGATGAATAATTGTGAAGACGGCAAGGGTAGGGGCGCTACACCGACACACAAAGCCTCCATCATCATCATCATCAATCTAGGGCACTCGGCAGAAAAGAAAGTTCCTATCATAGTTCTACCGCAAGTCCTCCCAAGTATGTTACAGTACCATCGTGCAATGCAACGTCCATCATCACTACACACTTCGCGAAAAATCCGAATGCCTGAGACTAGTACATAGTAGGCAGAAATGAAGGCAGGAACAAGATCTCACTATGAAACACCCACATCTGAAGTTCAAGGATGCATCAATCTCCGGACGTTGGGCCTCCCTTTTGACCTAGGAAATTCCGTCACTAGGAAAAGACACATTGGGTACCACTGTAGGCCACAGCACCTCTTAGTTCACTCGCTACGCTACGCTACATGGAACTCCTCTTCCCATAGGAATTTCAAGACGACGATGATGAAGTATTTCACGGCGACCGGCCCGTATCAGACTCGGTGAAGCGCGAAGTGAGGCCGTCGGAAGTACAACCGCCATTCCACAGCATACGGTATTTCCGCTTTGAGTGAGAGATCCTCCGGCGGTCTGGCGCTTTCGCTCCTACCAGATCATGTGCGAGAAGACGCTGAGTCTTCCTCCTTGTGAAGATGCCGAGACAAGCAGGGTAAAACCCATGAAGAATAAGACACGAGCCACTCGATACTGAAGCCAGGTGAGGACCAACTCACCCAGATCTCTATCATATCTATCTTCTACTACGTCACGTCTCCTTCAACTTCCTCGTCGCAAAACTCGAAACAACCGCCGTAATAGCCCCAACAAACAAACAAACCCCAATGCCACTCACCCCTTCCGTAGAATGCTGTTCCTCAGGTCCCGAATCCTTCGCAAGTTCAGGACTCTTCCCAGGCTCCAGAATCGAGAACACAACCCAACTAATCGCCGTGCCCACAAATTGTGGAAGCGTGGTATAAATATTCAGGATACCTAAATATATGCCGCTGAGTTCGCCTGTACTTGAGGGTCCGCCGAGGGATGATTGGGAAGAGTGGCGGACGTGGAGGGAGTCGGAGAGTTCGAGGCCTTCGTTTGAGTCGCGGCGGTGTGTTGTGGTGGGAAGGGAGGTGGAGAGTCTGTTGATTTCGACGCCGATGTAAGTCGTTGCAGCGAAACCACTAATTGCGCTGGGGACTCCGGTGGCTGCCATGAGGAAAGTTGCGAAACTGACGGATTTGATGAGAGGTGCCCACATCAAGCAAAAGCCGAGCATGGCGTTGCCAAAGGTCCAGACATTGAGGAGGGTAGGTTGTTTTGCGCCCACTTTCTCGACGATCGGACGTAAGCTCTCGGGTGGCCTAGGCGTGAATTTTCGTTCCGTTTCTTCGTCGCCGGGACTTGTCACCAGGTTTGGAAGCAGAATGGCTGTCACGAATCCAATGAAGGAGTGAATGATGAGCGCTGTGCTACCGACTCGGCCAACCTGGCTGAGTGCATCGTCACGGCCAGAACCTGTTTGTGGCGCGTCATGTCGTAGGTAGATCTCACCGACCCACGTGCTGCCGTAGAACATGAGCGGGAACCAGCCGATCCAGGCCCAGAATTGGACATTGCAGATGTATTGGATGCGTTTGGGAACGTACAGCGCCCGCTCATAGATCTGGCGTATGATAGACACCAGGCTTTGGTCAGATCCCGTATGTTGTTTGCTTCTGCGATCGATCAGTATTGGTCATCCGCTGATTTTCGAGAATGCTCACCCATCGGAAACCAACACTCGCTCCTCCACAGCCCAGCACGTAACACCGAAGCTAATGATCATAGCCAGCGCCGCAAAAGCGCAGACCTTCTTGAATTGCGTATCGCCGAACATCGGTGGTAGAATGGCGTTCAAGTCAAGAGCGCCGAATCCGAAGACCAAGATATGTCCCAGTCCAACCATCCTAGTAACTTCAGAACTTCAGAACTTTCCGAATCTCGATCACTTCCAGAAATTGGACTCACCCCAAGCAGCTCCGAGCTGTTGTTTCGACATTGGTAAAGCATCGACGACCAGAGCTCTGCATGTGGCTTGAGCTACAACGCAGTCAGCATACGTCCAGGTCTCGACCTCGATTTCGTCCTCTCTTACCAATATTGATCATGAAATCCAGCACATAAATATCCACAACTGCAAGCCGAATCGTCATATCATTCCTCCTTGTTTCCTCTTTCACAAAATATGCCACAATCTCTTTCGCCCAGCCCATAATCAGTAGGCAAATCGCAACAGCAATTGTGCCTCCCACCATGAACTATTCCAGAAAACATATCAGCGCTAGCCCTCTCTCTGTTTTTCTCGGTAAGTCTAACTCACCGGCTTCCTCCTCCCATACTTGCTCGTGCTCTTATCCGAAATCATACCAATTATCGGCTGCATTATCAACCCGCTCAAAGGTCCTGCAATCCATACCAAACTCATTCCACCTTTGCTCAAGCCTAAAGCCAGGAGGTATGGTGTCGCGTAGGTTTGTTCTGTGCCCCAGCAGAATTGTAGACCGATGAGAGAGAATGTGAGGAGGAACATTCGCATGGCTTCTGTGCTGCCTTTGATTCGAGGTTGACCGGTCCATGATGTGGGAGGTGTTGCGGTTGGCGTTGCCGTCATGGCTGATGAGATGTCCTGCGACGGACGCGCCGAGTCGTAGGGAATGCTGTCGTATGATACGCACAGCTGCTTTGAATGTTTGCGCCCGCCCGCGCACTCACACTCCCTGTGGTGTTAAGTGTAGTTGATAAGCATTGAAGATAGAAGCTCCCTGGTCAGGGGAATTTCGCGGATGGCAGGCGGATTACATTCGTTGTCGATTTGGAGTTCACGGAACCGTGCAGCTTCACGTCTGAGGCGTTAAGCAAAAGCTGGTTCTTAAGGGTGTCAATGTCGCACGTTGTGGAGGAGAAGGTGGAACAGCTGCGGAAGCGCAATTGAAGTTCGTCAGCGGAACGAAACGTGGCGCGCATTGGACGCCAACGCATGTGACACACAAGGGACAAGGGACAAGGGACGATGAGAAATATGCTGAATCGATCATAGGTCAGGTCGCTGTTACCAATGTACATTCTACGCCAATTTGTGGGTATCTTGTCTTTACAGGAGCCTCCTCCGCCCAGCCATGAAGCAATCCGTCTACTTTCCAAAGATCCTGTCAAAGATCTGGACCAATACCCTCCCAACCATTATAGCCGCAGCCACAGGCATGAAGATCTGAAAATACTCCACCGAACTTCTAGGTCTAACTTCCGTATTAATATATGGTGTCTTGAAGCTGTCCGTGGGTCCATCTTCAACATGTACAGCCACTTTGTCGGCTGGGAACCTTCCAGTCTTGATGAACGCCTCAAGCAATTCGTCCTTTTCCCTCCATCGCGCCATGACCCAGTCGTGGAACTTCTCTTTGTCGTCCAAAGGCATGTCTTTGACTCTGTACCGTCGCCAGTGCATGTTCACACTCTTTGGTGGTCGACCTTGAAAGTAGACGGATCGAAGCGTAAATAGCTCTGACCCATATCCACTAGGCGGAACTCCTTCGTATCCTATGGTGCAGTCGTAGACATAGTCAACCGTGTCCCTAAGTTCTTGTAAGCAGAATTGGAGTCCTGTGCTTCGAGGCAGGACCTGATGCTTCATGTCTGGTTGACCAGACTTTTCAGCAAACTTCTGCGACTGCTTTCGGGTGTTCGCGGACAGGTTCGTGCCTTCTGGGAATATGAGAAGCCACATTGGGTCCAGCTGCGCAGCTCCATGCTGACCGGACATGGGACCGGAATGCCTAGTATTCAGCTTTTGCAACCTATACCGCATGCGCTGCTGATCGGTGGCCCATTTCCGCGCCATGAATATAAAGCCATACAGCTGCATCGCCGGTCCAATAAGCGGCACCCATTTGAGCGAGTCTTTGAGAATGATGTAGATGTGTCCATGCATGGGTTGCCTGTTTGTGTATGCAATCCACCACAGGTACAGCCAATCTGTGTATATCTGATGGTTGGCCATGATTATAGCGCGATCCTCAAAGTCGATTTCCAGCAATCCGTTTGCATCCTGCCTCAATTTACCTGCCATACTCTTGTCACCACTGATTCTGACCACAGTCGGACTCCATAGCCAGGTCATGGTTGTGATGATGAGGGCAAAGAACCGCTTCGCCAGTGCCTGCCATGCGTAGAACCAGTCCTTATTAATGAAATACAGTGGCACTCCCAGGATCTGCGCACCGTGCGCGAAGAAGCAAGAGCCAAAGAAGTAGATGGCAAAGCCAATGATGCGGAGCAATTGCATCGCGGCGCCATGCCTCGCTTCACCGAGGGGATGCTCATGCGGTTTGGTTTCAATGGATGCATTCGGTTGGATTGGCGCAGACTGTAGACCAGTGCTGCGCTGCTTGAGCTCGCTCATGCGGGAGCAGTGCTACTTCGAAACGCAGGTATGCAGTGTTGCGGAAGCGAGCGGCTTTGAGCCTTTGACGTGTTCGTGTTCGGCGAGGAATGTCTCGTGTCGAAGGGGACTGTGCAGGTTACTCGAGGGTTCGTGGTGTTCTTTGTTCAGCGTCGCCCGCGGCGCTGATGAGATAAGGCTAAGACATGTCTTGGGAGCCAGGAATCAGCAGACAGTGCTGTTCTGCTCAGATGTGATTACTAGCCACGTGGTGCGGTGTGTAGGTGGAAGGCAGCACCGTTATTATTAGTGTCTAGAACTTCTTTGTCCGGGAGAAGGATGCATGCCGAGCCCCGAGCCTGCATGTCGCAGATCATGTAGAATACCTACTCCGTACGCTGACCATTCGCCAAGACATATCGGCCTCGCCCATTGCGTATAATGGAAGGATGAAAGGCGTCTGGCAATGTTGGCGAAGCATCCACGCGCCACGACGATGCTTCACAACGTCTGCAGCTCGACGCGAGCTTCGGCATATCGCTGAACTTCCGCCGCGCATACAGCCAAAGTTTCGGGGTATCGACGAGCAGAAGTCGGACTTGATGATCATCTTCTAATAATGAGTGCACAGAGACCAAGAGTCACGATCTCCTGTCCCTAGCATGGCCATCGCCTCCTCGAAATGTGCTGATTGTCCGCAAGGATGATGACAACGAGGTCCACAAGGCACTGATAGATTATGCAAAGCATATCAACGATGTCTACCCGGATACGAAACTCATCTTCGAGCCATACGTAGCTCACAGTCTCCATGAGGAGCTCGCCTTCCCCATCTACGCCACGAATGGGGAAGGCAATTCGGCATACGAGAAACATGTTGATCTCACCACCACTCTAGGCGGCGACGGCACCATTCTGCACGCGGCCTCTCTTTTTGCTACAGCAACAAGCGTTCCTCCCGTGCTCTCGTTCTCTATGGGTACACTAGGCTTCTTGGGCGAGTGGAAGTTCAACGAGTTCAAACGTGCCGTTCGGGAAGTGTTCATGTCTGGAGCCCCGATATCACTACCTCCCAAAAGCACGGATGAGCCGGAGCAGAAAGAGAGGTCCCAGGCCTGGATGAAAATTCGTGGCAAGTCGATGGGCTCCTCGCGAAACTCTCGAATCCTGCTCCGCAATCGACTGAGGATAGGCATTTTTGACTCGAATGGAACACGACTACCTCACGAACCACCGTTTGTGCACGCCGACAATCGGTGCGAGGACATATTCGCTCTGAATGAAGTCTTGCTACATCGAGGCGCCCTGCCCCATCTGGCCCACATTACGATTCTAATTGGCTCGCCGCCTCATCAGAAAATCTTGACGACAGCAATTGCAGACGGGTTCTTAGTCTCAACTCCGACAGGTTCTACAGCTTACAGCTTATCGAGCGGCGGCAGCATCGTGCACCCACTGGTGTCTTCGATTCTTCTCACGCCTATCTGCCCTCGCTCACTCTCGTTCCGGCCTTTGGTACTTCCAGCAAACACTCCTATAACGCTCAGGATCGAAGCGGCAAACCGTGGCAAGGAGATCGAAGTCTCTGTTGATGGCGTTAGACGGCAAGAAGGGTTGAGGACAGGAATGGAGGTTCGCGTCGTTGGTGAAGAGGTTCGTTCTCCTGGTGCACCTGGAGCACGAGATTGGACTCGTGGCGTGCCGAGCATAGTACGCTCAGGTGGCGCGGCAGATGGTGATGATCATTGGGTCGGCGGCTTGAACTCGTTGCTAAAGTTCAACTACCCATTTGGTGAGGATGGTTGACGTGACCATAGATATACAGAGAAACAGTACCCTGGTGGCGCTACTTGCTCATGACACGTCATGGCACACAGCTGCCACATCTCTCCGTCTCCGAATCTCCTGTGAATATGTCCCGGCCCGAAGGCAATATACTAGGGGGAATAGGGTCATCGAAGCATGTGGTCGTGTAGAAGAGAAGTCTTACAACATTTGGCGAGACAGCTGTACTAGCACCATGGTATATCGCCGATACGCTTCCCTTTTCCTGTACTTCGCTCTATTCAGTCCCCGACATCACAGGCCAATCGATCAGACAGCAGAATCAGCCTCAGATCCACGAGTGATTCTACCATGGCAAAAGATCCAACGACTACCTCAGCAAACATGTTACCGCAATTCGACATCCCTCAACTCCGCTACATCGAGCTCCCGCCTCGTCATCCGCAAACCAACTCACTCTGCGAATTCGACGATTCCGCAACACCAGTCTACCCACGCAACAGCTATAATGTCCCAACGCCACCTGGCCACGACCCCGATTCATCCTGGTGGCCAGACGGTCTCAACGAGCTAGACCCACGTCCCCGTAATCTCCTAGAAAACTGCAGAAAAGCGGTAGCAGCCGGACCCCGAAATCGCTTCTGGCACCGCCTAGCACGACTCCCCGACGACGAACCACGAGGAGAGCCGAGCAATATCCGCGAATACATGTATCAGCGAAAATGGCAGGAGATCCGGAGGGAGAAAGCTAAAGAGGCTGTCGCGGACGCGGTGAGTAAGGAGGTTGTGGAAGAGAATAAGGAGGAGGCGAGGAACGCTACGATGGATCAAGAGGCGAGGAAGGAATTTAAAAAGAGACAGAAAGGTAAGAAGAAGAAGAAGAAGAAGAAATGTCAAAGAAAAAGGCTGACCTTCCATTCTCCCACCTTCCTCGACAATAGCCACCTCCTACCTCCACCACGGCCTCGCAAGCTGTAAATTCCCTCGAAAATTCCGAGATATTATCCTCGAAGACTTCAAGTCCACAGATGAAGAAATCGCTGAGAAGAAATTTTTGAGACCTTGGATTACTTCTTTACCCGTTTCTACCAGACGTCCGACGGTTTGCTATTCCCCGCCGGATCCTAAGGAGGTGCGGAAGCAGGGGCGTCTGAAGAAGGAGAAGAGAAATGAGCATGATGCTGCGATCATGTTGTATCGCATGTGGGAGGATTCTCCGTTGGGGGTTCCTGATGCGGAAGGATCGGAGGGGAAGATGTGGGGGGAGTATATGGGGCGGGTGAGGAGGGGGGAGATTGAGGTGGAGGAGAGGAGGGATTGAAGGGACAGTTATACTCGTATGTGGAGAAGTGATGAGATCCATGGACGGAACTTCAGGTGATGGATGATATTGCGGGTTGAGCGGCCGTTACTGTCATGCTGCGCTATATGGGTATCTTGGAGGATTTAAGCTATTTGTACATGGTGGATGAGGTAGTACATGTATGATTCGAGGTTCGTGTGAAGAGTGTCGGTTCAGTTCAGTCGCGGTATCGATTTCGTCGTCTTCATTTCGCATGAATCTCCTTCAGATCACTCGCAGCATCGCTCTTCGTCCCCATTGCACTCTCACTCCTCAAACCCGAAAACGTCGTCTCGGTCTCAAACGACTTGACAGTGGAATTCATCCTCGCCACGCTCGGCGTCTGGACCGATCCAAGCGGAATACCATGAACATTCGAAGCAGTCGTTGAGAGAGTATTGTTCTTGCCTTCAGATCTTCTACTCCTCTGACTCGATCTTGATAGTGTCTCGCTCGAAGTGTTCCTCGACCTCCGCCAAGGCATCAACCAATCGACTACACGTCTCTTGCTCTTACTTTCTTCATCGGTCGGTGGGGGTAGAGCTTCGGTCGCATTGGCATAGGCGTTGCCCGCTTCGTCGATGGGCATCGTTTGGTTGACGCAGAAATCTCCGGTTGGGGGCGTGGGATTATTGCAGCCGGAGAGACGACTACCGATATTGACGTTCCAGCCGGCAATTTCTAATTGATCGAGATCGACACTGGCTCTGCTCCAGAGCATTCCCATTCTCATGTTGCGAACTGTGGCGGCGTTTGTCATTTCCGGGATGCGGAAGTATTCGAGGTTTTGGATGTATTCGTCGACAAAACTGGTATCGCTGCGGCGTGTGCTTCTCTGCTGTGGTTGATAGAGACCTGGTTCGATTGATTCTACGCCGCCTTTTGTCGATTCGCCTACAGCTTCTGGTGCCCATCGCTTGACGAAGTTTCGTATACCCGGCATGCATGCTGCCAGAACCCAAAAGTCGACTTCGATTGTCGACCATCTTGACATCCAGTCATAGTCCCAGGTTGGATTGAGTGTATTGCCATAATATATCATGACACGAAGACGCAGAATGCTGACCAGAGACACCCACACACCTGCACCAAACATGAGGATCACGAGTATCTTCTTGCGCTGATTGAGATCCATCCTCCAGATCAGAGGCATCGGCATTCCTAGCACAACGAGGTCAAAGATGATGTTGAACCCTGATGCCGTCCACGCTGCCGGTTGCCGCTTCATCCAGCAGTATCCGACGTGTCCCTGTCCTGTGTCCCACTCCTTCCAGGCGTACGAAAGTGGTATGCATTGGAAAGCTGCGAGTGAGTCGTACAGCAGCATGAACAGCGTGTTCAGCCCGATGATCATCCAGACCAGCTTTCGAAACCTGGGAGATGCGAAGAAGCGAAGATAGGATAGCAGCATAGACGTCTTGACCATCGACAAGCCAGTAATGTATAGAAGCTCGCCGAAGTAGAAGATCTTGATAAACCTCGTGATTTGCGGAGGCGTCAACGTCCAGATATCCATGCCTAGACCTGGCGTTGATATTGGTCTTCCGAGAGAGCTTTGCGCCAATGCAAATAACACAGTGATTGTCATCGCCACGTCGTCCCACCAGAGCTGAGTAATGCATCGAAAGGGTCCGTTCCATGGCCATTGCACGTGTATTTTCGAAGCTATCCGGATGCCGTAAGAGAGTGCTGCTACTGTCATGTATATCGCCGAGGAGAACCTAACAGTTTCCGATCTGTCTCGGATTGGTCGGCCGCATATGGTCTGGGTAGCATTTTGCGCTATGAGGGCTTGCCGACGCGTGCATTGGTTCAGAACGCAGTCCTTGGACTTTTTGCTGACCTCTTTACTGTCGCATCTGCACTGAATGTCAAGCAATGAGCAGTTCGAGTTTGCAGTCGTTTGTGAATCGATGCAATCACGCGCACATTCTGGTATCGACGCGTACAAGGCCATAGCCGGGCCGAGCTCCATTGCCTTGTGCCATGTTCCAAGCGCCACTGCCGCGAAGTAGTATGCTGCCCAGACAGTTGTCAGTCTCATTATTGCATTGGCAGCCGCCGCCAAGGGCCTGCGGTAATTCTCCAGCTAGGATGACCGTAGAGATTCTTGACGAACTTGACGGCATGAAGGAGTGATGCTGTTTTAGCGGCCTAAGGTCATCCCCGCAGAATGGTGACAGATACATGAGGTGTGATGCTTCTCAAAGGTAGACGATGCTAGCCATGTTCTGGTCGCCATGGTCGACGACAGGTCCCTGTACTGCATCTGCAGAGTCTGCTCCTTGATGCCTGATCAATTCGCCAACGGCATCGCTTCTGACGGCATGTTCCTCCGGCCAAGAAAAAATCAAGGTGCCGAGCAAGTGCTTGTAGATAAACGTGACCAATGTCCAGGCCGCATTGGAAGATTCAAACTTTTGTGCCTCGCAAGATCTAGTTGGGATGGACAGGGAGCTTAAATATGGCTCCGGGCTCCGGCCATCATTGCGAAACGTAGATTGAAGCGTTAGTATTGGTCTGACGAGAGAGTTGTCTAGGAACAAGTAAGAGGCGAAACGTGGTGGTAGAGAACCCTCAGGCTTGTGCCGGTGTGCCGCGGAAGGATAGGCAAGTTTATCGTAGAACTATTTGCCGGGTGCTCGCCTTCGGATTAAAAGTTACAGTACGTTCCTGCTCGCTGGTCTTTGGTCTTTGGCCTGATCGTGCCCATTGCTCCGTGTTGCTGCACAGCTCATTGTTGATAGTTGATAACTTGATAGAACTAGTGCAAAGGCCAAGCATTGCATGATCGCTAGCAACACGGACCAAAATTCGGCTCGTGTATTGTAATAATGTTATTAGCTCATCAATGCTTTCTCTCTTCGCATTGACCCTTGCGTACAGGCCATCTCCGGATTCGACATGGCATCGAGGTTCTTGTTTCATATGTGCAGGTATACGTGAGCACGTCCTTTGAGCCACAACAGGCAAAAGCCTTCTGTGAGCGTAGCCGGATCGCGCCGTATTCGTGAATCGCTGATGACTTCCATCATGCGTGCATACCGACGTTCATGGAATCATGGCATGCCTGTAGGCTTCTGCAGTTCCCCGAAGCTCCACCTTGTTGGTTCTGGTTGTCCAACCGATAAGGTCGTACACTGACGCGAGCAGTATGTTGTAATAAGCGAGGAACGACATTCCTGAAAGAGGGTAATCAGTGCTAGTCGGGAACGAACGTGAATTCTTCATTGGTCATATGTCGAGCATTGTAAGGCTGTATCAGTACGTCAGCTCACAGCTCATAAACATTGTTTGTTGCTCTCCCACGCACAGTACGTACCTTCTCTACCCACTTCTCTGCGAGTCTGCGGCTGCACTGCTCTTCATCACGGTGACACGGTCTTCGCACGGAAAAGTCGGCAAGAGTCAACTGCGATGAAGCAGTGTGGCTGGATCAAGAATAGGTCTCTTTCTTGCTCTCAATTATGTATTTACCGTACCATCGATGCTTACAATCCAGGGGAAGAGATTCTACAGTCCTCCCAATATCTTAACCTTCTCTCTCGTTTCGCCGAACCATGCTACTATGCATCAATATTCGTACACAAGACCCGCGCCTGGCTCTTGCTTTCAGTCGTCAACCCTAGGTGATTACAAGAATCTGACTCGAATTTTCAAAGTGGCCATCTGCCAGGTGTGCGCATTCGCAGCCTCTCAGCACGCTCTTGCTCGACTTTCTCCTGATATCGACGCGACTGGTCAATGGCAGCATCAATCGCCGCCCAGTCCGACAGACTTTCTGACGAGGTCGCGCGATCAAACGCGTGCAGCTCGCGAGCATTCTATGCCTTTCTTGATCTGGTGACACGGCCACTGGGAGTGGCAGTCACGTCCTTTCCAGAGCTGTAGCTGCTGTTGTATCCGTTCATGGTCTGGGCATTACCCGATAGCCTTCTCCTGACCTCCTTGACATCTGGAACTTGCTCATCCTTCATTTCCACGAGAGCACTAGTCGCGCGGCCTCTACCCTTCTTAACTGGCTTCTTGTATGTCGAGATGTAGAATCCAATGAAAAGAACCAAGTACGAGCTGAGAATACCCATGCCTGCGAATGCCGCAAACTCCTCGCCAGCGCACAGCCCGTAAGTCGGGAGCCATGGGAAGTATCGCGCGCTGAAGTATGTGTAGGATGCGAAGTAGACGAATCCGAGATCAATGACGAACTGAATGATCTGGAGCATTGTGATGTACTTCTTCCACCAAATCCTGATACCGCGCGCAGATTGGAAGTAGTACCAGTACATGACAACGTGAACGGTCAGGTTCAGGGTGATGGGTACCCATGATACGGCAGTATGGCCGAGGAGCTGGGTGTAGCACAGAAGTGCGGTCGCGCCGTGGTGGTAGGTGTGGAGGAAGGTGAGCGGCTTCTTCTTGAGGAAGAGGAAGCAGGTGTCAATGAGTTCGAGGTACTTGGTCAGGTAGTTTAGCTGGTCGATATCAGCATCATTCTGCGCTCAAACACGTGCTTTGGCGCTTCTTACGTAGTAAAGAACCACCAAAGGCTGGGTCCAGCCTCCGTTGTAGTGGCAGATGGCGTAGAAAACGCCGTTTCTCGTGATAGTTGGAATCAATTGCTCGAGGAAAAGAAGAAGCAGTACTCCGCTAATGGCCGTCAGGTAGAAATTGTGAATCTTGAAGAAAGCATTCAGCTTGAAGGGCTGGCGATCCTTCATGAACTCGCGGCCGCCGAAGATAATGATGTAGTAGGAGATCAGAGTAATGGCGGTCTCGGGCATGGAAGCCATTGGCGTCTTGCCGGGCACGAAGCGAAAGTCCTCTGGGCTGTATCCTTTGACTGCTTCAAAAGCCTTTGCGAAGATTGGCCATAGATGCAGGCCGAAAGGCCTGTCCAGCGTGGGCACGCCGACTTGGAGCCATTCGGGAGTGGCCATGTTTTCGCGCTTCAATGCTTCGAGAGGAAGAGCGCGTTCCGTGCTGGGCAGAGAGGCGCTTCGAGGTTATGCTTATGCCAACTGCCAACTGCTGTTCGGCTCGCTGCGGATGCCAGGCGATGATGCTGATGCTGATGATGATGATGCTGCAGTCGCGTCCGGCGTTGCTGTCACTTTCAGGTCACGTCCCAAATAGAAAGTGCCGCGGGCGGATCTGATAATGACGGCAGCCGCAAGGATTGCACGGCTGTACCGAGTACTCTATTCTAATGCAACGGTATCTCAAGGGAGTGACTGGGAAGAGAAAGAAGGTGTTGTTTGACTCGTGGAGGATGGGTATGAGAATATCAAGGAGTTCGTTGGTAAAAGGGAGACCCATCCGCGCTGTGCACGGAAATGAAAAACATTAGCTGCCGCCCATGTCTCTCGACAAATCACCGTGAAGTCTCATTATTAGTACTCGCCCATAGGCACTACTAGCTAGCATGGACTTCAATGCGAGAACGAGCATTGCTTACGTAGTACTACTTCCTAGAACATGAACGTGGTTGCTTCCGTCCATATTGGCCTGTCCATCAATGGAGCCTCGTCTGTTGGGTACCAGGACATTATTGATCAGTTGAGAAGGAGATTCGAGACTATGTTTCCATGTCAAGCTGCAGAGATGTGCAGATGCATGATCGATGTTGCAGCAGATTGGCGTCGTGTCACGCGAGTGCTTGAAGGAGTGTCAAGTCGGCGCTGGACAGGCTATCACGGAGAAAGCTGGCAGCATGGTGTTTGAATGGCATCATCAAGGTGGGAGACGGCTCGAAAGGGAGTTGGCACTGTTCTGATCTCCTGCCCCTCTGCTAGTCGTTCACAAGGCGGTATGCGATGCCATGCCATGCAATAATGAGCTTGTGACAGGCGCGGCTCGTTGTGGCACCGCCTGCAAGTCTCGTGCTGTTTTTCCTTCTGCTGCTCCGGTCCGGCATATCGATACGATACTCATTATTGTTCGTGAATGTGAATGTGAATGTGGATCGAGAGGTTGTCGTTGCCGACCAACACCACCCGCGCTGAGCCGCACACGAAGCATACATCATCATCCGAAGCGGAGCTCTGTGCTTGCTGTGCTGTGCTTTCACCACTCCCCAGATCACACTCGCCTGCCAGCCACCGCGAGCCTCCGCAGCCGACATACACCTTCTCCAAACCCATTTCCACCATATATACCACCCGATATCACGTCAAATCACCACTCCCTCGTCCAAAAGATCCCCCGGCTCTCGGCCTTCCTCCAACCAACCAGCGACCCAGTCTACTGCCACCTGAGTGCGTCCACTGCTGCCTCACGCACAGCATCTCCAACGACATCTCCAACGGGGAGGCCTCCCACTGGAACATATATTCACACCTTACTTTGTATTCCAGGCGCAGGACTCGCCTGAGACCAATGCCTTCGGCCTAAACAGGCCTCTCAAGGCATCTGGACTCTCTCTCCAGCACTCAGTGTGCCAGCCATCGCGCTGGAGAACGAGCAAAGAACAGACAATACCTCCCCACTCACCACCGACGGCCCATCCACACTCTCCAACTCCGTTCCTGCCCAGGAACCCTCTCGAGCACCTGAATCTACAGCACCACCACAACCTCAGTATACCTTATCTGACGCCCAACCTCAAGCCGAAGACGACGGCGAGCATCCTGAGCCGACCGGTCTTGATCGATCGGAGAGGCTTTTGAAGCGGAGACGCACATCTTCGCTCGATACCTCTAATCTTCACGCTGGGAGACCAGCCTCTTCATCACGGGCCTGCGCTTCCGATAAGCACGCCAGGAAGCGCGCTCGTCGGCCGGACGACGAGCCTGAGACCCAAAACGAGAAGACTATGCGGCTGGACTCTACCGACATCTCACAAAGACAACAGCGGCCTTCGACGAACGGTTCCTCGCAGAACGGGTCCTCCCCGCACACAAATGGCTCCGTCAAGAGCGAGACCAATGGCTTCCACACAAATGGTCACGCTGATGCCGCGCCAATAGTACGCAATAAAGAGCCTTTCTTTGGCCATGATAGAGAACAGGTCACGCGAATTCTACTCCAGACGTTGACCGATCTCGGATACCAGAGCTCGGCTGAACATCTCTCACGAGAGAGCGGGTACGAGTTGGAGATTCCGAGCGTAGCTGCCTTCAGACACGCCGTGCTCAGTGGCGATTGGGAAGAGGCGGAGTCTTTGCTGTTTGGGTCAGAAGCAGCCGAATTAGACGGAGGTGTCCCTCTGGGCAATGGGCATTCTGGAAGCCCAACATGGCGAAAAGCTGGCAGGCTATCATCTGGCAGTCAGAATGGCTTTTCACAAAGAGGTCTTCCATTGACTGAAGATGCATCTGTCTTATGGCTGAAGTTCTTGCTACGCCAGCAGAAATATTTGGAGCTGCTGGAACGCCGAGATACGAATGCTGCTTTGAGCGTGCTACGATCCGAGCTGACGCCCTTGAAGACCGACACTAACCGTCTGCACTTCTTGTCAAGGTATATACCAAACTCACCATAATCTGTTCTACTCCGAGACTGACCGAAAACCAGCCTCGTCATGTGCCACTCAGCAGCAGACCTCCGCAGCACAGCTGAATGGGATGGATCCGAAGGAGAAAGTCGAAGTAACCTACTTTCGGACGTCTCAAGATTCATTTCGCCTTCAGTGATGATACCGGAACATCGACTTGCACAGCTGCTCAACGCAGTACAGGAAACACAAATCCTTGAGTGCCGATATCATAACACAACCGCCCAGCCAAGCCTGTACACTGACCACGAGTGCTCCGCAGATGACTTTCCACTGCACCAACAAATCGAGCTTAGAAATCATTCCGACGAAGTGTGGTTCTTGGAGTTCAGTCACGACGGAACAATGCTTGCCACTGCTGGCAAAGACGGGTTGGTTGTTGTCTACGATACAGTGAAGTGGCGACCTCTGCACGAATTCCGTGAACATGAGCGCAGCCCGCTCAGCGGTGCAGCAAATAGCGCTGGAACAGCCGACAACAGAGGCATCTGCTATGTTGCCTTCTCGCCGGACGACCAACACCTGATATCCTGCAGCCAGAACAACGAATTTGTTGTCGTCAATGTCCATACTGGCCAGCGAGTTTGCCACGCTGACCATTTCGATTATCCAGTGACCACTGCTGCCTGGCTTCCGGATTCGCAAACTTTCGTAGTGGGAACACAGGGCTCGCGAAGACCGCTAGGCCTATACTCGTTACAGCAACCATCTGGCTCCAGCAATAATGGCGGTGTCTTGCGAAATCCTGAGATTCATTCTTGGCGAGATCCTCCTTGGGAGCTCTCACAAAAGGACAACGTTACTAGTTTTCGGATCACGGACTGCGCAGTGACGACTGATGGCAAGAGGATGGTAGCTACCACGATTGACAACCGAATAATGCTCTATTCTCTCGACCCAGACATGCGATACTGCAAGATGGGAGAATGGCAGATGGAGGATCGGCTCACCTCGATCAACTTTTCGGACGATGGCGAACTCATGCTCGTCAATATGAATGAGGGTAGAGTACTTGCTCTTGACTCCGAAACTGGTGAGATTGTGCAGAGGTACGATGGTGCCCGGCAAAGGGATTTTGTCATTCGGAGCGCATTTGGCGGCGCTGGTCAAGGCTTCGTGATCAGCGGCAGCGAAGGTATGTGCGATATCCTTGCAGGCATCAAGTGATCATCCAAGCTGATCAACTCGTCTCAGACTCCAGAGTATACATCTGGCGCAGACAGACGGGCGCTAATGTCGCCGCTCTTGACGCGCATCATCCTGGTACTGTCAACGCAGTGGCATGGCATCCAAAGAACCCGGGAATCTTTGCCAGCGCTGGCGACGATCGAAAGGTTCGAATGTAAGTGCTCCTCGCTGCACACATTCGCAATCTTGATACTGACCTGATCACAGCTGGACATCGGCGACGGCGCGACGATCGGCGGAGTTTGGGGCATCATCAACTGGCGCTTTAAGACCATACATTGAAGGCCTTGGACAATATTTGTGATTTGGCGCAATGGCAGCATGAGCTGGGAGCATGTATCACGCGACACGCACGCGTTGACTGTTGCATTTTGAATTCGAGATAACGCCTAAGTATTACTCGTATATCCTTCCGCTGATATGGCTTCTGCGGAGTGACACCTGGAATATCACCACTTTCGATCAAGCCGCATCATTCGCATCTCAAGGTACCGTATGCACCTTCACGATGGAGGGATATTGACAGTCAATTCTATTAGTGTTTGCGATGGTACGAAAACGGTTAAACGGCTCACGTTGTGGTGTCGCTAGCTTCCGGCTGGACGTTCTGGTCTAGAGTTGTTCGCAGTATAGAATCCTGGTGTTGGAGCTATGCTCAGGACTACGGAGCTTATTGTTTGAGTCGAAGGGTTGTACATGTAGTTCCGATGTCGAGGAGTATGCCAGAAGAAATCGACGTCTCGGCTGGGACCTAGGGATCGCGGAAGGTATTTGCGGCGGAAGAATGCTGTGATGTCTGTGTGAGTGGGGAGGGGACGAGAGGTGACGTGCAATGGAGTATTGGAATGATATAAGGAAGGTGAGTATACAACAAGATCACTGAGTTCTCAACTCCCTTTCGCGGCCGAAATATGGTCTCTTACGTCATTGTCTATCTATTAGGTCCTTTGCTATAATATGATTGCCAATCGATTCTACCAATGTCTTTCTTACTGCGCCTTCACAGCCTCAACAAGCTCTTTCTCAGTCCAATCCCACAGCTCTTTCGCCAAATGCTCGTCATTCGCCGGCTTCGTGGTAGGTTTCGTCAATCGGCAAAATGGCTCATAATATGCTCCGTTCTTCAATTGATCTTTCGGACACGTTGCAGCCCAAACCTGGTTCCAATGTCCTTGTTCGAGAGGAATGCGCAGTCCCCTCAGCCTACCGATGAGGTTTACGGGGGCTACGGTCCACATTGGAAGACCTTCGAAGAGATTGGTGCCATAGATGACGCCGGGGTGGATGGCAACTGAAGTGATCCTTGGGTGGTGCTTTGCGAGCTCTTTGGCATAAATGAGCTGTGCGAGTTTGCTCTGGCCATAGCGGGCCCATCGATGACCTAGTGAGCCGCTCAGGCCCTCCTGATCGGTCTTCAGGGTCGCCAGCTCTATGCCTTTCGACGGTGCTGTGGTGTACGCGATCGATGAAAGTTGTATGATGCGAACATCTGCGTCCGGCTCGGCTGCGGTGGATTCGAGCATAGGCATCAGGAGCTTCATCAGCAAGGCCTGACCGAGGAAGTTCGTAGCGAATTGAATTTCGTATCCATCTTTGGACAGACCTGGAGGTTTGGCCATGATTCCAGCATTGAGCATGAGGATATGCAGTTTGTCGAATTGTGATCTGAAGGTCTTGGCGATTTCTCGCACGGATTCGAATGAGGAGACATCGCATTTCATGAATGTGAGCTGGACTGAGGGATTGTGCTTCGAAACCTTTTCGATCAAAGCATCTGCGGCCTCCTGATTCCGTCCTGTGAATACAATGTGATCGGGCGAGTGTTTGGCGAATTCTACTATCGCGTTGGAACCGAGACCAGCAGTTCCGCCCGTTATCAAAATGGTTTTGCCTGCTAAAGATTGGATGTCTTTATCCGGATTCCAGGTGGTCGAAGGCATGGTGTTGAAATATCTTGGAGAATCGTTTCCAACGAGGTCGTGAAAGTGTGGATTTAATTTATCAACTGTTGAACTTTTCTCGCTTGGAATTCCGCACGCACCTACTCCGTACCTGGTCGCCCAATCTTATAACCTTTTCATTGCTTCACAATTTTGGTCCCCTGCTATTCTGTGTGCATACGAACATTCCGCTGCCTGGAGCTTTCGTATATGTGGATGTAATTGAGATGCTCGATGCCGAAAGCTGGCAGCTGTGAGTGCTTTCGAGCAGATCCAGCTGAGCGAACTGAGCCCGCAGTGCAAATACCGCTATAATGAAGCTCAGACAAAAGCTGGACCTGAACTCTACTACTCCGTACAGCGGCTACAGCCAGACTCCGTTTCTGAATCCTGGGCGCCATATCCTTGCAATGACGCTTTGAGCATCTTCTTTCTAAGCTTGACCGGCAGTCTCGGTCCACCCAACGGAAGCGGCAGGAAGCGTGGATGGATAACAACGATCACAACGCATCAAACTTCATTGATTAGCAAAGAGCTCGGGCCGCATAGAGATGCTTTGGAGGCTGTGTAGCTCGGGTCCCGTTGTCAAAATTGGATATGGATACACCAGCTGGCTCCAGACTAAAGACTTCTTCATAGACAGATGAAGCACTGCAATGCTTCTCGTCCTCTTCGAAGCGAGATTCATGATCTGAAGATTGGGTTTGGCTGGTATGTGTATCGCCCGTTCATGGGCTTCAGCTCAGAATCACCACCTGTCAGAGGTACTTGATCTGAGTCTGCGTAGGCATTGGCCTGCGGTACTTGCAACTCGCCTGCTTATGTCAGCTATTGTTTCAATTTTCTTGTGCAAGCGCAGTATGCGGCCGCTCTACATGCATGGCTCGGTGATTACTTTTCAGTCGGCTCCGGAGCACGGCGGTCCAGGAGTGACTTACCTCTGAAGATTTCCAGTGCGGAGACGAATGGCAGTATCAGCAGAAGCATAGTCAGAAGTTGTCCAAAGCTCCAGACACGTTCTCCTGTGTCCGAGAGATTGACTGGAGCCTCGTTGAAAGCTTGTGAGATGATGACTACTCGCACAGCCGCACCTATCGCCATAGCCATGAGAACGAATAAGCTGATGATTCTCACAGTTCCGCCCCAAATCTGCTTTCGAAGGTGTAGGTACCAGCTGCCCAGTATAAAGATGATGCAGGTCGCCGCTATCACTGCAATCGTGCCGATGACGCTCAATGTGCTATTGCTTTGCGCCTCGCTGTCCTGGGCGTGTGCTTGCCAGACGCATGCCATGGGTAGCGTAGGGGCCATCTTCTTCAAGTTCGTCTCCAGCACGAAAACGCCGAACACAATTGTAAGGGCCAAATTGACGAACATGGCAAATTGTCTCAGCCATCGCAATACCCAGTCGCGCTTGAAGTCCTGCACCAGCGCAAGCAGTGTCGCAAAGTTGGTAGCTGTGGATAGAAGTGAAAGCATCCAGATTATGAAGAAATGATATGGTATCATGCTGTTGATTCGCGCAAGTCCAATGACCTGTATTGCTATGCCTTCCACAACCTGCTGATCACTGAGGCCAGACAGGATCTTGCGGGAGATGTTTCGCGGTGATTTGGCGCGAATCTCGGAGACGACGATGAAGGCGGAGAGTATGAGCGCGAGGGCGGCGGTAATGATGAAGGCGAGCAAGATCTGGGTTATATTTCAGCACGATTCTTGAACGGACAGATTCTCACTTACTCCTGCGCCTGCTACGCCTGCATCTGAGCTCGCCGATTCTGGTGGCGCCGTACAGTTGACGGTCAGCGCCAACGAGCTGTTCGACATCTTGTAGGTTCAGTTTCGTGCCCAGTGGGCCTGCTGTATGGTAGTTTCTTCCCCTTCAGGCGCTTCCACTTTGTTGTTATGCTGCTGTACTCCTGCTTGCCAGGCGATTAGCCCTGCTGTTTGCTCAACTGCGAGCGGATGTAAGATGTTCAAGGAAAGAGTGATTGGAAATGATCAACACATGAGGTTGAAGGTAGCATACTCAGCCTCGTTAACGGAGTTTCTGTAATATCAGCGGTTAGCTTGAGCGAATGAAGATCGGAGGCTGTTCGAAGAATGCGACATCAGCCATGTGAAACAGACTTTACCCCTGGCAGGTTGGCAGCTTGATGACGTTGGCGGCGGTTAAAGACAAGGATAATATATGCCACTATGCACGCAATCTATAGCCATTACTTGATGCTCACAGCAAACGAGCGATCTTAACGATGCATGGTGGCTCGTCTAGACATCCACAAGGCAAGGACTGTCAACACTGCCAAATCCAGCCGCAACACCACCCTCCTCGCTCTGATCGCCCTTCGTCCTCAACAGGTACCCAGCTTCGAAGTTCTCGATAATATCTCGTGTGCCATCCTGCTTTGTGTTCCAGACGCAAGCTCCATAAATACCTAGCTCACAGATGACACCTCCGCTCTGCAGCTCTCCGTTACGAAAGATGGTGTTCTGCTGTGCTGGAGGCTCGATCATCTCCATCAGAATGTAAGCTGGCCAGTGAGATTCAGGTAGGTCTTTGAGGAAACCAGGAATGTTCTTGCGATATATGTTGTTGCCGCCGCCTTCACGCTGGGGCTTCAGCACATACTTGACGGCCGTGTCTGGATTCGTGGCAAGCTGCCTTGCATCTTCGCCCGCCTCCGACTTATCAAGTGGATAGATTGGTGCAAAGGTCTCCAAAAGTCCTGCTGCTTTCTTCTCGTTCGGAATGAACTTGGCGAGATGTGGCGAGTGAGGTGTTGCAAGGACTTGCTGGACTTTCTTGGTCCCTGCGAGCTGGGTAAGGACTGTAGGACACTTGATTGCAGCGCTACGCTCAATCTGGAGACGACCATCCCAATGAGCCTGATTCGTGTACTCCGAAGGAGCGTAGCCAGCTCTGAAGTAGACTAGAGTCACTTCGTATTGCTTATGAGGTGTCGATGGCGGCGTGTAGACCAGGCTTCGCTTGTCGTCGACCTTGGTGTCACGCAATACACGATCAAATGGGAGACGGAAGGTGCGCACGCCATGGTTCTCACTCAGAGCGTACTCCAGGTGACGTTGATCAAAGACGTTGCGCTCGGGATCCTGCACAAGAAATATTACGCAGGTAGGGAGACCGGACTTTGGAGCGCCGTATGCTTCGTGAGCTTTTGCCATGCCTTTGGCTAAAGATGGGACGGAAGCACTATCTGGCAGAGAAAGACCATTGACAGTCGACGACAGCTCATCCGGGTAGGCATCGATAGAAGACAGATAGCGATGTAAACCAGACACTTGGCTTGAAAGACCACCAAAGGAAGACGCAATGGTGTTGAACTCGACCTGCTTGACGGAGAGCGTGGTATCGCTGCTCTTATCAACATGGACCATGTAGTCGGAACGGAAAAGTCCTAAAGCAAGAGACTTTTGTATGGTCAGACAGATGATGGCAGTGAGTGAGACAGTACAAGCATTACCTGGGCATAGCCCTCTTTCTTGACAGCTTGATGCACCTTCCAAAGACCAGCCATAAAATCATCAATCTCGACAAGCCTAAGGCACAGATCAGCTAGGGCCCAGCTGAGTGCCAAAGGTGAGATGAATGATCTAATGCATGTGACCCAGGAAGTGAAGCGCTTCTGATCCACCGCCTTCCCACAAGGGGCACGACAGGTCTGAGCATGTGACGAGTGAGGAAGTGAGGGCTAGTGAGAGCACGGATGCACCTACTCTTCAACAATGCCTGCCAGCCAGGCCTCGTCGCTGGCAATGGCAGAGTAGAGCTCATTGTACGCCTCAGCTACCGACTGGGCCTGCTCGAAGCAGACTCTCGGGAACAGACTTGGGAACAGCGTCACGGGCGCAGTGGCTGCTAATGCTCCGGACGGATTCTGCTCTTCTGGGATATATGCTGGAGCTGGTCTGACCGCAAGTCCATGGGCGATCGACCAGTCTTTGAGATTCGACAAGAGGTAGTCTTTCTGCTCCGCACTGAGCTCCGGCGGGTACTCTGGATATATACTGGTGGCCATCCTGGTGTGGTATCGTGTTCTGGAGAAGGTGTTGGTAGAACTAATGGTCAGGGACAGGGACAGGAACCTTCTTCAGTGTGGAGCCGCTTCCCGATCTCGGGTAAGTGCTTCGTAAGGCTCACGAGTCACGACGACATCGCGTCTGCCCGTGGCTCTATAGACTATCCCACGCGTCCACAGCACTGTGAGGCCTGCGAGAAGTCTTGTAGGCCGGGCCTGATAATCTCCAATTGCTGGAGATACTGTCAAGAAACCACATACCGTTCACAGCCGCGCCCACGACTGAACATGGACATTCGAAATTCGCCAACAGTACTGCATATCTAGCCGCCTCACAACGAACGAAGAGCCTCTCTTTTCGCCTACGATCACGGTCGAATAGCCCGAGTGCGGTCTGGAGTTGCAGAGCTTTATACGGAAGTCAGGGCCTACAGACAACCCTTCCAATGTCAAGACGCTGGGAGCTTCCCGCCATCGGTAACGACAAGTCACCGAAGAGGAGGCTAAAGGATATCTGAGAGGCGCGAGGCGCGAGGCGCGGGAGCTGGTTGCAACCAAGCATCAAAGTCTGCGATTCGGAGTGGTGAGTGTGCTTATGAAGTGTGCTTTCTCTGCGCTTCGCATCCTCTCGCTCAGGCCGCGTTCGCGTGTCTACATCGCGCTCCATCAAATCTCGTGTCTGTCGTTCTTGCCTCCTGTACTACTTTTGCTACCTCACTCGCTTGTCTCGTCACATTTCCGCGACACTGCACGCTCCACCTGCGACGGCCTATTTAAAAACTTTACCTGGCGACTTTCACCTCAACAATAACATCCACCGGCACGCGACACACTTCCCCATCATGGATATCAACCCGTGGCTGTGGGATGCGCAGCAAGTGGCCAACTTCTTCCGATATGATGCTGCCGGCTGTCTCAGCGATATGCCGAATGCCCGACTACCGGACACAGACCATCTCGCAGTGGTCCTAGAAGAGAATGACGTTGCTGGATCAGTACTTCTGAGCGGCGTTGTCGACACTGCCTTCCTCAAGGAGGAGTGCGGGATCAAATCTCTGGGTATGAGAAGTGCTGTGATCCACTGCATCACCAAGCTGAAGAGCCTCGCCGCAACCTTCGAGAACCAAGCAGAAGCTGCTGCTCCCGACACACCAAAGTCGATCGCAGCACAACCACAACCACAGCAGCAGCAAGCGCAGGAGCAACAGCAGCAACCAACACGCGAGGCACTACCTTCTTTCAATGGAAATGTTGGAGAGCACGTCCGTGCAGGTGAACTTGAGGTGCAGGATGGAAATGGACGGAAGCGTCGCAAGCTTAATCTCATCGAGTCTGCCAAGCCTCGATCTGGATCAGCAGCCTACTTTAGCGACTATAGCCTTCCTGTCGACAGCCTCTTCTACGGCAGCACCGCCATCGGCGAGGAGATTAAGGAGGTAGGAATCGGCGTCGACAACGCCATCTATGTCAACAAAGTGGACATTGAGAAGGACCGCAGCCTCAGTGAAACTAATTTTAGCCTTCAAGAGAACATTAAGTTGCCCGGAGAGATCCAATACGTCTACCGACAAATGCGCTACATGATGCGGAGCGCAGAGCAGAGCGAAGTGACGCGACGCGGTCGAGACGCCATCGCGATTACACCATATCGCGGGCACCTTCAGCCAGAAAATAAGGCAAGATCTGCTACGGTTTTCCAAATTGTCGAGGACGATGCCATTGCTGTAAAAGAGAATGCCGCCTATCTAGCGTCTGGAGTTGACTATGGTGAGGTGGAACTGCCTGGTGGATCGATCGCTCCCAGCGGCGAGTTCGACTATCTTCTTGAGAAATGGCGCACTACTACCCACGAAAAAGTTGTCGTCGTGGACGAATCAGAGTCCGAGACAGCTCAAAGCTCTCGTGAAGATGAGGAGTCTGACAACGACAGCTCCATGGCTGAGGTGGAAGACGAAGAAGGCGAAGGATCACTACGCGCCAGAATGGATGCTATCATGGACGTCTTCTGCGAGGACACGGCTGCTGAGTGGAGGGAAAAGAAGGTTCCTCGATTGGAAGAAAAGGAGGCATGGAAGGTCTGGAAGATGACCAAGAAGAGCCGATCCATCCAAGAACAACTGCTTTACACTGCGAAGTCGTCTATTGAGAAGCTTCAGGCGCGCTTGATCAGATACAAAGCAGAGGTCAAGCAGGACAGCTGGCAATCGGAAGCGCAGGTCAAAGCTCAATGTGCCATTCTGCAGCCTACAATTGAGGAGATCGAATATCTCCTTTGGAAGATGGACGTGTGGAGGAGAAAGAAAGAGCCGTTCCACGTCGCTCGTCATGGTCACCACCAAGCGTCCGGATCAAAGCCGGCTGGTACTGCATCCGTCAGTCAGCGTCTCCACATACCTCTCAACGATCGACTCAGTGTCGAACCCGCAGACATTCCATTGGCCAATGATGAGGATGAGAACGTTCCTTCTGCAGAAACCAGGGCGAATCATGACCAGGACGAATATGCCGCACCTCAAAACGAAGAGCACGACGCCTCAGATGAAATGTCTGGTGAAGAAGAAGGATTCGTTGTCGACGATCAATACACGGACATAGATCTGCCTAGCGGCAACACATTCACGCCAAACAAGTCGCAGCATGAGGCCGAAGCCAACGACTCGCATCTGCCTGCATCCAGCTCGACCACAAAAGGACGGCGCGTCAAGGGACCTGGATCTGCGCAGAGGAGCGACCACAGCAGAGATACCGGGACAGATTCGGATCTTCCGAGTCCCTCGGTCTTCTTCACGAGCCAGAGCCAGGCAACCAAGTCAGAAGTCAAGACTCCGACAAAGCAGGCCGCTTCATTCAATCTCAACCAGTCTGAACCTATTGAAATCTCCTCGGACTCTACGCCGGCGAAGCCTAAGCGCGGGCGACTTGGAGGCACACCAAACAAGAAAGCAGATTTCTCAGCTGACCCAGAATCCGCCACCCCCAAAGAGGTAGCTTCGTGGAACATGCAGGATCTTGTCAGGAATGGGGATAGGAAACGCATTCTAATCAAGCTTTTGCTTGAACTCGGGCGACCAGCGCGAGAGAAGCTAGCGACTGTCATCAGGACGAGGAGAGTGCCTCAGTTCACAAAGATACTTTTGCAAGAATTGCGGCAAATGCAATCCGGCTCATCGCAGCGGACTGAGGATGATGATGATGCAGTACCACTTGCAGCTAGACTCTACCTCGCCCAGGTCTATCCAATGCATCTGCGAGAGATCATGGACTCCGTCAGCGACCTCAACGTCGATCTTCCATGGAATTCCATCGTCAATGATCATGTCCAGCCCAGAATGTTTGCTGGTATGCTCGACACATTCTTGAAGAGTCCAACCCTTTTCACGCCTCCGAAAGTGGAACGAAAATCCAGTCCTCCCAAGGTGCCCTCGGAGCGAGTAATCTTGATCGACACTTCTGACGACGACGACGGGCCAGAACCGCCCAAAAAGCGCAAGAAGAGACATGCGTTGACTGAGAAGTCTGCACAGTCTCAGGCTGCCGCGTTGGAGCGCCAGCAGAGATTCAATATCCTTGAGAGTCAAGCTTCAAACTCACAAGATTTGCAAGCCATGATTCAAAGCGATCCTAGCAGATCTACTGTCGCTATTAATATCGCTACCAAGGATGACGGGCAAGACTTGATCTTTGTCGACAAAGGAATCGCTGGCAAGATGAAAGATCATCAGATCACAGGCGTCCGCTTCATGTGGCGTGAGTTGACTGCACAAGGTGAAGATGGAGGTCAAGGCTGTGTCCTGGCGCACACCATGGGCTTAGGTAAGACCATGCAGACTATTGCGGTCCTCGTCGCAATCAACGAGGCAGCACAGTCCCGCAATCCGCGAGTGTACGAGCAGATCCCAGAACATCTGCGCCCAAGCGATGTTCGTGAACGCCAACTGCGCACGCTCGTACTCTGTCCTCCTTCGCTGGTCGAAAACTGGCGTCGTGAGATCAGCAAATGGGCCGGCCACATCTTCCAGAACGTTTATGCTGTTGGAATTGGCAGCAGCGACAAGGAAATGAACCTGAGACTTGATCAAATGCGAAGCTGGCACAAGCTAGGCGGCGTTCTTCTTGTGGGCTACAATATGTTTCTCAACATGGTGAATTGGCAGGCCAAAGGACCAAACAGCAAAGTGGCGCAGTTCGGCCGTGAATTCGAAAAGCATCTACTGAAGTCTCCTGAGCTTGTCGTTGCTGATGAAGCTCACCACCTAAAGAACGACAAAGCTCTCGTCTCGAAGGCTGCAAAGAAGATACATACCGAGAGCCGGGTTGGACTAACAGGCACTCCAATGAGCAACGATGTGGACGAAATCTATTCTCTGATTTCGTTCGTCGCGCCAGATTATTTGGGAGAGCGAGGTTGGTTCACACAGCAATTCTCCACACCCATTAAGGAGGGCAATAGCAGGGACAGTACTCTCTCTCAGCGTCGGCGATCGCTCAAGAAGCTCGCCGTGCTTCACAGTCAGATTGAACCAAAGGTCAATCGAGCAGACATCAACGTTCTGCGTGGGTCCATCAAGTCAAAGGTGGAGTATGCTGTCACAATGTCCCTAACAGCAGTGCAACATGCTGCCTACAAGAAGTTCTTGAGCGTGCTGCTTTGCACGGAGGACAAGGAGAAAGCCAGCCAAGTGCAGATCTTTAGTTGGCTTGCTGTGCTCACACTACTGCTCAACCACCCTCGTGCCTTCAAGCGGAAGCTGTTGACGCCGGTGCAGCCCAAGAGAGCGAAACGTAAAGACAATTCTGAGGAATGTTCGCGCGAGACTACACCGAATCCTTCTGACAGCGGCTCTGCGACTCCGGCTCCGGCCCCAGCAGGAAATGAGGAAGAAGACGCTGTTGGCCTGAACCTGGAGAAGATCGGTGATATTGACGACACACTTCGCGTTCTGGGCTTCTCCGACGAGACCATCGAACATCTGGTCAGTGACATTGACGATGTCCTGGAGCCTTCTTTGTCCTCAAAGATGTCTATGCTCATGGAAATAATTCAGCTATCGAAGAGCTGCGACGACAAGGTGCTTGTGTTTTCTAGCAGCATACCTACCCTTGATTGCGTTGCGGAGCTTCTCAACAGCCGTGGCTATCGATGCGGGAGGATCGATGGCAACGTTGCAGCGAACAAGCGCCAGCAAGTCGTAGAGAACTTCAACAGCGGTCTCGACGATGTTATGATAATATCCACGAGAGCAGGCGGAGTCGGACTCAACATTCAGGCCGCAAATCGTGTCGTGATCCTAGACTCTGGCTTCAATCCAGCCCACGAGGAGCAAGCTATCGGTCGGGCATACCGACTCGGTCAGGAGAAGCCTGTATTTGTGTATCGCCTTGTCATTGGTGGCACGTTTGAGGACGAGATCCACAACAAACAACGCTTCAAGCAGTCTCTGACCTCACGAGTTGTGGATAAGAAGAATCCAAAGCGAAACGCTACACTAAACTCACGAGAGTGGCTGTACGAGCCGAAGGAAGTCACACAAGCGACGAATCTGCACGAGTGGATCGGCAAAGACGAGAAAGTGCTCGATGTCATCCTCCAGAGACAGATCAAGCAGATGGAGAGTGGCGGTCATCTGGATCATGTGATCCGTTCGTTAGTCACCACCGAGACACTGCAAGAGGATGCCAAAGACGAACCATTGAATGAAGAGGAGCAACGAGAAGTGCAGGAGGAGCTGGCTCAACGTCTGCAGATCCGAAAAGGCAAGAAGGTCGGGGTCATGACCGCGAGTCAGACAGCCATGCCGCCACCCACCCTGGCAAAGCAAGCATCAAGCACCGGAGTTGCTAAGACTGGCTCTGCGCCGAGAGCTGCTTTGAGTGGCCTTCCTACTCAGGAACCGGCTGGACTCAGAGTGGTTTTGCCGGTGAATGCACGAATACATGGCTTGCCCATGCCTTCGTCAATGCCCAATCCTGGACGCAACCACAGCACTCTCCAGCCCAGCAGCGGTAATGCCACTGCCAGTGGACGGCCAAGTTCGACCCAGAGCAATCCAAACAGACCGCACGGCCTACCTGCTGCATAGAAGGTACTGGGCTTTAGGTGAGTGTGTCTGGTGTAGCATTTGCTCTCCGCGAGGACGTTGTGAGGTCTAGATGTATGAGCATAAACTAAGAACAAGCATGGAAACAGCGCGATTGCGGAAGATGATGCATCTGGGAGGAGTTTCAAATTCAGCCGCATTTTGCTCTTCCTGTATTTGAGATACCCCATACGAGCATTGTAGATATGATGATGAAAGGAGCTCATAGTGACCCGTTGAAGACGATCAAGCGATCATTTCATGCGATGATAATTGATGTGGATACAGATTCTGCGCTGAACACGGGCGAGCTCTCTAGCTACTGCGACACGGCACAGCCTACCAACTGGTAGAGACCAAGCACTCCACAAAGCGCCGCCTCGCACCAGATCACCGTCTTCGCGACCGTCATGACCAAACACCCCGAACCAAGCCATCCAAGATTCGAAGCCCAGAAGCACATGAGCCAGTACGAAACGAAGGCATACAGCGCAAGCACGATACCAACCTTGGCATATCGCTCTCCTTCGCTTACGGCCTCGAGAAAGAGCCAGGAATACTGCTCGTGCTTATGGAGTGATTCCGAGCTGAGAAGGTGTTCAAGGAGCATGCTGATGTAGATGAGGGCTTGCAGGATCAGACAGACGGTCATGAAGGTTGTGATGATGTTGATGGGCAGCGCTAGAGGGCGGATCACTGAGAACAGGGCGAAGGATGTCAGGAGTTTGAAGTTCTCGGAGCAGATGCTGCAGGTTGGGTTGGTGGTGTGGATGCAGCGTTTGCGCTCTGCGTGTCCGTCGTCTGTGTGGGCTGAGGTGGACATGTCGGGTGAGAGGTGGCAGGAGGGAAGAGATGGAGAGGAGAGCAGGTATATGTGTGATGGTAATCGAGATCATGTCTTGTGTCTTGCAGCTGCAGATTCACGTTCCACCCAGATGTCATTGAGAAGTCTGCGACATGCAGAGCTTCAAGTACAATGGTATTGTGTGTGTCATTGTTCTTGCCGCTTCAGCTTTCACATGCGCAGCTCAACGGCCTCACCTCGGAATTACAACACGCGTCTTATGCTTTTGCTCATGTTTATTCCTGAACAATCGCGCATCATCTCGTGCCTCACCGAGTACCGTAGAACATGGCGGTCAGTACACATGAGCTTTGCACACAGACGCTGTCCGACTTGCTAATGTCATCTGCAGCGCACCATCTACAGCGGTCAAGCAGCACATACCGCAGAAGCTGTTCGTTCTGCCGTCGAAGAACAGAAGCGCGTGAGTGATCTCCGTGTGGCACAGCTCGAGCGCGAGCATCACGCAGCCTGCCTCGCAGCCTATGAGAAATATGTCAAGTTCGTGACCGAAAAGGATGACGAGGTCGCACATCTCCAACGCCTCAATGCCGAATTGATGGCAACCAGCGCAAAGCAAGTCGCGTCTATCGAGCGGCTAGAGTCGTCAACTGCGCAGAAAGATGCCATTCTCAAGCAGGAGAGCGATCTTCTTAAGGAAAAAGACGTCGAGATGCGGGTCCGTGACGATGCTATTCGTGGACTCCGGCAAACAGCAGTCGACTACGAGATCACCATTCAGAGAATCCCACGGCTCGAGGCCAATGTTGCGGAGAAAGATCGAGTCATCAAGCAGCTACAAGACAGTCGTGTCCACAGCAGAAGAGCCATGCAAGAGGACCTTGCTCGGAAGCAGGATCACATCGAGGCGCTGGAAGATTTGCTTGCAGAGAAGGAGCACACGCAGCAGAATACACTGAAACTGGAGCAAGTCATCAGCAAGAAATCCAAGACAATTCAGGAGTGGACGAAATATGCCGACAGGCTCGAAGATGCTGTTCGAGCTCGTGATGGTGAAATCAAGAGACTTGAAGGTCTTGTCGAGAAGCATGAGAGGACCACTCTAGATGGCTTTCCGCGCCTATATTTCGATCCTCCCATCAGTGAGGAGCGTCTGCGTGAGCTCCAGCCTCGTGGACAGACACGCCAATTCCCGGGCGGCCAGTCTCGTCGCTAAGTCCATTCACGGCACGAGGAGTAGACTCTCGCAGGCAAGCCGATATGCACGGAAGCCCAACTTTCTCAAGAATAGGTTGAGGAATGCATAACGTGGTGATGTGACAGGGTTCAGGTCTATTGTGGGAAGCACTCAGGTCTGGAAGTCGTTTCTGTACAAGCAGCATTAGGAAGAGCCAAAAGATCGGGGGCCCCAAAGCAAGTAAATAAGCAAACTCAGCAAGGCGACGTTACGTCCGCCTCAATGTCTCTATTCGGACACGAATCTCTTCGTATGAGGCTGTCAATTCATGCCGCAGGATCTGCTGAAGCTACAGCATCTGCACGCATCGGAAGGCTATCAATTTCTCCCTATTTCTGGCGAGTAGGGGTTTAGGCCAATTACAGTCTCGGCTTGACTGTTAAGCGTAAAGAGAATAGCCCTCCGATGCATGCAGATGCTGTAATTGCAGTATGATTGCATCTGCTACAAGTCCCTGCAGGCCGCAACTAGCATTCGGACCTGTTCTGCAATCGTCTTCCTTATCTTGCTACCTCGTGCAGCCGTTCAGTCCTCATGGGTGAAAGATGCCGCCTCGGACTGGCAAGTGTTATGGTCAGCTGTGCGATCCATGACGAAGTTGATGGATTCCATGGATACTTTCAACGTTGACCATTCAGACCCTCGGTCGTGGTGTGAGGTAACAAAGCGGCAAATCTACTACGTGACGCGATCATAATAGCTTACAAGGGACCCCTCCAGCACGTCGAAGGATCCACAATGGTTCCAAGAGTAAGCACTCGTTCGAATACCCGAAAGAGCAAGAAAGCGAAACAGGAATGATTGAATCAGTAGATAATGATGAAATTCTAAGACTTTCCTTCCCTAGGTCGATCATACATCAACGCCAAGATCCTTCAAGAACGCTTGATTGTTCGGCGGACGTCCCAGAAATTCCTCAAGGAGCTTGTCATAGTCCTTCGTCGCACCGGGTTCCAGGACAATTTTCCTCCATTTGGTGCCCACTTCCCTGCTGAAGGGATCTTTCTCAAATTTAGTGTAATAGACGTCTTTGGCATTGATCCTGGTCCAGGTGTAGGAGTAGTACTTTGCCTGATACCCATTGCTGAAGATGTGCCCGAACGTCGTCTGGCCATGCCCCCACTTAAAGCCCTGTCCAGCTCCAACTTCTTTATTGCCGGGGACGTTCGGATCCAAGATTTCGGGGCCATCGAGTTGATTGTAATCTTTCCAGCCTTTGTTCCATTCCTCAGTCGGATCGATCTTTGCCAGATCTTCTTTTGACTTTGGATTGTGTAGAATATAGTCATATGCGGATAGGAAGGTCTGCCCAAGTTCGCCCTGAGCCGCGAATGCATTCTTGGATTCCAGTAGACGCTTGATGAGATCGTCCGGGAACTTTTCTTCTGGCTGCTTGGTGTCCTTCTTGGCATCCTCCTGCTCTTTCTGCCATGCCTCCAGAGCTTCTGGCGAGAGATATGACCAATGTTTGCTGAATAGCTTGAGAACAGCAGGGTTGTAACTCCAGTTCTCCATAAGTTGAGACGGCATTTCCACCCAGTCACGCGGAGTATTTGTACCGTGGAAGCGACCATATTTTACCCTCGATGTCAACGAGTGCATGCAATGACCTGCTTCATGGAGGATAGTCTGGACCTCTGAGCGCATGATAAGTTGTGGTTTTACCGTCTTCGAATCGCTCTTCTTGAAATTGCAACAAATTGCGACAGAAGGGTAATTGCGCGAGCCATCTTCCTTCTCCCACCCAGCAACAATAGGCAACATGAACGCACCAGGAGATTTCCCTTCGCGGTAGTACAGATCGACATAAAAATAGCCGATGAAGTCACCCTTGGTGTCGTCCGCATCGTCCCATACAGAATAAAGGGTTACATCCGGTGCCCAGAAGAGATCGGACCCATTCTTCGTCGGTGAAATATCATCGAGATCCTTTCCAGTAATGGCGAGGAACTTGAGCGCATAGATCTCTTCGTACATTTTGAGGAGCTGGGGGAACATGTAGTCTGCTGGAAACCACTCTTTGAGATAGTCGGCATCCAGTTTGTACTCCTGCTCCCATATTTCCGTAGAATAGTAGCCGTTATCCCAAATATAAAAGTGCTCGGCGTTGCCAGTTTCGTTCTTCTTCCGGTCCTTTAGGTGCTGTAACTCCTTCGGCAATTTTTCGAGCATTGGTTTCTTGACGCTCTCCAACAATTTCACCACGGCGTCGGGAGTCTTGGCCATCTCGTCACGCACTTCCCGTTCAGCGAAACTGCTGTAGTTTAGAAGGCGGGCCCGCTCATCGCGCAACTTGATCAGCTTCTCTATGACCTCAACGTTGGACGGCGCAGTTTGATCATTAGTGTACGCGAGAAGACGTCGCACGGTGTCATTCTTCGTATGGACAATGACCGGACCGTAATCGGGGCCTGCAAAGCTGAGCACAAATTTGCCTTCGTTCTCGCCTGTGCCGTTCTTAAGGCCATCTAGTGTGGCTTGAGGAACGCCTTCTAGCTCATCTTTGGAGAAGTACAGCGTAGTGTTGATTGCATTCACGGTATCTCCAAATTCAGTCTCGAGATCGCTGATACTGGAACGACAAGTCAGCGTCTGTGTCTGATACTTCCTACGAAATGCGAGGCTTTACTTTTTAGAGTACTCCTTGAACTGCTTAAGCCCTTCGTCCGATAAGTGGAGGCCATTATCTGCAAAGCTGCGCCAGAACTTCTCAAGGTACAGGCAGTCCTCAGCGCTCAGTTCTGGATCTGGCTTATCCTTCTGCCGCTGGTAAAGGAAGTCGACTCGGTCAAAAAGGTCCTTGTTTTGGCGCGTATTCTCCCAACTCTCGTCCAAAGGAGTGCTAGCCTGGCTGGAGGCGTTCCGTAGCCCCTTGTCTGGAGAGATTGCTTCATACTGGTCAAGACCGGGCGAAAGCAGACCAGCATTCTGTTCGTGCTCAGCATAAACCTTGATAGTATTGTTGAATGTTGCATCCTGAGGAGTCTTGGAGTTCTTGATTATGGTCTCGACAACGGCTTTCTCATCGGCTAGCAGTTTGTCCAGCGTCTTCTGCAGTGACTCTACGGTGTCCTTACCCCAGACTATAGGAGGCTGGGGTGGCTTTGGATCGCCTGTGCTCAGGAAAGCGTTCGCTCGCTTGTTGTGGCCCACATCACGTTTCTGGTGGCGGTGTGAGGGAACTCCAGAATCAAGGCCGGGTGCAAGTATGTAAATCGTGCAGAGTGCAATCAAAAGACCAGCAAGAAGAACGCACTGCCTTCCAAACCAGAAGCCATTGATGTTCTTCGACTTTCGAATTGCTGCAGTCAGTGCGAACTGTTTCGTCATGGCCTGTCGCCGCAATGCAGAGCCAGCTGGGAGTGGATGAGGATTCTCTAAGAATTGTCGAGGTCGTAGACCAGCTTAAAGACAGCAGTCGCCAGGAGTACAGGCGTCCGAACGTAAGCGCACTAATGTAGCAACGCGTGGTAGCGCTAAACGCAGCGGCACTTATTATTATTACTTGTGCAGCAAGAACATGCGAGGTCCAATATAAGTGCCTGGTCAACATCCAGATCGACTAGGGTCTTGCTTGTTGGCCAACGTGGAAGATTGTAGTGTCGTTGCTCGGCATAGACAGCACTTAGCTGCATATTGAGATGGAAATTTTACATCGAATGGCCGACAGATCCGTTTGCGACGTTACGATGCACGACAAATTGCTGAAGTAGTTGGTCAAACTGGCAAAATATGTCCCTGGAAGACGACACCATCTGATTAGGATGAGAAGATCCTTGATTGTGCCAAGCAAGGATGTTTCCAATCCCAATCGGTTCGCTGCACAAGGTCATCCGATGTGCCAACAATGACAGGATATGGAAATAGCTAGTCCTTGGTCGGACGTGCTATACAGTAGGTCAGCTCCGAGTAGCCCTGTGAGGTGGTGGAGATTGGGCCGCATGTCGATGTTCGCAACTCAAGACTGCAACGTTGGTCTAGGGCCGAAAGTGATAATACAGTAGTGATCCTTGCCAGTCGATGCTATACATAGCATGGTGGCCAATAAAAAGCTGAAGTTGACCTGGGCCTCACTGGTTTGAGTTTTGAGCCTCCTACTGCCGAATTGAGAGGTGACCAGGCCGTGTCGGGCTCAATGCCAGTTTAGAAGCTGGACCAGGTGGACCCGGGCAGCTCCAAGGCTGTTCTGAGAAGGACATGGGGAGTAGTACGAATAATTCCGAGCCCCAAGGAAATATAGTACCGTCCTTTGCTCCAGATATGGCTGAGAACATTCCTTCGATGGCAATATAATCAGGCTGAAGATGACTACCGAGCAGGTATCCGGTAGAGATATGAGCAAAATGCGTATTCAGATCTCGTCGAGGGCGATTTTCCGACCATTGTTTGCTCAGGCGGATGATTGTTCTGAATGTGAGAGATGGAAGAGATGAAGTCTGACACTATCTGACAATGGGGGCCCGAAGGATTGCCGACCAGCCCCGCTTCTCTGTCGCAACGATAGCAATACCTCACGGATATCATGAGCCTTTGGCCTAGTTAGGCCAAGCCAAGCGTGGGCTGAAGTGCGCAACAGGTTGACATATAAAGACTCGGTGAGCCTTCCCTTCCAGTATCATAAATCGTCTTTCAGAACCATCGAAACCGGACATCGAGCAGTCAGCCTCCGTCAAGCAAGCAACCATTTGTAATATTTGCAATGGCAGTACAAGCGCCTGGTCGACTAGGAGATCCTTCTCTCAATGTTGCTACCGACCCAAGAACACAGCCTGCTTTGGCTGCGATAATGAAAGCAATGCAGCTCGATGTGAACCAGGATAATGCGTTTCCTGGAACAGACTTTGATTCCATCCACGCCGGTATGGCAGAAGTTTCTGCTGGGATCCATTTTCTGTACAACACTGTTCCTCTGGACCTCCCAGAAGACAAGAACGAAGCCGAGGTCGAGTCGAGCAGTGCGACAATCAATGGCCAAGATGGGCATAAGATCAAGCTTGCGGTGGTCAAGCCGAAAGCCGCTACTGGTCCGCTGCCTGGCATCATTTATATCCATGGCAAGTGACGAAAGCTCGGAGCTGATAACTAACGCAGCTGACACAGCGATTCCAGGTGGAGGCATGGTCGTCAATGATACAGACTCACCCGTACATAACCGCTGGATTAAATCTCTGGCTCTCCAAGGCACCGTCACGATCATGGTGGACTTCAGGAACGCGTACACGCCTGAAAAGTACAACCCATTTCCAACAGGCCTGAACGATTGCGTAGCTGCGGTGAAATATGTTGCCGCTCATCGTGCAGATTTCGGGATCGACAAATTCATCATACAAGGTGAATCTGGCGGCGCTAATCTCAGTTTTGCAACAGCTTTGATGGCCAACCGTGAGGGATGGATCAACGAGATCGCTGGCGTGTATGGATACGTTCCGTATATCTCTGGCGGCTACGGATGGTCCGATGAGCGAAAGTATCGAGAAACGCCGTCTCAAAAGGAAAATCAAGGATATCTTTTCAGCGCATCGATGCAAGCTGGAATGGCGTGGTACTATTCGCCTAAGGAGGGAGAGCTTGAGAATCCGCTCGCCTGGCCATACCATGCGACAGAAGCTGATCTGAAAGGTCTGCCGCCACATGCTATTAGTGTCGACGAGCTCGATGGGCTGCGAGATGATGGCATCCAGTATTTCCGGAAATTGCTGAAGGCTGGTGTGCCCGTCTCCTGTGATCAGAATCTAGGCGTCGTGCATGGAGCGGCTTTGATTTTCAGGCAAGCCCTGCCTGAGGTGAACAAGAAGCAAGTACGGAGCGTGGCAGCTTTTGCAAAGCAACAATGTCTGTAAGTCACCGCAGATGGTTCGACCAGATAATCGATCCCAACGAGACAGATATAGCGACCAGTCATGGTGAACAGATTCTCATCCTACAGATATTTCCTAAACTTCTTTTCCATCTTCCACGCCTTCGGATCGCATAGTGCTCCTCCTGGCTTGATGGTAAAGCACGGCATGTTGGATATGTCCTATAAGAAAGACTCACGGTCAATCACACCCAATAGGTGTATGAAGTTCTACCTCATATGAGGAAACGGAAACCGGTCGATCCAAGGAGGATGCAAAGTCGTTCTCTGCAAATCGAAGGAGAACAGAGCAGTCAAGCAATTTGGCGACTGTGTTGAAGGCATTGAAGTCTACCCATGCCGACATCAAGCAGTAAGCGCTAAGGTTCGAACGACAAGTACTCGCGCAGCTAACATTGTTTTTTTTTCCTTCCAGTCAACCGACAAAGGAAGGGTGAGTTTCTGCCCGCTAACATTCATCCATTCTACCCAAAACTGTCATATCGAGGAGAATGTTTGCTGACTGCTCTGCTTGAATGATCAGACCTAGATCAATGAAATTCACATCAAACTACCATCCGCATCTTCAGCTTATCCTCAGCTATGATCATGTTCTTCTTGGCTTCCAATTCATCCACATCCCAATTCGCAGACAGATATCTCCCGTTAAGCCAATCCCGCCTCTTCTTGACAAGCCAAATACAGAAGGCTCCACACAATCCAGCATCATCTTTCACTCCTTTCTTCATCCAATCTGGTAGTCCTGGAGGCGAAGGCGTGGTCGACACATCACCTGGATGCACAGAGTACGCGAGCACACCAAGCTCCAAATAGGCTTCTCCGACATATTCAGTCAAACGATTTGCAGCGAGAGCTGAGATGCAGAAGCCTGTTGGTGCGCCTGGCATCACGATATGGCTTCCAGCACTGGAAATATTGATGGTCGTCTTAGCTCCGTTGGGGCTGGCGAGCATGAGCGGCATAAGATGCTTGATTGCAACGAACCGGCCGGTGTAATTGATGTTCATCATGGCCTGGATCTGACTGAGCTCGATATCATGCGTGTGCTTTGCAAACGCGCTTGGATGCGTGCCAAGGACTCCGGCATTGTTGACTCGAGCAGATTCAGCTTCCTTAAATATCAGACTTGTACGAATCGGACTTACTCAGTACGTCAAGCCTTCCAAAATTCTTCTCTGCGACGCTAGCTATCTTCCTTGCTGGCTCTTCATCTGCGCCAGCCTCTGCGACCAGAATCTCTACCTTCAGAGTCTTGAGTCTCGCAGCTTTCAGACACAGTTTCTTGGTGACTTCGAGGCCTTCGATATGTCTTGCCGTGAGTATCAGGCCCGAGGTGCCTGCTTGAGCAAATGCAACGGCAGTCGCTGCTCCGATGCCTCGACTGGCACCTGTGATGCATACTACAAATGGAGAAGGAAGGACTTGGATCGCAGTGCTTAGCGATGGAGGAACATGGTGGTGGACTGTTGGCGTGAAGTTCACTCCAGTATAGTCGGGTAGAGATAGCATGTCGAGGAAAGCGTATTGGGTCTGATCAACCACGATAGATCGAGACAACATGATATGGTCATTTTGAAATGCCCTTTGCAAGAGTGTTGAAGTTCCACTGCGTCTTTGCTTCGCTGTCTGAGGCTTCACGACCTGCCGCAGTGCGAGACTGCGAGTTCTGCATAAGGGAATCCACTTGATCGACTTATATTTATCGCTCAGTTTCGCAAATGTTCGTCCTTTGCTCTGCTGCGCATTAGCCAATGTCTTCTTTTCCGAGTCCTCTGATATCCTCTCTTTCACTCAGCTTTGGCCGCCTACTGGCTTGTGCTTGATTCCGCTCCGCCCCGGCCGACTCCTTTCTTTTCCTCAGCTGACGATGGCTCCTTTTTCTTTTCACCGACAGCTTCGGCTCGCCGACAAGAGAAGAACGTGCGCAGGATGTTCCCCGAACGCTTGTGACCGCGCAGGCCTGATGGACCACGAACATTACGAGGCCGCCACTTGCGAAAGACGCTCGCAATACCCTCACATGAAATGCCAGCTCATCATTTCATGCGCCAAAGTCGCACGAAGGGCAGACGATGGCCCAATAAAGGCATCTCCGGTCTGCTGGTGGCGTTTGCATAAGTAGCCGCATCTTGAATTGAGGCCGCAAGAAATCATAAGGCGGAGCAGCAATCCTACACCCTCATCCCATCTAGTCATTTGGACCGTCGAGAGCCTTTCTAAAGAACCTCGCCCCACCTCAGACCTTGGTACGCATGTTGAAGAACGATACAACTAGTTGTGCGGCTCTGCAGGCACCAGACCACTAGCTGCGCACACCGGTGAGGCTGGAGGTACCTCTCTGTACCTGTGTTGCCTGAGTATCTTTTCTTTTGTCCTTCTGGCACATTCTTTTCTTCATTGCACGGCTTTGTGAATATGCCATCATACAACCCTCCAAAACAAGTGGAAGAACCCCAAGACGCTGTTGACAACTTTTGGCAAGGATTTAACACTAGGAAACCTGGGCACGTGCGACGGATCCTACGACTGGGCAAAAGCTCAACCGGCCAAGATCCAGCTCGAATTGAGGGCAAGGCTGTCTCAAAAAACAAGAACGGAAGTTATGGGGCGGCGCGAGAGGCGTGTATACGCAGAGTACAGGCAATCATCCGAGAATGCAAGCGGCATAACAGGAAATTCCAGGACGCAGATTTTGACATACACGATGATTTCAGATATACGTTGTGTAAAGACAGCGACTTCCTTCACGGACTTCCGACACCTCAGTCCAAAACGACTGACCTTGGGCCTGTACCACCACCGCCGCCACCAGGACTACCTTTCCAGCAGAAACGGCATAGCGAGCAATGGCCGGATGGAGGCCCATGTCGCAAGGGCCGCGTGGCTACCACCGAGACGACAAAGCATCCTCGTGCAGTCCACAGGGTATCAGAGATATTTGAAAACCCTTTACTTACGCCGAGGGCGCCGAAAACTTACTTGGCTCATCCGCCTGGCCCAAGCTCTCGATGCCTTTCATATGTTCGATTTCACCTGAAAAGGCACGTTGTGTTACTAGAGAATCGCACTGGAATAACAGCACGTTTTCATGCTGCTCGAGAAAGGCTGCTCACAGGAAAGCTGCCTCCATGGACGTTCCGCATGAAGAATATCATCGGCAAGATGTGGTCAATCCTATGCTCAAGGTGGGAGAGCCTGCTTGCTGCATATCTTTGGGCAACGACTGCAATGCTGGTCTTCGCTCGTTTCTCCAATCTTCTCACCATCCGATTGACGCTCCAACGGCTGTTTATCAATGCGTGCCTCGCAGGTGTGCTACGTGTCTTCACGATAATGGAAGCTCGAGCAAGCTGCTTGCATTTCAATTCTGGCGAGATACGGCAAAGCGACAATTTAGGAAACTGTTGGTGGTTATCTGCAATCGCGACACTTAGCAGTCGTGACCAATTACTCCGCAAGCTCTTCGTAGCCTGGGACCAAGACTGTGGCGTCTACGGATTCTGCTTCTACCGCGACGGGAGCTGGATCTACACCGTGATCGATGACTATCTCTACTTGACATCTCCTGATTTTATGGGAAGCGGCGACAACCCACCAGACGACAGGAGTGGAAAAAGATTTAATTCATGGAAATCTGGCTTCCAACGAGGATCTGATGCATTATTCTTCGGCAAATGTCAAGACCCAAACCAGACGTGGCTCCCTCTTCTGGAGAAAGCGTATTCTAAGATCCATGGTGACTATGATGCTGTACACGGAGGCTGCCCGAGCGAAGCTGTCGAAGACCTGACTGGTGGCGTGAGCAGCCCGCTTCCGCCATCCAGCGTGCTTGAAAAGGACCGCCTCTGGAAAGAGATGCTCGGAGCCGGCAAAGACCATGTCTACAGTCTCAATGCGCCAGCCACAGGTGCTTCGTCTAAGATGAGAGGTATTACGCTGATGCATGCTTTCTCGGTCGATAGAGCATTCTGGTATTTTGACTTTCACCAGCTTAAGTGGATACGACTCCTGGAGATCCGGAATCCATGGGGCTGCAGAGATGGCGTTTGGGAAGGTAAGTACTTGATGCGAAAGATCATCACGAGTCTTTGCTAACGAACGCTCCTCTGCGACTAGGTGCCTGGGGTCCTTGCTCAAAAGAATGGAGCCTTTTGTCAACATGGTTTCTGCGACGCAATCCACAGCAAGACGGTGTTTTCTTCATGACTTACGAAGACGCAATGGCCACTTTCGACTCCGTCGAGCGGACGAGACTCCTCGATGAACAAGACTGGTTCATAAAGCAATCCTGGGTCAAGATGGACGTCGCCTGGGCGCAGCAATACAACCCGGTCTACTTTACTGTGCATTTGACACAGCCTTCTGAAGTCGTCTTTGCACTATCTCAGCTCGAAGATAGGTATTGGCTTGGGCTCGTCGGCCGCTACGTCTACCACCTAACGATTCTCATCCGCAAGCGAGGTGACCCGGATGGTGAATACATTGCGTGCGAATCTGCCGGCGACGAAGTGCAAAGCTGCGCAAGACGAAGCGTGACCGTCGAGAAGCATCTGGAAGCAGGCGAATACGAGGTTCTCGTGAGAATCAATGCCCTCACAAGAGGAACAGAAAACATCTGGAGCGTCGAAGACACGCTCCGACAATCTACGAATCGCCCAAAGAAACTCCAACAAATGGCGCGAAATTACGACGATGCGTTCAGCAAACTCAGAACGGTCCATGCTTCCGGCAGATTCGAGCATTCGCCACAATCGTGCGCATCGGCAGAAGACACGGACTCAGATGGTGCATCGGATGTTTTTGATCCCGTCAAGAGTACGACAAAGATGATATCGAACCCTGAGGATTCTGCGTGGAATGCTGTTTGCGGCGTTGGTCTACGAGTGTTTAGCAAAGATCCCGAGCTGCATATTGAGCTGTGTCATCGTCAGAGCTATGTGAAGGACTGGTTCACGTGCACGAGTGGCTCTCGTTCTGGCGTCCTTACACCTTCTACGGATACTGCATCTGCATCGGAGGCTGACAGTGAGGACGAGTGGCATGAAATTGAAGAGCCGACCACGCCTTCTCTGACTGCAGATTGTGAAGTGGTGGAAGTCGTTGATACGAAACATGAAAACGCAATAGCAGCCAAAGCCCAGAAGTTAGAAGAGAATGACGATGACGATGACGATGATGACATGGCATTGCGGAAATTGGGTTGGAGTAGAGCATGATCGTGAGCGTTCATTGTACATTGATATTCGTTGTCTAGCGCATCTTCGCTCAGCATCCACAGTAGCATAATTTTTTGATCGACTTTGTCCAGCCTCGTGAAGATGTATCCCGATCACTCGCTCCAATATTAGCGCTTTGCATAACGGCCTCGACCACAACTGCTTGACTTGGCGATCGCCTCCCGTCTTCAGTATCAGGCGTCTTAACTTGTGGATGTGCAGCCTCTGCTTCCAAAGTCAGCTCTACAAGTGCATCGAGATCTTCAGCTTTGATCGCCTGTTGAGAATCTCATCGCTTCTGTGGTCCCACATTCTAGTGGAGATGGTTAGTCGTGTAGATCAGATCCAACGAGCGATCAGGCTCTCGCCTAATTATTGTAGTGTTGTAATGTAACCGGGAGCATCCATATCATCTAGCCCGAACGAACGTTGCCATGAAAAGTGACGACCGCGTCTCGGACATCCAGGAGAACATTGCATAGAGCAATGAGGATTTGATGAGATTTGCGAGCTTCCTCCTCCGTGATACCAAGAACAGAGTACGTTCGTCCAGAACTTGATCTTCAGACGCTGGAGTGGACGGTCTCCGGAATGAAAAGAGGCGGCGTGGCCATACGGTGTCAAGGCCTGGTCTCTTGTGAGGCTTCCAGGTCAGTCTACGCACTCTACGTCTTTCTCTTGCATGCAATGTCCTTTGATGCCTGTTGTGCTACACGTCTGCTCGCTTGGCGCCATCTATAGGTATATAGTTTTGCTAGTGGCATATGCAGGGCGGGCGATCGCTACACCACTACCAGCACACCCGCACTCCGCAAACACTCGTCTTTCTCCTCTACCTATTTATCTTCATGTCGGCTTCGGTGTATGCGTGGAAGCTCAGCAACTGCGGATGCTACATGAGTCCACGAGATATGGCTCTTGTGGTGGTCCCTGAGACTAAGACGTCGAATATCAGATGGTCGCAGCGCCTCGACATCCATCGATCCAACACAGCCATCCCATGACCGCCCGCGCCTCAACTCCGTGCCTCTTTCGACAGATCAAAGCCATCATACTCGTGGCGCTATCGGTGAAAGAAGCGCGTGGTTTGTGGTGGAGAGAAAAAGCTACGGGGAGATCGCGCCGAGGGTAGGCCTGTTGACAGCGCGACATTGCTCGAGGCGCAGACCCTAGAGAAGGCGATAACGGCAGAATGGTCGCGGTGTGTGATGGCATGCGGGAGGGGAGTGCATAGGAAGCAGTGCATACTACATAGCAGGTACCTGCTTGGCGTGCTGCTCGCGGCGATAGAGGGTTGGGTACATAGACAGCATGTCTTCCTTCGTCCAATCAAATCGCACACGTGGCGTCTGAGCGCCTTCATTGTGGTTGTTCTCTCATCTTTGATTGACAACCGCAACGGCAACATGCGACCTCGTGCCTCGACAACGCGCACACAACGATCCCGTAAACTCCCCGAACCAACGCCAGACACTGATGGAACAGCGATGTGTGGCCTTCGTTGGGTCGTGATAAACCCGTCTCGGGTGCGTAGTCGAACGAGATTCAAGGCGACATCTGTCAGAAGCTCCCACCGTGGCCCATCGCACTTGCAGCCTCCCTGAAACCACTCCAGTCTTTCTACTACCCGCCTCGAACCTGCGTGCCGCGAGAGAATGTTGTGAACCATCGAAGAAGAGAAATACTGGCGATCAGGCATTGTTCTACACCGTACTCACGACCATATATAAGATTACAGCCTCGCGAACACCGATCGCTACGCCCGCCACATCGCCCGACATCATGACCACTCACACCCATCCAGCAACTCGTGCACAATTCCTTGTAGCGCAGGAGAAAAGTCCTGCTGTGCTCCACCATCGCAACATCGACTTTCCTACGGAACTCATCGGCAAGAAAGTCCTTCTTGCTACCGAATCACTTGGTCCAGTAAATGGAGTGAGTAGGACGACGCAGAGCCTGATCGACTACCTACGCAGCAACGGAGTTCATGTTGCAACGTGTGCACCATATTACAAGGGACAGCCTCTCAACGCCGCAGAACCGAAGCCAGAACGACAGCCCATCGTCAACAAGGACTGGGTACGATCAATAGAAGCAAAATCTGCTGCTCTGGGCTCTCGCGCTATCGGCGGCGCTTGGACTTGGCACTTCGACCGCGATGAGGCAGCTCGTCAAGAATCGCAACCGCTCTTACCAGCGCAGCCTAAGCCGCCGCTCTTCAATCGCCAGCGTAGCGAAGATGCCAGACGTAAGATCGAGCTGGCACGGCAAAGCAGGTCGAATCCGGAATTCCGTCTTCAAGGCTATCCACTACCATATAATCCAGATTTGACTGTCGCCTATCCATTCCGCCTGGGCGTGGTGTACGACAAGACCTTCAAGCCAGATATTGTCTACCTTGCCAGTCCTGCATCGGTCGGCTTCCAATTCCTCGTCCAACTCAGACAGCTCGACCAACCACCGCCGACGCTTCTGAACTTTCAGACCGACCTTGCGGCATACGCTGATATTCTGTTCGCTTCGCCGATCAACAGATATGCAGTATGGCTGCTATGGCTCGTTCAGGGCTTTCTTTTCCGGGCTGCTGCTGTGCACACCATCTTCTATCCTTCCGCTTACGTCCGCAAATACATGGAAGACTGCGGCGCGCCATCAGAGAAGATGATGCAGCTTGGTCGCGGCGTCGACACTCAGATGTTCGACCCAAGTCGCCGCGACGATTCGTACCGAAGACAGATCGCACCTGCAGGCGAGATCATTTTCTGCTGTATCTCTCGCATCGCGCCAGAAAAGGGCTTCGAGTTTCTGGCTCAAGCTACACAGCGCCTGCGAGACACTGGACTCAAGTTCAAGCTACTGATCGTTGGTGGCAATAAGAACCCTGCAGTCATGAATGAGGTACAAGGCTACTTCAAGAATCTTCAGGATTGTGTTGTCTTTACTGGAATGCTACGAGGAGTTGCTCTTGCGCGAGCATACGCAGCTGCCGATATCTTCCTTCATTGCTCCATCACGGAGACTTTCGGGCTCGTCGTGCTCGAGTCCATGGCATCCGGTGTGCCAGTGATCGCTCGAGACGAAGGCGGTCCTTCAGAAACGGTCAAGCACGGCAAGTCCGGATATCTGGTAGCACCAAACGATATGAACGCATTCGTACACTTCGCCACAGAGCTCGCGACGAATCACGATCTCCGCCGCGACATGGCCGCTCTTGCACGCGAACAGGCTCTCAATACTACCTGGGACAAGATCAACAACCAAGTAGCAGTCCGATTGGCAGACGCCCTTCGCACATCAGAAGTATCGACCTCATCATCCATCGCCAAGAAGCCTTCCTCAATCAGCGACTATTACGGCAATTTTGCAAACATGTGCAGCGTCTATCTGGCTGTGGGTCTCGTTTGGATTTTCTGGTTCATCGCGGTGATACCCATGATTCTTTGCGGGCTGCTGCATGGTCTCTTTAAGTGAGCACGTCCGACTCTGCCTAGCATTGGAGCGCAAGCATGATGAAGCGTGATTTATGGTGATGATTGGGACCGAAGGTATTGACAAAGCGCGGCGTTTGGGAGGCGGCTGATATACCAGCGAGGAATGGAGATGTTTTAGGCCGTTTATGTGAATGTCAGGTGTCGGCTCCGAAATCGGCTTGACCTTCAGAAGTACCGTGATGGGCTTGATCATTGTCTCGCACTTGAAATCTGTTCTCAACCAGACACTACATCTAATGATATTCTTCTTCTGCCGCCATTCAATGCTGTTCTTGCACGCACTCCATCGGCCGCAAATGCCACCATGTGCTCGACTGCACGCTGCTTTGTCTTATCGCCGCCTCCCCAACGACAAGGTGAGCTACCAACACATCAAGACGTCCAGAGCAAGAAGTCGAAAATGCTTTTAGGACGAGTGCGGTATCGTGCCTTATCAGAGTTGCCCGGCTACAAGATAGCAACACCTCCTCACCAAATGTTACAAGGGTCGTGAAGACGTACCGTACTACCGTCACTACCAAGCGAGTATGCGACAAGCTACCACAGCTGCCTTCCAACTTGATCACCACTGCCGAAACCATCCCAGCAGCCACGACGATCAGAGCTCGCCGTCGGAGCGGGACTTGTCTGATAGAGAGCTGCACCATACGAATTGCATGCCCGTGTATACATTACCAGCATTATTGCGAGACCCTTACCAACACTACGCCTATCAATCGGGTACACAGCAACCCTCTCCGTACCCACGATCTCGGGCGATGGCCAAGTAATCTCCTCGCACATCTTCAGCGCTCAGCTTCCTTGCTCTCTTGTTCTTAGAAGCAATCTTCTTCTTCTTAGCCAGTCTACCGAGTGTACTGACTACCAGCCATGACCTCCTCGCCACACTCGTCCGTCGCAGACGAGAAGAAAGCCACAATCAGCGCGTCCCCAGCCGAAGCCGAAGTCCTCGCGGGCAAAGTCGAAGATATCAACGAAGAGCACGAAGTCTTCAAGAAAAATGGTGAAGTCAGCTTTCGAACGGTCGGCTGGCCGCGTGCTTCCGTGATTTTCCTCAAAGCCATCTTCGCGACCGGTGTGCTTTCCATCCCGACGGCAATGGTATCCCTGGGTGCTGTTGGAGGTTCGCTGAATGTGATTGCTTGGGTACGTATACAGTGAGTCAAGCATACGCATACGCATACTCATCATGATGCAAACGAAAAAGGGCGCCTTCAACACATACGTCGGCATCATCTTCGGAGACTTCCGCAACAGACATGCCAAATGCCATTCCGTAGCCGACATGGCCGAAGTCGTCGGAGGCTACTGGGCCAAAGAAGTCGTCGGAGCGATTTTCATCATCGCATACGTGCTCTGCGCCGGATCTGGAATCCTCGGCGTCACAGTAGGCCTGAACGCCTTATCTCACCATGCAGCATGTACCGTTTGGTGGACGTAAGTGTCAGAATTCCCATATATCCTGCTAACGTTTCGCCCCGGGGGACTGACAGGAGTGTCTCCGCAAAGCGTACTCGCAACAGTCGTAGTCATCGCATGCGCATCCGTTCGCAAAATGCACCAGATCGGCCTGCTCACCATGGCAGGATTTTCCTCCATCTTCATCGCCGTGCTGATCGTAGTCATCGGCGTCACAACTCGAGATCGACCCGCCGCCGCACCTCAGACCGGACCCTATGAGCTCGGATACTATGCTATCCCGACCGGAGTTCCTTTCGCGGCTGGTGTAGTCGCCTCGACTACGATTTTCTGCTCGTCTGCCGGAAGCTCAGCTTTCTTGCCCGTGATTTCCGAAATGAAGAATCCTCGCGATTACAGGAAAGCCGTGTACGTCTGCATGGGTCTAGTCACTTCCGCTTACCTCGCTTTCTCGCTTGTGGTGTATAGGTGGTGTGGGAAATGGGTGGCGTCTCCATCGCTTGGATCTGCTGGGCAGACGGTGAAGGTGAGTGAGCTTTGGCCGAATTCAGTGCATAACGTTACTGACGCACAGCTTTTAGATGGTCGCGTTCGGCGTCGGTCTGATAGGGTTGATAGTCAGCGGATGTCTGTACCTACACGTGTCGTCGAAATACCTGTTTGTCCGAATTCTCGGCAAGACCAGACACTTGCAGGAGAACACTTGGATCCACTGGTGTAAGTTGCGAAGCCATACATAAAAAAAACGATCCAATGTTCCCCAAGACTAATTTTCTGCGCCACAGGCACATGGCTCAGCTGCACAATTGGACTTGGCGCAATTGCCTTCATCCTTGTGGAGGCGATCCCGATCTTCAATTACCTGATCGCCATCATCGGTAGCGTCTGCCTGGCTCCGATATCTATCATCTTGCCAGGTTGGCTCTGGCTCTATGACTACTGGGGCTGGATCAAAGGTAGCGCCAAGCAGCAGCTAGCCTTCTGGTTCCATGCCATGTTCATTCCTCTTGGAGCCTTCTTCACCGTTGCAGGAACGTATGGTGTGATTAAGATGATCATCGATGCTTATGCTTCCGGACTGATTGGTGAGATTGTTCGAATGTGCTTTCATGGTGTACGACTGACTAACAAATGTGCAGGCGGGATCTTCGAGTGCGCGGATAATTCGCATTCATCCTAATGTTTTGTTGTCGGTGAGAGTTTACGAATGATGAGCAGCGCCACGTTTAGGAAGAGCTTTTCAGCAGTGATGAATAGCCAGTACGAGCTAAGGATCTACGTATGTTAGCAATGAAATACAGTGAAAAAACCATAGCCTGCAAGGTCAACTCCATAAACGAGTACAAAAAGCCACTAAGTATCATTGGAAAGCGCGTCATGGCCACTCCGGCAAAGGGTATATGATCGCCCGGCCGGTCTGGGAAGGATCCGCCGGACGAGAAGACGTATGTTGGACAATGCCAATGTGTAGATCATGCGAAGATAGGCCCGGAAAATCCGCGCTCATATCTTGCTAGCACGACAGGATTGGAACTCCGTGGATTTTTCGGATCCAGGTAGACTGTGACAACGACGCCTCTTCCATCCTGCCCTGAGTTTCGTCAGTCATGTAATTCATCGAATTCGCAACAGACAAAGGCACAAGTCACTGACAAACTGTTCCTCGAGGGAAATGTTGATTGATTCCAGGCGGAACACGCCATGTCCCTGAACCGCTGATTGTCAAGACGTGTGGCAGAACAGTTCTCCATTGATTTGGCGGCAGAGCCATGACGACCAGTGCTATGAGCAATGATAGCTTTCCAACCAGACCGCCTCGACTCTGGTCCTGAGTCATTCTCGAGCTCCTTTGGTAGCGGTCTGTGAGAAGATATTTCGCCCAGAATTGGTCTGGTCGCTGCGCAAGCAGCCGCAGGTGTGGCCCGCCAGCGTCTGCATACGATAGGTCTGGATATCGATCTCGGAGAGCAGGGTCGACTTTATTGAATCGCAACTCTTGCCAGTCGTCCAAGGTTGTCATCGCATCCTCATCTTCCTCGTCTGAGTTGTCCCCTCCGCTTTCCGAATGGCTGTCAGAGACAGCGTTTGAGCCATCGTGGACTTGGTTGGCACAGGCATCATAGGGCACCGCGAAGAAGAGTGAATGACCGTGGTACACCGAAAAGGTGTTGTATAACGGTGGAGACGGAATGGGAAGATCTTTGGCCTCAAGCTGAAGCGGTTGATTTCCTCCGTTGTAGTAGAAGGTTGTCGTGGCCGGCTGTCCGTCATTGTTCCTGAGTTTAAGATTATTGCCCTTGGCTTTTGGTGGCAGCCAACCCCTCTTGTCGGTTCGCGGAGCTACTCTAGAATCTGCGTACATTATTTGAACTGAAAAGTAGAAGCTGATCGCCTGATATCATTAGCAGGCCGACAACAAGGCGCGTAGTGATTATACCATGTTGAGAGGCTTCAATTGCCTTGCTCATGCTCTCTGACCGGGCGAGGACCATTCTCTGCTCCAGGGAAATGAATACCAGAACACTGAAGCGACCCTTGCTGATGAATCCTGATATCTGTTTCCACTTTGTCGACAACTGAATGCTCAAATGGAGCTCTAAAGCAGCAGAGACCCGTGCATGGCCTGTAATGCACCTACGCGCGAATTCCCGCTCCGGTGAGGAGGCTAGACCAACCATGAGTGCAGCTCAAGCGCAATTGGCATGCCGGAGGGCTACTAGTCTGTTGGGCGTGAGCCGCCTTTTGCCTATGCGTTTGCACTGTTGGGTTGGCTAGGGCCAGCGGATATGCTTGATCCCTGCCTTCCACCCGTTGTCTCTCAACGCGAGAGTCACCAGTGAGAAAGCCGTTCGCAGCACCGCAATAGACAAGAAAGCGTACTGCCCATGCCATTGATTACAAGCTTCGTATGAACGTGCCGACATGGTTCAGCGCTCGAGCAAAGCTGGGTCTGCGGCAATAATGCCGAGTCAACCTGCGAGCCGAGCCATCTCGCGACGTCTTGCTTCCAACGACCAGCAACCGTGCAACGGAGCGGCACATTATCACGACGTGGCCGTCAAGCTCGCGCGGAGATGCTCGCAGTACGGCCGCGCGACGTGTCTCCGTTCCAAGGATGTCGCTTGAGTTTCGTGGTGGCCGCGCGTGACATTTCGCAAATTCGAGGTGCCCTGTGTCGATCGCTTTGGTATCGGCCATGGGGCGGGCATCGAGCAGAGAGGATTTATCTGGCTGTCTGAGTGTGGGACATCCCGGTCCGCTTTCACGTGAGAGTGTCTGCGTCTGGCGTTTGCCAAGATTTGCGGCTTAAAATCGCCAGCGATTGGTCCAGCTTGTATATGTATACAACCTCTTCCCCCTTGGTCGGGCCATACAGGGACTGGACACCGATGCTGTTTTGACCAATCTGCTATCTGTGAAGCTATAGGCAGCACATAAAGCAACCAATGTCAGGTTCAAGAATCGCCGGGAGGGATAGAGCCTGCACGGCCTCGGGCGTGGGAAGAGGGTGTAGGTACCACCCATGGAAGTTGGAAGAGACGCTCGACTGCGACTTTGTCTGCCATGGCACAGAGGGTGCATTGCTCGCGCTTAGCCATCGAATCGCGAACGTCATGCAGATTGAGCGGCCGGTCCAGACTGTCGGATTCCTGGTGGCTTCTGCTTGGACCTGTAAGAGGTTAGCGGATCTCGCAACTCAACGACCTTCAAAGTAAAGCTGACATCCAGCGATGAAGGTCTGAAGGTATGTCTTGAGTATTTAAATACCCAGGAGAGAAAAGGCAGCTGACAGCACATCCATGTCTAATTCCTCGGCCCACCACAGACTTAGCTCTATACGCCCCGATGCGTCCGCCGCTGGACCAAGCCGCCGCTGCAAGATTGCCTTGTCGCGTTCCTACCGAAGATGCGTACCATGTGAGGGATCATTGGCCCCTAACCATCGCCATCCGAGGCCGCAAGGCAACAGCTGAGTTCGTGATGGGTGACCAGGCCGCCTGGTCAAATTGATTTCTGGAGCCGGTCGGAGGTCGGTAATCACTGCTCAGCCAAGGCTGAACAGCAAGTGTCGGGTCTGTGTCGTTGCCAGTGACCCCGAGTCGATGCTATTCGAGCTCTCCGTCGGATTGAGAACCGTCTTGAAATGCGGCCTCTTTAAGCTGCAGCGAGCGAGCGCCACGCTTCTTCAGTCCTCCGTGCCAGCACGAGAACCGGCAAGCCACGATGCAAGCAATGACCAGTTGCGGTCCTTGTAGTATCGATTTCGAGACGTCTCCACCTCTTCGACTCGCCACCATGTCGCTGGCAAGTGTTCATTCGGCACGGCGGATGCATTGAACGGTCGTGGCCATCCGGACCTCATATTGCGCATGTCAGTATGATGACAGGCTCTGTAAAGTTAGCAAATTGCTGCATTGGGTAGTATTCTTATCGAGAGGCATTGCTGAGAAGGAGCATTCTTCTACCTCGCTGTGTGATGTCAACAGCCTGCGACGACATTCTTGAACAACGCTACCAAAGAGCTTCGTGCACTCGTGGTCCGATGGTGCTCTTCAGGACGATGGGCGACTTCCCCAGATCCCAACACCAGGATAGGACTGCGACATGGCAATGCTGCGATAGCGGCTGGATCGACTACGGTGGCCAGACAGCGGAATGAGCAGCTCTTTTGAGTACACATCTGGTACGGTGAGATGTAATTTCCATGCTCTTGCGGGGCAGGAAGATCGTTTCGTTGGGCGCCGAACTTCGACAAGGAGGCAGCTGCTCGTAAGGAAGATTGACGCGTTCCGCATCGATCAGACGCGTGGGACAGGTATGACTGCCCGGTGCAGTCAATGCGGATTGTGAGATGGTGTGAGAGATGAAGGAACGAGGTCCGCGGGAAGGCGGTGCTGCCTCCGTTGTGAGGAGGAGAAAGTGGTAGGGAAGGCGTTTTGGTACTGGCCGCTTAGTTAGAATAGACCTGGTGGCCTTAGCTTTTGACTCCTTTGAGCAATTTTGGCATTCCTCACAACACTTGCAAGACAGCAAGATCCGAAAGACAAGCCAAATCGATGATTATTACCTTGGAAACCCGTGAATGCCAAGTTGTTCCTACAAAAGTGTTTTGTCCTGTGCTCGACCGTCCAGATCCCGTGACTCAAGTTCATGCCGCTGACGGCTCGGCACGACCAGGTTTCAAATTTCTGGAGAACAATTTCATTTCTGGCAACCGCAAACTTGACATATTGCAATCATGGCGAGCGAGAAGCCTGTGAACACTGTGGTGCTGGACACCGGAGCGATCATCAAGAACGAGCCGCCAGTGTCCACACTCATAAGCCAAGCCGAGACGCTTGTGACTGTTCCTGCCATCATATCAGAGATCAAGGACGCCGCTACTAGATCAAGAGTTGAGACGACCCTCCAGCCATTTCTAACAACAAGGTCACCACTTCCAAACAGCATCAAAATCGTGACAGACTTTGCGCGAAAGACTGGAGACCTTTCAGTTCTAAGTAAGCCTGATATCCAGATCATCGCTCTTACATACGAGCTTGAATGCGAGCGAAATGGAGGAGACTGGAGATTGCGGCGAGTGCCCGGCCAGAAAGGGTTGAATGGCGCGCCGCCCAAGAAGGAAGAGACACAGATCAACAGCAATGCCGACGCTGCTCTTGACTCCGTTGCTCAGCCCACAAGCGAGCAAGAAAGCACAGCTCAGAATGTTGCGCCAGCGGCTGAGCCAACAGAGACGGCTTCGAAGGAAGATGCTGTCCCAGATTTGGATCAATCGAATCTTGCGGAACAGCTCCAAAGCACGTCCCTTACTGAGTCCGATGAACACATCGTGGAGGTTCAACCACCAAAGGTCGATTCAGCGCTGAATTCTGCGGAAAGTCAGGAGGACTCTGAATCAGACTCTGGCGGCTGGATCACACCTTCCAACTTGAAGAAGAAGCAAGCTGAAGACGCTGCAGCATCAACGACGCAAACGCCAGAACCAAAGATCATGCAGGTTGGTGTTTTGACTTCAGATTTTGCCATGCAGAATGTTATTCTTCAGATGAACTTGAACCTTCTTTCGCCTTCCATGTCTAGAGTCAAGCACTTGAAGACATACGTATTGCGGTGTCATGCATGCTTCAACGTCTCCAAAGACCTCAGCAAACAGTTTTGTCCGAGATGCGGACAGCCTTCGCTAACCCGAGTATCTTGCTCGACCGATGCGAATGGTCAATTCAAGCTCCACCTGAAGAAGAACATGCAATGGAACAATCGGGGAAACAAGTTCAGTGTACCCAAACCTGTGCATGGCTCTGCAAATGGACGGATAAAAGGTGGTGGTAAGGACGGATGGGGTCACGAACTGATTCTGGCCGAGGATCAGAAAGAGTATCAAGAGGCCGCAAGGCGTGAGAAGAGGCAAAAGGAGAGAAGTCTGATGGATGAGGACTATCTGCCTAGCATATTGACAGGAGATCGAGGGAAGGCAGGTGGGCGGCCGAAGGTAGGAGCAGGGCGGAACGTGAACAGTCGAAAAAGATGAGGTCGATGAGCTCTCGATCTATTCTAAGGTGTGGAAGTTTCTGTGTGCGCTTGCATGCTAGGCGTTGGTGGGTGGATAAAAGATTCTGCGCATCGGCGAGGTGTTCGGTGGACAATGAAGGAAGACATATCTCTTCATGGATGATAGCATGATTATGAGCGGCGGCATAGAGGATTTGGGAAGTGACACTTTGTAGTTGGTGCGCCTTTCCCTTGCTCAGCATCGTTAAGTGAACGTACCGTCACATGCGGCCGCTTTTATCTTACATGTTTTATCTCACATGTCATCTCATCCACCTGCTTTGACTCATTCTGAACATGCATTGGAGCATTGTCGCTTAACTCAAGCAAACCACGAAGTCTCTTGTTCTTGCGCATTCGCTTACCTTCCTTGTGCACTCGTTCGTGCCTTACAGGAATCCTTTGCGCTTCAAAGATCCTCACTCTACATCAGCGGCAGAACAAGGACCACTTGGTCATCGCGCATCACTTTCTTGGCTCTTTGGAAAGTCTGAAACACTCTTTACCGATAAAAGCAGAAAAGACCCGGAACAGGATAACTGCAAGGTCGGTGGCTCCTTCCATCCCATTCTCCAACCCCACTGACGCTGACCCATCGCAGCTCTCAACATGCCTTCATCGTCCAAGCGCAACACCGCTGAAGAAGTCCGCCTCTTCGACTACTTCAAGGAAATCTACGTGCGCCTCTTTTACGCCGACCTGAATGACGAAGCTCGATACGTAATCAGTGTCTTCGGCAGAGTTCTCGATGCCCATCCATCAGACCTTCAAGCATGGCTAGCTTCGGACTCGAAGTTCTTACAATCCTCAAAAGAGAACGCGGATAAGAGACAGGTCTCGGATTTATGCTGGTCGGCTGGGAACTACATGGCCGATTCTGCCGCGGTCCTGTTTGAGTTTGGTCGGAAGTCTGAGGGAGCGCAGCATTGCGAGTGGGCGGATCAGCTTCACGGGTTGGCTCTGGACTGGCAGGATGTGGAGAAGAAGGGAGGCTGAAGAGGAGGCGCAGATTGCAGCTACAACTCAACTTGATGGCATGAGTCTTGAGCCAATTCTGCAAGAGGTAAGCGCATTTTGGAAAGGCTTGACTAAATGACGCTGAAGCTGCTGTTCTTGTCATAGCTGGACAAGAGGCACAGCTCCGCAAAGGATGCAGAGAGCCTCGTGTGGAAATCGAGCAGCATTGAGGAGCAGCAAGTCCGCACCGGTTGCGCTCCAACATCACGCGGCTGCATTCGCTGAAGCAGCAGCAGTTGCCAAGTGCTTGGTATCACCATAAGTACAATATCTTAATCTCTGCTCTTTACTGCATCATGCTTCCATATCCAAGCTTGTCCGGCACTTCTGACACCGCCTACACAACCGTATTATGCGTAACCAGTTCTTATAGTACCAACTGTCTCGCTCTCCGCGTCGCGAAATCGAAGACCGGCAATCAAAGACTCTGAACCAACGAAACGTTCAATCCAGAGCCTGCTGGCATTCACTGTCTTATGGACGCACAAAAAGTGATAGAGAAGAAAAGAAGGTCAAGCTTGAAGTGCAAGAAAAGGTGTCCCGGCTAGCGCGTGCCAAGACAAGTGGCCTAAGCTCTCAGACTCCCGCGCCACACCACTTCACACTACTACTGCCAACTTGCCTTCTCTTCATGATTTGCATGTGAAGTCGCACGACCTGGGAAGTCAAGCAGCGCCTCTCTAGTCACAGCAAAAATCTTCATCTAGCACGCGAACTGCAAGATTTTCCGCTCAAGTCCATGTTCCATATCCCACAAAGAATCCATGAGCCCGCGAACTGATTTGCATCGGCACTGGGTTGCTTCTGCCCCTTGACGCTCTCATACAGTAGTGTTCCCAATGAAAGGATCGACACTCGCTGGTTATTATCCCCCAACACAACCCCAGGCCTTGTGCTTGAGTACTACACGAAAGGCGGAGGCTGGGGAGCTAATTTCACATACATGATGCCAAGAGTAGGGTTTACGTATGTACTTCGACGATATAAAAAAGGAAAGAAAAAAGGAATAATGAAGTTTTGAAAGCGTTGATGTCTTTGGCCATCGACATTTTCTACTACCAGGACCTACCTGTTCTTGATGCTGCGAGAGAGGAGGCTGAAAGACATTTCAAGGGGTGAAATGAAAATGAAAAAATTGTTAGGAGTTATACAACGGATCAAATACACTACTACCCTGGTCTTCGAGTAGGTACAAGAGTTTTATAGCTCATGGCGTGTGGATCGGTTAACTGTGCCTTTTGGCGTGGTAGCTGGGAGTGGGAAGTATGTTGATCTGCGACTCTTTCCTAGAGAACTTTACAGCGAGAATTCCAGGAAGATGGGGTTTACAAGAGTATAGGATATTCTTCCGAGAGAGGAAAATAATGCGTTGACTCCTTGCTACAGTTGGAATTTAGTCGATGCACCGACTTGGGAGAGTATCGGGTTGGTAGACTATGTTTTTGAGGTTGATGACACGACAGGTAAGGCGGTCAAAGTAAGCCTAAAGGCCTGTAGGATGACTTTGGATAGGGCGTGAGAGGGCAGAGAGACATGCATTCGATTTGCGTATGGTATCATCACAACAGTCCTTCATTTCCATAGACCCAAGACCTTGACGCCAGACCTCGGACATGCATCGCTCATCATTCCCACTAGCAAGTATTAGACCAGACTATACACCACTGCGATGAACAAGCGTGCCTCCTCTTCGGAATTGTATGCTTTCTCTTCGTACCAAGACCTGCAAGGCACGGTTAAGAGCTTGTTCGCTGTAGCTCTTGCGTTCCACAAACTCTCTGCGAAGAGTGGCCAGAGAAGAGGTGTAGCCGATTGGAAGTCTGCAAAAGAATGATAGTTAGCAAAATGCTTGTTGAAGACCCTCGTCAGGACCGAAACATACCTCCGTCTCAGCTCCTCCTCAACTTTGTGAACTTCCTCGACCAACTCCCGATTTCCGCCCATGCCTAGAGCAGAAGTGTCTCCTCCAGCAGACATGACTGCATCCATAGTCGAGCCCAAGAATAACCTGATGGCTTCATCGACATGCTTCTCAGTAGCAACGGGCTGAAGCTCGATTTTGGCTAGAGATTCAGTAATGCGGACCAAAGACTCCAATTGACGAACAGTGATGGGGATGGAAGATCTTTGGTTGGCATCTTGTTCTGCTCTCGCTACTTGTCGTCGAATGCTGACAAAGTGCGAGCTCAACTTCTCCGCTGCTTCGGGAGATAATCGAGGTGCACATCTTGATTTGGCGTAGGAGATGTAGCGCTTCATCTTCTCGACTGGGATTTCGGCGTGAATTTGCTCTTGTACACCTTGGCCGCCCATGTGGATGCCCATGACGTGCTTGGCGATTGTCTCGTCACGATTTCGATCGTGGTCGTCTCGGACAATGAAGATGAGATCGAAACGGGACAGGATGGTGGTTTGAAAGTCAATGTTCTCGCCAGGAGATTTGAGGTCATCGTATCGTCCGAAGATTGGGTTGGCTGCTGCCAGGACTGATGTCCTCGAGTTCAGAATCGTCGTAATGCCTGCCTTTGCGATTGAGATCGTTTGCTGCTCCATAGCTTCATGGATAGCTACTCGATCTTCATCTCTCATCTTGTCAAATTCGTCGATACAGACCACACCGCCATCTGCTAAGACCATAGCACCACCTTCGAGGTAGAACTCGCGGGTGTTGGTATCTCGCTGAACAGATGCCGTAAGACCGGCTGCTGAAGAACCTTTCCCAGAAGTGTAGACTGCGATTGGAGAGCATTTCTCGACGAACTTCAACAGCTGCGACTTGGCTGTACCGGGATCTCCGAGAAGCAGAACGTTGATATCTCCACGCAGCTTCATGCCATCAGGTAGTATCTTCTTGCTGCCTCCCATGAGCAGACAAGTGATGGCCTTCTTGATGTCTGAATTGCCGTAGATGGAAGGTGCAACGCAGTCTGCGAATAGCGAGTATATGTCAGGTCTTCTGGACATCTCCAGGAATTCTTGCTCTTCCTCATCTGTGAACTGAATTCCCATTCCACTGCCCTTGTGCGAGCGATCAGTTTGGATGCCAACTGCTCGAAGGTATGGATTTCTGATTGCCACGGCTCCGCTGTTCTTACTGTTCTTTTGACTTGCGTATATGCTGAAGACACCCATGACAACGCATCTCGTACCAGGCACAACTCTGTTGGCGAGATATCGATCTGCAGAGACGAGAATGTGTCGCGGCAGCTCTCCGACTGGCACATCATCAGGGGCCTCCTGTAGCTTCAGCACTTGCTGGTCGATGAATTGCGATTTTTCGTGAACAACAAAGTATGGGTCGAGTGGACATTTGTCGCCATCGTCTTGTCCCTTGACTCTACCGCAAGTTCTCGGGAGCGTGATAGCGGAGAAGCCTGATGTGACTGGAATATTTTGCTCGTGCTGGCAATTTCTGCATTGGATGTGCACTGTAGTGGCTTTCGAGCTGAGAGTACTCGCACCGATTACAATGCCCGGGATGCGGACGAGATGCGAGACATTGGTTGCTGTCAGGCCGCGGATGGATGTTTGCGATACGGAGGAGTGGATCAGGAGCTGGTGCTCAGGGAGAGACTTTGAGATTTCGAGATCTTCTTTGCTTCGTGAGGGGTAGAGGATGCGCTGCGTGCACTGTTTGAGGGCCGATTCGAAGATGGGTATGATATCGGCGGGCTCGTTGTTCAGTCTGTTCGCAAGCTCTTCATTGAATGCGATGAGGTGGGCGATGTCGATGTCGCAGTAGTATTGTTTAGAGAGCACGTTTTCTCTGATCTGATCTCTGCGAACACAACATTAGCAGCAGCTTTGCCCAGGAGAATTCATTCGGGGAGACATACCGATAGATGTAGACGCCGTCCAAGTGAAACTCGAGGATGAAGGCTATCAGTTCCTTCTGGATCTGTTTGTTCGTCTGATCCCCGTCCGCTGAACGCTCTTCCCCGAAGAGACTCAGAGTATATACCGACTGTCGATCCATCTTGTGTGGTTGCTGGTTCGTCCGCCGATGATTCGTATGCGGCAGAGGCTGTCCGGTTACATGTATAGGATCGAGGTGAAGGTGGGTTGAAACGACTTTCACGCGACGCGACGCGCCTGGCTCGCGTAAAGTGGATTGATGTCGGAGCCAAGGCCCGATGGCTGGCTCTGGCTCTGGCTAGCTAGGGTCACAATAAGCCCTTCCGCAGCATGCAGGTGTGAGACTTTGATGAGGCCATGAGTGAAGGAAATATTATGCCGCCCATCCACGCCAAATTACTCATGCGGCCGACAGCGAGCAGTACTGGGAGAGACTCAGCACTCCAGCAGCCTCGACCATGGCTTTCTCTCCACGCTTCTCCCTCGACACTCCCACACATCTCACGTCGCCGTCGCCCAGCTCTCCGACATCTGCCTACCCTTTCCCCACCCAGGCCCACGATGGACGGCATTCATCGAGCAGGCGCATGTCGCGCAGGGGAAGCACGGCCAGCCAGATGTCGGTAGGCTCGATAGGCGGCAGCTTGGACATCCAGACGCGGCGAGGGAGCACGGTGCGGGAAACCAGCCAGAATGCCATATCGACTCTCCTCCAGCCGCCCATTGTGCGGACAGGTCTGCTGCCTCATACACACGCCTCTGCAGCTGCGGCAGGCTTCAAAGCGCCAACCACCAAGGACATTCCGCCCGTGACACTCACCCACGTGCCTCACGTGCCTCCTGACAATTTTCGTGACTATCTCAATCGCATTGGCCCGCTGTTCGACAGCTTTCAGAGGGGAAGAGCGGAGTCGGAGCAGCATGCCTGGCTGAAGAAGGACAAGGAGCTGGAAAAGGCTGAGGCATTGGAGAGAAGGCTGAGCAGGGACAGCTCGGCACCTACAACACCCCTTTCGCCCAATGCATCGCGATATGGCCCCATATCCCCCCTAGAACGACCGAGTGAGCCCAGGCGGAGATCTTCCGCTCACCTCCGGCGCAATCGCAATGAGCCCACACCCTTGTCTACCATACCCAATGTGTACTTCGATGAGCACTTCCACCTGGAGAACCCGCGAACATTTGACGTGGTCTCCGAGCGATCTGAGATTGTGCGTCCTCCACTGGCATCACAACAAGCAGAGCAGAAGTCGTCCAATGCCGCTCCACAACCTCCTCGAAAAGCCTTAGCTACAAATGCGATCCTGCAAGAGAAGCTGAGTTGGTACATGGATACCGTGGAAGTGCATTTGATCAACAGCATTAGCACTGCCAGTAGTGGCTTTTTCGCTGCTCTGGGGTCGCTGAAGGAGCTGCAGACCGAGGCCGAGGAGAGTGTCGCCAAGATTCAGAGCTTGCGAGATGATCTGAGAAGGCTGGACAAGGAAGTTGCAATCTCGGGATTGGAAGTCGCTGCGAAGCGAAGACGGCGAGAAAATGTGCGAAAGCTAAGATGTGCCACAGCGCAGGTGCAGAGCGTGGTGGAGAACATTAGCAAGGCAGACGAGCTTGTTGATGCAGGCGCATATTCAGAAGCAGCAGATCAAATGGATCGAGTGGGAAGACTGGTATGCGGTCACAGTGAGTGGGGCCAGGACGACACAGAATTGATCGATTTGAGGCCCTTGAGAGCGCTGCAAGGACTGGATTCTGGACTTCAAGAGCTTCAACTCCGAATAGGCACTGGTTACGCTCAGAGCTTTGAATCAATACTCATGAAAGACTTGAGAGCGCATGTTGAACGAGTACCATCAGATCAGACACTCAAACGATGGTCACGGCAAAGAGGTATACCACCGACGTATATGGAAACAGATGATGACTTTCGGAAGGATTTACTTTCTGCTCTGAATGGCTTGGCAAGGGCAGGTCACACAGCGCCTGCAGCTGCAGCATATCGCGAGGCTGTGAACAAGGAGGTGAAGTCCATCATAAGAAGATCCCTGCCCAGTAGCAGTGACGATGATGCCGACAGCATGGTGTCCACATCGACGCGAGGTGGAAGCAGACCGTCGCAGCAGGAAAAGAGTATGATTCTCTCCCGCAACCTTCGAGCTCTGGATGCCGAGGATGCCGAGAAGCTGTTCGTCTCCGTTTACACATCGATCAGCGAAGCACTGCGGAGAGTATCGACCCAGACAAAGATCATCCTAGATGTGACCAGCCAGATGCAGGCGCCGGAGGCCAAAGTACCTGCAAGGTCGCCCGGTGAGCAAGGGCCCAACGACCAATTTGCGGCTGGCATGAAGGCAGACTCGATGAGCGCTGTTCGTGAAGAGATTACCCAAGCTCTCGACATGTCTAGTCTTCTTGGCCAAGCGGTCGATACAGCTCAGACGCAGATCGGTCGAGTGTTGAAAGTACGCAACGAGCAAGCCATCAGACTACCACTCAACCTCTTCTTGCGGTATTTCACTCTCAATCGCTTGTTTGCAGATGAGTGTGAAGCGGTCAGTGGTCGTGGTGGCAACGTTCTGAAGGGTATCATTAATGCTCAGCTATCAGGCTTTGTACAAGTTCTGGGCACTGCCGAGGCGGAGAGAACTGCTTCCCTCCTAGAGAATGATAGCTGGAACGCGGAAGATTTCTCGGACAATGACAATACTGTGCTTCAGCGTATACTGGCAAGCATGAGCGCTGATCCTCCTGAATGGACGAAGATTACGACGCCGATCTGGGAGGAACCTGGCCCGCCGCCCAATGCGAATGGCAATGCTATAGCAGAGCAGTCCAATGGTACGACTGATAAGCCGTCGACCCACGGCGCAACACCAACGCCTGGTGGCAAAGCTGCTGTAAAACCTGCCTACATCGACGAATCCCGATACGTCCTTGTCTCGAGCGCTGCCTCCTTACTCAGCATCATTGACACCTTCCTCTCCCTGACATCCTGGCTTCCGAGCATGACCTCTCAAATCTCAACCTCGCTTCTAGAAGTCCTCCGTGCCTTCAACTCCCGCACAAATCAGATGATCCTCGGTGCAGGCGCCACTCGCGTAGGCGGCCTCAAGAACATCACAACAAAGCATCTGGCATTGGCCTCACAAGCTCTCAGCTTCGTCATCGCCTTGATACCCTACATGCGAGAGTGCGTCCGAAGGCACATTCCAGCAGGCCAAGGCGGCATCCTAGCAGAATTCGACAAGACGAAACGCCTCTATCAAGACCATCAATCCGGCGTCCACGACAAACTCGTCGACATCATGACCTCGCGCTCTGCCTTCCACATCAAGGCCATGCACAACGTTGACTTCGACAAATCCTCTGCAGACGACAAGCCAAACGCGTATATGGAGCAATTCACCAAAGAGACTCTCGTGCTCTACCGCACCCTCTCCCGACACCTATCAGAGGTTGACGTCGGAATGATCATGCGACAGATCTTCGCTACGGTGCGAGAACAATGGACTCAAGCTTACGGGGATCTTGACGTGAAAACTCGAGCTGGGGAGAAGAAGTTACTTCGTGACGTCGAACTTCTTGAGGCGAAGTTGGGCAAGCTTGAGGGGTTTGAACCTGTGGGGAGAGAGATTTCTGGGGTTGTTAAGGCCAAGGTCAGTTTGGAAGACGAATCTCCCAAGAAGGTTGAGGAAGAGGGGAAGAAGACTTCTGCGCCCGCTGCACCTGGTTCGGAAGCGTTCTTTGATCAGGATGAGGAGAAGGCCAATGGAGGACAGGGAGAAGAGGGAGGCAAGGCCGAGGAGGGAAAGGAGGTTGGGAAAGCCTAATGGTAGGGTAGATATTGGAGATGACATAGATATAACTGCTGGAAAAAGCACGTTTGAGGCTCTGGGTCCGGCCCTGGATCTTTCTTTAGTTCGCATCAATTTTGGGTCCTGAGTCTCCTGCATAGAACGGACTGGTCCCTCTTGGTTCGAGGATCATGACGTGTACACGCACTGGCCATCAGGGACTGGGAATGAATCTCCAACGCTGGACGGTGTTCATTGCAATCGTTATTCATGAAATCAAACATTAGAAGGTCTGCCCTCAAGACGCCCGTAACACAATTCTTGAACAACACCCATGGTGCCAGGCCTGCAAAAGCCCATGCGATCTCCAATCCGCGACCAAGAAAAGTTCCTCATCCTCCTCCTGCGTCCTCTCTCCTTGCGATGTCCTTGGTCAAAGTCATCTCTTGTCCTGCTCTGCGATCGTCCTACGAGTCCCAAATCGCACCGTAAGCAGGAACACCCCTCGACTCTAAAGCGAACACCACCTCCTTCGTGCCGACAGGATTCGAGATAAAGACAACGGCTTCCGCGTCACTCTCCTTGTACACAGCATAACAAATCTCGGTCAGACCATCTTTCCCAGTCTTCTTGGTGTCGATCAACAAAGCATTCTTGTCCGCGGCAAAGACGCTCTCGACAGTCGAGACTCCGAAGCTTGTAGCAGGAAATCTTGCGGCCCAGATGATGCGTACGTCCCATTCTGGATGAGCGTTGAAGAAACTCATGCATGGTCCGATTCCACTGCCGGTGGCTACGACGACGATTCTCTTAAAGAGGAATGCGAGTCGGACTACGCCTGAGACTGGGGCGCCTTTGACCCAGATCTTCTCGGGTGGGTTCTTGATGAGCTCCCTGGTCCAGTCGCCGTTGTTTGCCACGATGACGGAGTAGCCTTTCTCTCCGTTGGGGTTGGGAATGCTGGCGAAGGCGTGGCATTCGACAACGGGAGAGTGGGCGAGCTTGAGGCCCTTGCATGTCGGCATTACCTTGTCGTGGTGGAAATGCAGCCGTGCTGCGTGGGTCGAAAGCGGCTCGACTGTGAAGGCTCGATGTCGGACACGTAGCCATGGGTAGATGACGGCTCCGGTGATGGAAAGCAGGAACCAGAAGGAAGGCGTGGTAATGAGCGCAACGCCAGGGTCACGGCTCTCGTCTCGTGCATTGGCAAAGGTGATGATCAGAGTTTGGGCCCAGATCAAGGCAATACCAATCCATCCTGCGAATCGATGCGACATTTCCCATTCGTTGTGGAAGTGTTGGCGAATCGTCGGGTACGACATGACCATGAGGATCAAGAAGATGAAAATCATGCAGGCGAGGATGACAGCCATGCCTTGGATTTCTCCTTCGATGCCAGTGTCGAAGTTGTTGATTACCAAAACGGCGAAGAAGAGGTACCACATGAAGGCTCCGATGCCGCAGGATGAATGTATGCCGCCGTATGAGTACACTTTGGCGGCTTGGCGGCGAATAGCGAGGGGCAGCCAGAGTGGGAGTGCCGTCATGAGTCGGAAGATGAGGTTGACTGAATGCTCGTGCCGCATCATTGTGCCGACGAAAAGGTTGGCTGCTACTGCGTTCGTGGCGTCGGCATATGTGAACAACCTAGAGTCTCGATGCGCGAGCACGGCGGCATACGCGATGGCTGCCACGTTGATAAGGAAAATAAGCGTGAACAGGCGACGATAGACGGAAAAGAAGCCGTAACGGAAGATGCTGGACCGCCCGCCATGCTTCGGCTCCGGCAGCGGGTACTCCTTCATCAGATATTCAAGGTGCTCCTTGGTGGCGACTTTCTCTTCATAAGTGCTAAGTCGCTCCAACTGCAGTTTGATCTTGGCTTGGCCGTCGAGGCGAGAGGCGATGCTGTCGAACGAGTCGGAATATTCTTGAACAGTGCATCTGTAGGTACCTGGGCCATGTGCTTGGACTCTCTGGAGGATCGGCGATGGCGGCGATTGCAGTTCTTCGCAAGAGATACCAGAGGCCAACGAAAAGTCGGTCGTGGTGCGCGATAGGACAGATGGACGGCGTAGATCTTGGGGTTGTGCCAACGAGCGCTCTGATGGTCGGACAGTGATCAGGCTCTCCGCCGGCCAAGCATCAGAGTCGTGGCGCGCCATGTGTGCAGTCTCGGGCTCTCGGATGCCCTGCTCAAGATGTGCAGGTGTTGGTGATGTTGGTGGCAGGGCGTAGACACGCGCGGAGTATTGGCGCTGCGGCAGCGTTGGGCGTGTCGGGCGCTGTGATGGCATGTCTGATGGAGGTTCTTCGAATATGGTGGTGCCAGAGAAGTGTGGGTTGGCATGTGGAAAGTCGTCCGGTACTGGTCGCGAATCTGGCATTGTTCACGAAGGCGCTTGTGAATGGCGTTGAATGCAATGAAGGTCAGAAGACAATGCTTGGTTGATGGTGGCACAAAGGATGCGAAATTCGATGGCAACTGTCAAAGAAATTCCTATGTGCGTCACGTTTGTCTACGATGAGCATGAGCGTGAGGCAAGAGCAATGCAGTTTGCGGGTCGGGTCGGCTCATAATCGGCGTTACGCTCGTGGATGCAGTGAGTTACTACACATGTCTTCGTTGATCTTGCCTTCCGAGGCGCTGCACGACAAATTCTCTTAGACGTCGAGTCTGCACATATCAACCGAGCCGTCGAACACTATACGCGTATGTGTCCTGGCATGCATGCAGGCTGCCGCTGAGAGGCTGAGATTACGAAGGCGACATATGTCCACCTCAGGTTATACCGTTATAGCAGGGCTGCATGGTGTCACAGTCTTCATCGCCTGCCTTTCTCCCCACTCCATGGTGCGCACTTTGTTCCGCCACGCAAGCGAATGAGCTTATTCAGACGTCTGCTGCCTTGCCACTAGCCTATTCTGTCACGCAAGGGATTTTGATCATGCATCTGCTGGAGCGGCGGGTCTACAACTCGGCTCGTGGCCGCTATTCTGGCATCTTGTCGCTCCCCAAGTAGTACTCTGGCTCCATCTAGGAAGCCATTGACGTGACGAATCCAGTCCACGCTGTCCCAATCGGAGGTCAATCCATACCACACCACCAGCTACACTGAGCCAAGACTACTCATCTCCATACGTGACTCGCTGGAGGCCTCCCTTTCGGATCCAGTAGCGAATATCATGTAGTAGTTCACGAGATTCCAACGGCACGCCTGGGCGTAGACGCTCTTTCAATCAACCTTCGCATTAGCCATGTACGGCAGCTGCATTATCGCCCGCCTCCTCTCTCGTCATCTCGTGCTCCACCGAGGACGTCTATCCTCTGTTATAGAAACGCTTGTTGTTCACCGGGTTATAGTCTACCGTCCGTAGCGAGTGCCGCTCTTGATCCCCAATACTATTGGTCTGCCACATTTTCTTTATGCGCATTCGAGAGCCACGGCGCGGGCTGTTGTGAGGCACCCTTTGTCGAAGCCTTTCAACGGCACGCCTGTGAAGTCCAGCTTAAGCGAGCTTGATGATATCCTTCGGCATAGTAGAAGCCCGCTCAAGCCCAACCTGGAGCGGCCATCGCGACTCTCTCCAGATCCCACGCTGTCAGGGTGTTTGACTAGGATACAGCTTGTGACTTGACTTCGAATCGAGTTCGGACAATCGCATTGTTCTGGAGTACAATCCATTACCTACTCAGCGACTATGGCTACAATCACCAGCCCTCAATGCATTGATCCTGCTGCTCGAGGGTATATTAGCTCTGCCAATCCGTCGTTGTGCCCGGCTTCCGTCGCTCACCTTTTGGCTACACATTCTTGGAATTCAGTGCAGGCATTGCTTCCAATACGAAACCTCAGCAGATCCCAGAAAGCTTCTTCCGAGATTTCTCTCGAGTACGTTACGTCACTCCACGTTGAGCCGTTTGAAGCGCGTGGCTACCACGCTTTCGGCTAGTCCCGTTTTGCATGTGAAAGCGCGAGCATAGCATGGAGCAAGAGCTAACACCGCTTTTCAGATCCGCACAGGCAACTTCAACACATACCGAAACCGCCGAAACGTCGCGCACACATTCTACCATGGATCCTGCGAATACGAATATCGTCGATTGGACCTTGTCTGGTCAGTACGATCCAGACAAGCCAATCCTCATTGACGCCGCAGACCCGAGTCGCTTCATTACCAAGAACAAGGCTATCCAGCTCATCACAAGCCTGATCGGCGCATTCGAGCCAGACAGCACAGTCTGCCTCCACATTGGCAATGACATTCTCTATCCGATACTATGCCTGGCCATCTGGGCAAATCGCTGCCGATGGACTGGCCCCAACACCTCGTACAAGGCACCAGAGCTAGAGCATCACATCCGTCTTTCGCGAACCAAATACATCATCGTCGCTGATGACCGACTCGAGACTGCTCGCGCAGCCGTTAGTGGCAGCGGCACCAAGGCACAGATCATCCGCTTCACTGATTTGCTCGCGCTACCTCCTCCGTCCGAGAGACAAGACTGTTGCTGCGGTCGTCACAAGCGACGTGGCCACAGCAGCAATTCATCTGAATTTCTGAGCTTGCATGATATCCAGAGCCCAAATGGACGCGAGGCGCTTGCCGAAGCACTGCGACAAATTGACCTGGACTCCATCGCAACGCTGATGTCGACTTCTGGAACGACAGGACTGCCGAAGATGGGCGCTCGCACTCAGCGCTCTACCGTTCTGGAGTCCGCTGCTGTCGAAGACAACCACTCACTCAAGCCATACGAGATTCGTCGGTTGTTTTCAACACCCATCTTCCACTCCTTCTCAACACCAGAGATGGTCATCAACAGCCTTCGTCTTGGCATCCCAGCATACTTCGAAAAGCGCTTCGACATTGTGCAGTGGCCACTATACGTTGAGAAGTATGGCATCACCGAGACTTACGCACCACCTGCGATCCTTCAGATGCTCGTCAACTGTCCTCAGTCACACTCAAAGATCCAATCTTTGCGAAACGTCTACACTGGCGGCGCGCCCTTCACTTCAGAACTGAAGGTCAAGTGGGATGCGCTCTTCCCCAGCAATCCGCCTCGTGTCGCTGCAGTCTACGGGCTCACCGAGATCGGATGGTTCACAACCTTCAAATATCCAGAGATGGATGATACCAGTTCCGTGGGTAGACCAATTCCCGGATGCGAGATCCGCACATCCAAAGACAACAGGACAACGTACAACCAGATCGAGGTAGCTGAGCTGCACATGCGCTCACCACAAGTTATGCAAGGCTACTACGGCAATGCAGAGGAGACGAAGAAGATGTTCACCGCAGACGGCTGGCTCAAGACCGGCGATGTAGGCTACATCCAAGACGGCAAAGTGTACATCATCGATCGCGCCAAGGACCTCGTCAAAGTCAACGGCTTCCAAGTCTCGCCAACGGAGATTGAGGATGCGCTTCAGCTACTCAAGAACGATATTGAAGAAGCTGCGGTGTTTGGCGTCGACACGGACATCGAAGAGCATCCGTTCGCGTATATCGTTCGCAAGCATGCCGGCGTCACCATTGAAGGCATCAAGCAATTCCTGGACGAGCGACTCTCATCGTACAAGGTCGGCAGGATTGAAATCGCTTTCATCGATCGCATTCCCCGCAACCCAAGCGGAAAGATCCTCAAGAAGGACTTGCGAAAGATTGCTCGGCCGGAATAAGAGGTGTGAGATGAAGGCTTTTGCGAGAACAGTATGGTTTTTTGGGAATGCGTCGCAATTGTGTTTGATTTTTTTTAACGAACGTCTCCGCAGGTCTCTAGAGATTGGCAGAGGTTCGAGGCGCATGAAGCGGAGAGCGGGATTTTGTTTACAGGATTGCGGATGCGGATGCGGATTTGGATTTGGATATGATGTTCTGATAGCGACAGTGACACAGCCTGATAAGGTGAGGTGCAACAGGGACAGAAATGGCAAGTTTTGATTGGTTTCACAAGTTCTCGGCGGCCGTTTCAAGTTTGCGCAGCGTGACGGCAATGCCACCCACTAGCCACTCTGTGAAGGGCATAGCGTAAATAATGATTATCCTTGCTAACGTCGATCGCCAGGAGACATGTCCGTAATTTCGCCTTGGGAAGACTCAGCGGCCATGTATGAGTGAATTTGTAATAATAATAAAGTATGCACAGAGAAGTAATGGTATGAACAGATTGCAGCGAGTAGATGATCTAGAAGATGATCTAGAAGATAAGCTTTGAGGCGGCTCCTCGTTGCTGTGCTTAGGGACGTGCAGCGGCCACGCCTGGTGACATTTGTTGTTTGCAAAACATTACCACCCACTAACGACACCAGTAATTATCAACACCTTGCTGAAGTGTTCTGCGCAGAATCGCGAGTTACATGTCCTTCTGACGTATACACCGCGGCGCTGGTGCTGAGTTGAAGCGGCCGGCAGTCTATCCCTGCTAACGCTAGAATACTCTCCTTGTTAGAAAGCGAGCACTAGAACCACAGCATTGCACCCAGCAAAGAACAACCTCTCCGCCGCACAACTCTCCACCGCCACACACCCACCGCGAACTCACCTCCTTCCGCTGCCTTGACCGCCACCCTCCCACGCCGCTTGTTGACAGTCGCTACCCTTGGCGTCCGCGCCGCCCACACTCGCGACAACATGGCTCCCACGTACGTCTCCCTTCAAAATTTCAATCCCGTCACCCCATACTCCTCCATTCCCGCAATCATGCACCATACTGACCAAGCCTATGCCAACAGCTTGGCCTCGCACTTCCGCGCCTTTTGGCATACCATGACCTCCAACGATCGACACGCCGGACCAGACGCCTCCTACCGCAACAACCGCATACCAGTTTCACAGTCGCGCAATGGCATCACGTCGCCGACCAACACGAGTGCGCTTGAGTCAAGGACAGATCTTGACCTGGAAGCCGGCAATGGCTTCGTCACCAGCACCGCGAGCCCGCCCTATTCGCCTCAGCGAAACAGCCTGTCCAGACAGGGCTCCGCGTTGGACGGCAAGTCTATGGCCGAGCTCGGTCAAGGCGAGATTCAGATGGAGAGCTTCAAGGACGGACTACCACCGCCGCCTCCCGTCAGCCACTCCTGGAGGCGCATCGATCGATGGCTTGAGGACAACTACGAAGAACTGTTCGAGAATCTGGGCATGGGTGCCACGGTCAACGACGTGAATGAGCTGGAGCACGAGCTGGACTGCACTTTGCCGCAGGAAGTGCGAGAGTCTTTGCAGATTCACGATGGCCAGGAGCGAGGCGGCCAGCCAACAGGAGTCATCTTTGGCTGTATGCTGCTCGACTGCGAGGAGATCATTCAGGAATGGCAGCAGTGGAGAACGGTCAACGAGGCCTACTTCAACGACCGACAGACATTTGAAATTCCGCAAGCGCCACTGAAGGCATTCGCTGGCTCGTCATCTTCTGCGCAGGTGCCAATGGCGCAGCCACAATCGCCAAACAACCCACAGTGGCGGCAAGAACTGCTGGACAAGCAGGACTCACAGCCACCGAACGCCGTGCAGAAAGTATACTCACACCCAGCTTGGATCCCGCTGGCAAGAGATTGGGGAGGCAACAATATTGCCGTGGATCTCGCGCCCGGTCCGACGGGGCGATGGGGACAAGTCATCCTCATGGGCCGCGATTACGACTGCAAATACGTCATCTCACGATCATGGTCGGCTTTCCTCGCCACTGTCGCCGACGACATGCACACCGACAAGTGGTTCATCGATGAGGACACGAAAGAGCTGAAGTTGCGGGAGTTCCCGAAGCAGGGAGTAGAGCCGGCATATATCGACATTATGCGTTGGAGAACAGACCAGAAGTACGGAAGGAGAGCACCCAAGAAGCGCCCATTGCGAATCAATAGTAACGTCTCGCCTGGCGCAAACGGCTTCTCCCCATACGGATCTCCCACGAAAGAGGACCGAGGCAGGTCACCACACCGATACTCCAACGGCAAAGCGCCCGTTGGTACATCAAGTCCAAGAGGCCACATGGGCAGTCCACTTGCAAGAGTGACCGAAGAAAGCCCAATCCAGACTCAACCACAGCCATTGACGCTCGACACGTCCGTGGCGCCTGGCGAGGATAAGCTGATATCTGTCGTGCCAACGCCGAACTCCACACATCCTAGAGAAGACAAGGAGAACATTCCTCAAACGAACGGAAAGCTGGAAGACCGGCGAAGCAGTCAGCCATATCCCAAGAGTCGCCTTGGCAGCACAGTGATGAGTAACAGCGATGATGAAGAGACGAGTCCTCTATCCCCGGCGAAAGAGGAAGGCGTGCCTCCCATGGCCATCGACGACGAGATGAAAGAAGTCAAGATCTAGAACGAATCTGGCTTGAGCATCGCAGCAGAGAGTTGGACATCGAGACGACAACAGCAAGCGGAATATTTCGTAATCCTTCGAGCGTTGCTTCCTGCTCTGCATCGCATAGTACGGCGTTGGAGGTCGTTTGTTTTGGGAACGCGGCGTGGCGAGCGTACATTAGCGGAGCATATCTTAGCTTCAGCATGAGCAAGGGAATGGATGAAGATGAAGGAACAACAGCAGACTACGGCAGTGTGTTTTTTTCGCGAGCGAGAGACCCCGGGACAAAGGCCAGGTGCTCTTTGCCGAGTTTCAGTTCTGTGGATTGTTGAGCGCTTGAGCTATTGTGTATTGTAAGAATATTCGCCATGGGCATTATAGTATGGTCCCTATGATATAGCGCGCTATCACAGAGTGACGAATGCCATCAAGATCAATGCAGCCCGACATCTGTCTGAGATATGGTGTCCTCCCATCGCGTGGCATGTGACATGGAAACAGGCTGGATGAAAGAGCATGGTCGAAAGCCATATACCTAAGAACTGACTTTTTCCAGGCCAGTCGATTCCTCACGACACTTATGATAACCCAACGAAAAACCAAAGCATGCTCTCTCTCTCTCTCGGAATCCAAATTCGCAATTCGCGTTTATCACGAGAAGGCACCTCGGATCTAGCGCCAGACTCCGCTGCCTCGAGCTGCTCCGATCGTATGCTATTGTCCGTCGACGAGGAGGAAGTTCTGAAGGCCTGTCTCGTTCTACGCAGCTTGGACTTGGACTTGGGATTGCGAGGATCGAGTATGTAGGAATCTTTCAGCGCATTTAATGGATTCTCTTCTTAACTACATAAGAATATCCTTTTTTTTAATTTATTGGATGGGGATGTTATTTAGTCTCGATTTAGTAATGCTCTATGTAGACGCCTGATGAGGAAGATTAAAGGGCGACTGGCGGGGACTTATATAAGTCTGGGATGAATGAGTAGAGTCGATGCGTTGCTGGGAAAGAGAGAATTTTTTTTTTGTTTTTCGGACGGACGGACGGAAATATTTGGTGGCGAGGAGGTTAGGATGTGTTGCTGGGCTGTCTAAAAGGTCATGCTATGATCAGCATCAAGATCGAGATGAACTTGAGAGTTCCGGATGAGTGGTCGTGAAAGGGGATGTATCATATGTGGAAGAGAGTGGAAATGTGTAATGTTGGGTTTGATGACTTGGCGAGGCGCTTAAAAGTAGGGAGATGGAAATTTTGATTGAGCAAGCATGTACTCTTTTGTACTACTTGATAAGCATGATGATACACTGACGATGTTTTCTGACATTTTCCACCACAGTTTTGTACAAGTCATGAGGATAACATCATGCTACTCGCTATCTTCCGCAGCATCTTCCGGATCGGTGTCCGGGTCTGGATTGAGAGCTGGTATTTCGAGATCGCTGTCGTCGTCGTCAAAGCCAGGCTGTTCGGGCACAGCGGTTGCAAAGGTTGCTTGAGAAGAATTTGCAGGCGCTGATGCAACTACTTGAGCGATTTGTGGTTTTGGTGACATGGTCTTTGCACGCTTGGCGGCACCTTCGGCGTCCACATTCTCATCCGCTCTGCGTTTGCTTGCTGAGACCAAGTCGGGAGCAATGATGGCGGCATCACGTTCGGCCGGTATGGTGTCGTCCTCGGCACCTTGTGCAGCATCAAAGCTTGGATCGGGCGCATGCTGCCTTGCTTCCTCTCCAGCGCCGTCAGGGCCTTCGGTGTCCACCATATCAACATCCCTCGCATCTTTGAAGTCGTCATTATCATTCTCCTCATCATCAGAAGCATGTTCCGCTTCGTCGTATTCTTCGTGCCCTGACTTGGCTACTCGCACCACGGGCATTCGCGGCCTTAGTAGAGCTTCAGTCTCAATACATTCTCCAAATTCCCGGGCCAAGAATGGCATGAGACTGCTCTCATTTTGGTTGGTGTTGTTCTTCCTCGCCGGATTCATGACACTCGCAGTGAGAAGCTGCTGGTCTCGCGTGACAATAGCAGCTCTGTCAATCTGAGCGCGAATCTGAGGTGACAGCACTCCAGCATCAACCTTTCGGAGAACTGCGTAAAGAAGGTTCCTGGCCGATTCTACGACAGTGGACCTGTTTGTAGGGTGGCTTTGTGTGACTTGGCCGCCAGACAGGCCTAGCTGCTGCTTCACGCCGCCAGTACCATTCTGTGACTGGGACTTGAGCTCACTGGCAGGAAAGACTTCCTGACAAGCAGCCTTCAGAACAGGCGACAGGTCAGAAATTTCATTGCGAGTCATCGACAGACCAGAGCGATCAACGAGTTGCTGCACCAGCGCAAACACTGCCTCGTGAACGTCGTCGTTGTATTGAGCCTGGAATATAGGCAAAATTCGCTCGATCGTGATGCTCGTGAGAGCTGAAGCCGCAGACTGGAATCTTGTATGAATTGATGCGGTAAGCTGAAGGGCAGCTACATGAATGCGTGGAAGAGCTGCAAACATTGCTTCGCGTTCGTCCTTTGATATATGATTATTGGCCTTCAGACTGTCCTGCTTGGCTATTGCTGGCACGACACTGAATATCCTGGCAAGAAGATTTTCTAGATTACCGATCGGTACTGAGACAGACGCGCAGGTTGCTGTGGTCAAGTGCGCATCGATGATGCGGAGCAGTGCAATCAGTCTCTCCGAACCAGCAAAGACACCTTTCCAAGGCTTGAGGCCGGCGGCATCCTCATTCTCTGATTCCAGCTCTCCGTTCAATATCTGATTGGTGGGCGTTGAAGTTTCGACAGCAGTTGCTGACTGCCAATTCTCGTGAACTGCACGAAATAGTCTGTCGCATGTAGCGTGAGCAGCCTGAGTGTGTGCCTTCAGTGTATCGAGCCATTTCTCACTGCTACCCTGTTTGGGTGCACAATGATGGAGTAGCACTAACAAGCGCTCTGCGGCGGCTCTTTGTGGTTCAGGATATGCACATCGGCTGCCAGTGTGCAAGCTGACGCCAGACAACACGGACGAAAGGATAGAGCGTAGCTTTGCCTCGTTGTTTCGGAATATGGTCGGATGCCTGGGCAGTAAGGTGACGAATGCTTGCAGGATGGTCTCGAATTCTTTAGACGAGCACCGCTTGTTTTCCAGATTGGAGAGACAGATGGGAAGCAAAGCCGTCAAATGAGGAGTCGTGATCTCGCGCACCAAGTTGGAATAGTCCCATGTGAGCATGAAGATGCGAGTGAGCGTGATGAGGGCCAGAACTCGTGTGGTCGGAGGATCTGGCTTCTTGAGGTAGGCAAGTAGGATTTTGACCCAGGCATTGCATTTGCTCAGGACTTCGAGGCCTCCAGCTTCGATGGTGGCTTTCACGAGAACGACAGCTGCCCATCTTCCCTCAATACTTCGTTCTTGTAGGAGAGAGCCAATGCGAGTATGGAATTTCTTCAGAAGTTCGGTTGTCTCGCGATTTTGTTGATTGTCCGATGGGCAGGATATCAGATGTCTGCAGGTCCAGATGGAGGCAGAGATTTGAGCAGCGACCAGCGGCAGTTCTTGAGGCGAAGTTGTGCTGATGCGATATGTCACAGCGCGTAAGGTGGTCAGTGAGTGTGCCATGTCTTGATTTATTTATTCATTAGCAGTTGATGCTCGTTCACAATAATAATAATGCATAGGGACAAAATTGTCGGCGGATCTACCCGCACTCGCATGGACATGCCGTCAAGCTGCACGTTCTCGCATGATTGTTGACGCGTTGAAGCACATATCATAGTGTCAATGTCACCAGAAAAGGCAGCGTGGTGGTGAACACGAACATGCGGCTTCCATAGAGCTGGTGCAGCATGAGTGTCCAGAAGCACAAGACGGCCAAGGGCGAAAAGGAAAAGGAAAAAGGTGGCAGGTATTTGGGGCTGCTGGATCAGGCGCTCTGCAATGGCCAATGGAACGATGTGCCCGAATTGGCACGCAAGGTCGAGAAACATGCTCCCCAAAGGAAATGTCTGGCCCTTGCCGCACGCGCAGAATCACACGTCGCCGAGTCCGCAGCCTCGACCTCGACCTCGACCTCGACCTCATCCACTATTCACCGCCTCAGCGACCTCTTGCCCCGTCTCACCGAAGCTATATCGACAGCACTCCAGACCTTCCCAGACGATTCATTCATAGCGAGCACGTGTCTCGCACACATATATTGGCTACAGGAGGCGCCGCAGGATGCCTTGATCGTGCTGGAGAGACTCGGCCCTAAAGCTTCGGCGTCCAAGAGTGCGACAGGAACATTAGGATGGCTAGAAGTATGCGAGGTGAAATCTGCTTTCATCCGAGCATCATGCCTGCACACGCTGGAGCGCAAGAGTGAAGCTCGGCAAGCCTATCAGGATGCTACCCTACACACGCCCGGATATAGGAGTCTCGAACTGCGACGATGGACGGAGAGACTACTTGCGACGGCATGCTTGTACAGCGTCAAGCAGATGCCATCTCCCTCTGCAAGCCATTTTGCAGAGGTATACACCCCTTTCCGAGCATGGGCCGAATTCTGGCAAAGAGCCCCGACTCACCGAGGTGTCATCGCTCCACCTAGGCTCGACATTCCTCGAAGACAGGTGTGGAAAGCCTACTACGACCTTTTGTCGAGTATCCTCCAGCATGGTTTGATCTACGGTCCAGAGCAGAAAGGCTCCTCGTTGGAATTTCTGCCACTAACTTCAACACTCTCCGAGACAGAACGTGTAGGCGCAAGGCAACGACAGCGAGTGGAGCTGCATCGCGTTGAGTCTGCGTATGAATCTCTTTTGCTAGAAGAGACCAAATTTCCCAAGGCTAGTCAGGCCAACACCGAGGTCGAAGAATGGGCAGACCAAGTCGTCAGCAACTGGACATCTTTCACAGGCCCAGACTGGAGCGACGCAGACCTGGGCAAAGGAGGAAAGCAATCTGTCTCACGAGCCGTTCTGGAGATTCTTTATCGAGCCGCGTCTAGAACCTTTCACTCGACCCCAATACTCCGACATCTTTTCACCGTCCACGCAGCATTAGGCGAGTTTGACTTAGCAATGCATGCTTTCGATAGCTATATGGAGATCGTGGATAAGGGTAAAGCTCGAGCCGCGAAGACTGGCAAGCATGAAATTGGCTTCGATGACGATGACACTGCAATGCTCGCCACGACAGAAGCTATCAAGCTGTTATGCCGATATGGTGATCGAGAACAGGCAGAAAGGGCGAATGAAATCAGCGACATTGTTCAAAAGTGGCTGTCACAAAAGCGACCTACGACGAGCGATTCCACCCTCACGAACGGCGATGTTGCCGAAAAGTCGATACAATCTACCGAATCGACACTTCGACCAGCAACACTGGCAGCAGCGTATCGCGCGCTTGGTGTGACCCAAGCACGATGGGCAAATCTGACCTATGAGTCCAGCACTAGATCATCTTTGCTCGCGGAAGCGAATAACAACCTGCGGCGAGCACAGCAATTTGAACCCAACAACACGGAGACGGCTCATGCTCTCGCTGCTGTGCTCGGCGAGATGCGAGATATCGATGCGGCGCTGCAAGTCATCCGGATTGCGCTTGACGACTCCGTAATGCTCAATGGTGACGCTGCTGCGGACCAGCATCATGAACGCGAACGACCTCTACTTGCGCTTTGGCATATGCTTGCCCTCTGTTTGACTGCGCAAGATCAATTCGAGACTGCTGCGCAAATTTGTGACGCCGCGTACAGTCAGTTCGGCAACTCAGAGGTCCTCTTTGGAAGCAGGCCGCAAGGTCTCACTGAGGATGCTGAGAAAGAAGCATTTACTCCAAATACACGCGGGATCGTAGATCAAATGGGGGGATTCGAGAAGGAGAGCATCCTTCAAATCCGAATGACACAGATCGTCTTGCTGGAGCTCATGGAGGGCCCGGACGCTGCAGTCGATCTTACAGGCAGCTTGCTGGGTCTGTACTCAAGACTGTACGGGAATCCGGAGCACGTTGCAATCCAAGCTGCCAGGCCACCTGCAACATCGGCTTCCGCCACGCCCTCGCGGCTTGGCGGCACTCTTAGGAGCATTACGGGCAGCATTCGTCCGCGGTCTTTGCGATCAAGGCGTAGTAGCACTGAGGCAACGTTGAGGCAAAGATCTATCGCTTCTCAAGACGACAATATACCATCGTCGCCTCCGCAACGTCTACAACCCACAACTAATGGCCAAACGCTTGGCCATCCGATATCGATCACAGTAACGAACGAGGACGGAAGTCCAGCTGGCAAATCACATCATCGGCATCATCTGCATCTTCCCTTTCACGGTCGACACAAGGGCGTTGATAGTACCAGGTCCGCGACGAGCATCGCAGAGCAGGATGAGAACCAGTCTCCGGTCGAAGAGTCATCGCATATACCTGCCGCTGCCGCTGCAGCAGCAGGCGCCGATGGAAGTCCCGAGCAGCCTCTTGACAGCATCGCTCATCAGCGGTCACCTGACCAGTGGCCGCCTCCAGCAGGACATCACGATCAACCGCCGGTGCAGGACCTTCGGTTACCAGCAACACATCCGGCGTCCACATCATCCGTTCCCGAACCACGTCTACTGCCATTCCATGAAAGGCGACATAAGGTGGGCGTCTTGATAAAGACATGGCTTTTCGTCGCTGGCCTGTATATCCGAGCAGACTCAACCGATGATGCTGAGAATGCTCTAGAGCATGCTTCGAAGCTCGTAGAGAGTCTTGAGAAGGAGCTGGCTGCCTCCGAAGATGGCATCAACGCGCGAAGGTTGTTCGAAAAGGGCTGGGGAGGTGGCAAGAGTATTGATGATCTGTGGGCTGACGTGTGGTCAATGGTAAGTAAGAGAGCCTTCGAGCACAGTGAATGCACTAACGATACTACAGAAAGCCTTCCTTGCCTCCTCCCGTGAACGACCGTTTGACGCTATCTCAGACTACGAACAAGCCCTCTCCTACAGCCCCGACCACGCAGCTGGCATCATTGGGCTAGCCAACCTTCTTCTCGACCAGTATGAGGAAAAGCTGCCTCTGGAAGAACCTCTTAACCCAGTACACCCTCAAGCCTCAACCTCCGGCTCACTCATCGGCGAAGCCAAGCCATCACTCACCCGGCCCAACACTGCCACAAGCACGATCCCGTCTCGTCGCGGCTCTTACATCAGCGATTCCCGCCCCACTCAGCCAGAAGCCGAGGATGGCCGCAAACAGCGCAGACCGGATCCCACCCCGGCAGAATTAAACCGACTCGCTGCTCGTGACAGAGCTTACATGCTCCTCTCCAACTTGACGAAGCTGGGCAGTGGCTGGGATAACTCTGAGGCGTGGCTCGCACTTGCCAGGGCGCATGAATTGAGCAAGGAGATCGGAAAAGCCAAGGAGGCGCTTTGGTGGGTCGTGGAATTGGAGGATAATAAGCCGCTTAGGCCTTGGAGGGAGGTCTTGCCTGGAGGTTATACGCTGTGAGGACCGGGTAATTAATCCAAAAAGGCATGGGAAAAGAGAGATATGTCGGCATTGCTTTGGTTTGCGTAATCCAAGTACATATTGCATCCGCTGCTGGTTCTGAGAGGGAGCAGAGGCATTGATACCCGTCCTTTTATTATGTTTGCAGTAAAGAGAGAGGGAGGGAGGGAGAGAGGGCGGGAGCCAAATATGAGATTCCTCGCTCCTCTTCACCACCTAGCTAGCTATATCTAATACCATCTGTGCATGATGCTAAACGCCGCCTCACCTTTTCCTTCCTTCCTTCCTTCCTTACCCATCCATCAACTCAACTGTAAGCAACCACCGTCCCACGACACGCAGCGTAGAAATTCTTCACCAAATCTCTCGTCTTCCTCGTATCACCTCTCACGCCAACAATCGCCGCCACAAATCTCTGTTTCTCAGCCTCATCGTTAGCACTAGGATTCGGCGGCGTGATTTGAGAAAGTGCCGCTTCGATCCAAGTCTTTGCAGCCGGCTGTGTGGAAATGAGAGCTTTGAGCGGTCCGCACAATTGTTCGAGTTCGCTGCGTTGACCGCGGCCTGTGATTTGGTTCATGAGTGCTTGGGACAAGGGAGGACCGTAGGCGATGACGGCTTGCGAGAGTCGTTGTCGGATGGCTTCGTCGTGTGGTGGTGTTGTCGGCTTTACTATGTGTGCCCAGAAATCGCAAGCTGCGCGCTTGGGCATGAGGTCGTGGCCGTCGAGGGCCTTCAAGGCGAAGTTCAATACGAGCTGGGTGGATTCGCCTGTGCCGGAGGCGTCGAGGAGGATGTGTGTGTAGCGGGGGTTCATTCGGTTGAAGACGTCGATGCAGCCTTGTGCTACGCCGGGGTCGTTGGTGGGCTCTTGGAGGGCTTGGACGAAGGTGACAACATGCTGGTAGATGTCGGTAACCACGTCGTCGATTTGCGGCTGGTCCTTGCGCGAGTATTGGAGGACTAGTGTGCCTGTCATGGACAGTACTGTTTCCACGTTGGGTGTGCTGGTCGAGCACGTCTTTAGGAAGGCGACGGTGTAAGAAGGAGGAAAGACGAATGGCCCAGGTTCTGTTTCTGCGTAGCCGCTCTTGAGAACTTTGCATATGCCTTCTATGACCTCGCTCGAAGTCGGAAGGAGTTGTCGCACGTTCTGACAGCTCGCCAGGATTCGATTCTGAATGGCCAGTCCATCTTGTGAGAGCCAAAAGCTTTGCTGGTCCTTCGGCTTTACTTGGTCCTCATACAGGTCTATCGGGGTGTCGTCCTCCGATTGCAAATTCTTTCCAATGGCAGCCAGACACTCTATGGCAGATGTGCCAATCACATCGGCCATGTCTGGATTGGACTGCTGTCCAAACTGTCGTGCGCTTGCAATCATGCCGTCGACAATGTCAAGTAGTGCACAAAGAGGCCTCGCTTTGGCGCTATCTGGTGTGACGGCTTGTATTATTGCTGCAATAGCACCGATGACTTTCTCGTTTGTGTACGGCTCGCTCGTCTCGCTTTCGGCGAAGCGGTTGTATTGGGCCAAGAAGCCATCAAGTTCGCCAGTCAGACTACTTCGGCAAGTAGAGCACAACGAGGCAATAGACTTGGCCGCACTGAGACATAGCCCGTGGTTTTCGAGAGACGCGAACAGAAATCGTAGAGTATCTGGCAGAAATTCTGCATGTCGCTCAATGTACTGACCATAAGCGCCCAAAGTGTCAACAGCTGTTCGCCGGGCCTGGGTTGGCATTGAAATGCTGAAGTCACCCACGATGCGGTATAGTGGCGAGCGGAAGATGGCGAGAAGCATGTCTTCTGCTGCTTGCTCTTCAAGGACGTTGTCGGCCAGCGTGTTGATGCAAAAAAGTGCGGCTTCGAGATCCTGCCAATTTTGTGATTGCAGGGCGTTCAGAGCCAGGTTGATCAGTTGCTGCAACATGCCACTGCCTAAGAAGACATAGATCGACAGCATGAGATCCGAGGCGTCCATACGGAACTCCTTGAAGCCCTCTGATTCTGCATCTGTCCACTCCTTGGCTATCTCAGCTTCCGGAGTCTTCATCTTCCGCCATAAGACTGCCGTCAAATTGGTACAGGTGGCCTTTGCTTGCATGACCCAGGGTTGTTGCGTTTCAGTGCTCGTGTTGGAATATGTTACATCGTTGACATATTCGATATAGGTGTTCCAGAACTCGATGGTATGTATGGATACTTCATCTTCGTCTCCAGGGTACCCCGGGGCTTGGAGTATCGCGAAAATTAGCTGCAAGGTAGCACCATTCTGCTCAGGATTCTCCACGATGTGCTGTATGTTTGCGATGCCATGCGCTATAACAAGCTGTGCCACGGGAAGCACCTCGGGCTCCATATCTTGAAGACCTTGCAATAGTCGGGACTGCACATGCTCTTGTATCACTGTGGTGATGACATCCATATGCTGTGGCTGGAAGAAGCTGGTGTAGCTTTCGAGAATGTCTCTGAAAACGTCCATTGCTTCGAACTGGAGTAGCTCGTCTGTCAGTAGACCCACCAAGGGGACCACGAGTTGTCGGAGATGTTGAAGAGCGTCCGGCTTGCTTGGCCACATGGGCTGAGCGTAGTTGACCCAGTTGAGGAAGCACACCAAGGTCTCTGCCTTGACTTTACCAGAAAGCGGTCTCATAGGTCGGTCTAGGGCAGAACGCATCAGTCTGCTTGCATCTTGTACGAGCTGCTCCATCTGATTATGCACTTGCGCAGATTCTGGACTTGTGGTGTCGACTTTCGTGGCGTCAGTGGCCAATTGTCCGCAGAGCTGTAGCATGATAATGAGTTGAGATTCACTGAGGAGCGGCAAAAATTGGTCAAACGCATCGTGCGCCGCTGGCAGCTGTTCTTCCTGTAGCGCATCGCCTTGCTGAAATGATGCAGCGAGATGTAGAAGCGGTCGATTCCATGGTATTGGTGACTTGAGGAAGTATGTGCCCAGTGCAGCACATAGCTTTTTGCGAACGAGATCTCCTTCGCCGGCGCGTTCAAGGCGGACCTGTTCGACATTAGCGACGAGCACACGCTCATTTCCGACCTTACACACCGTCCATGAGATCAATCTCGTCAATACAGCGTGTGCTGTGGGAGCGTCAAGCTTAGTCCTAAAGCGGAGAATGAGCGGAGAGTCTCACCATAGGCTCATCTCAAGGTCGAAATACTGACCCATCATTGTTGAGTTTGATCTGAAAGGTCAAGGCAGCGAAGAAGCGGACATTCTGATCTGGGCTGGCCAGCAATGCATCTGCAAGCTGCCAGCCTTGCGGCGAATGCTGTAGAAGCTTGAGCTGATCATCGATGGCTGTGATGACGGTTGGCGTTCCTGGAAGATACAGGCGTTTGACAAGCTACGGAGTACTCGTGCGTCAGTATCAGTATCAGTATCAGGCGTGGTGGTATGGCGGGCGAGTGGACCAATGCAATGCATACCTGCTCGACCTGGTCCACGCTTGTTGGTGCGGCCATGGCTCCGTCACCCATGATCGGATCAGCTTCAACCAACGACTCGCGTCATGCCATTTGGGGGAATGCTAGCTAGCTTCGATCGGCAGCTCCGACACCATCAGACACGTTCAATGGATCGCCGCGTGAAGTGAAGTGAGTATGAGATGCGAGCTTGATTGCTTCACCACGTGAGAAATTCTTGACATCCCTGCAAGCGCGCTACTCCGCATACGGTGACGCGCATGTGAAACCCAAAGGCACCAAGTCACGACTTTTGCTTCGAGAACAACGAAGGATAATCAAAGAGTGACTGGAGTTGGTCTTCTATCTAATCATTGGAAGATACAAATGAAACCCCATAAACGAGTGTTACCGTATTCGTTACTGCTTGGCCCGTTCCTAGCTCCTTCGATGTATCTGAACCTCTACCGCAGAGGATCACTCGTCATAGCCAGGATAAGCCAAATTGTGCAGGTTACCATATACAGATCGAGAATCATGAGCCATGCCCAAAAAGACACCATTTGTGTCGGCAGCCTATGCTCAGAGAGAAACAGCTCCACCAACGCCATGCTACTATGCTTTCAGTTCCCCATAAGAAAACTCCTGTAATCCGCATCTCGAGATTACCCCAATACATTAAGCTTCAGCATGCGTCGTAAATCATCTTCCATCGATCTAATGTCTCGTGAGCCTCCTGTCCGAGGATTGTTGTTATTTGGATCGGCATTCTGCTCTGCAGCGCCGTCTTGCATGGCAGGGTCATTAAGCGAAGCAGGGTGATTGTTGTTGTAAGCAAAGGGGGGCAACTCAGCCGGACCAGCCGTACGTGCCGTCTGATTAAGATAGTTGCGTGCAAAGGTATTCGGACTGTTTGCATCTGCGACCGCAACAGCGGAATCAGCATTAGATGAGGTGTCACTGGCGACCTCTTGCCGGAGGCCAGAGATTGGTCGAGGTGATGAGTCATTTCGAGCGGCTTTGAATAGAGGTGACAGGTTGCGATTGCCGTAGTGGAGAGAGTAGTGGTTCTGCTGTTGCTGCTCCGATGGTTGTCGTGGGGTGGTCGGTCCAGAGTTGAATCCCAGGCCTGGTGATGGCGAGCCGAAAATTCCGTCGGGCGTATGCTGTCCAGAATGGGTTCGTGATTGGTTTTGTGGAGTGTTTGTGTTTGAACCGTTAGCAGTCTGGAACAACATGTCCTTGAGCGCTTTCGTGGAATCGCGTCGCTCCTGGTCGAACTCCTGGTGCCGTGTAGGAATACCAGGAGAAGAGATCGCTCGTTCCGCGTACGGTGGCCTATGATTGTTTGGAGGCACTGTCCGAGGACTAGGCATGCCATTGTCTCCATCAAGCTCACTCAGAAAGATGCTGCGTCCGGATTGCTGGAATGGGTTTCTGGGCATTGTCCTTGCGAATTCGGGTGACAACGAGGACTGGCTCGACGCTCTTGCCTTCTCCTTCTCTGCCTTGTCCGCCTGGAAGAACAGGTCCAATGGTGACTTATGACCTTCGTCCAGAGGAGCAGTGGGCTTGACAATATCGGCCTCTGGCGAAGACTGCTCTGCTTCTGGAGTCTTCTCGCCAGCAAGCTTGGATGACAGTGACGAAGGACGACCGCCGTTCGGCATCGATTTGCTAAATTTCGGCATAGGCAGAGCTGAAGCGTCTGGTGAAGCCTGAAATGTAGGTCCGGCGTATGCCCTCTCTCTTGCAGGCGTGGCCAGCATGTGGATGCCTGCATAAGATACAGGTCTCTGTTTTGCGCTATTTCCATTGCCCATGTGGAGGTTGTGTTGAAGTGGCTTTTGCTGTCCTGCAGCTCCGATAGCTAGACTCTGGCGTTGCCTGTGGTTCTTCTGCGTCGAGGAAGTGGAATTCACAAGCGCACCATCTGACATAGCGCCGTCGACTTGATTGTTCTTGCGGTTTCGGTTGCTGCGCCTCTTTCCCTCTGCGGCAGAAGGAGTGCGCTGGTTGTTGCTTTGCGCGGCCGACGCGACCGGCGCATCGCTCACGAACTCGGTCATGGCAGCCAGTGAGTGTTGCGAAAAAGAAATATGAACGTTTGGTAAAGCAGGAGTTGCACGACGTCGGGATTCAGGAGCGACTCGGTGCTTTGTTTATCTCGGTAATGGATTGTATTCAACCCAAGGGACTCGCGGTGATGATCGTGTCTGCGAATTCTGGAATGCGTATGTAGACATTTGTGATATGAAGAGGTCCAGGTAGTGATCGGAGGAGCCTTGCAGGTGTCTGCGTAGGACTATGTATTGTATGGTACGAGTGACTACTGAGTCGGAGTGTTGTGACGACAGCAGCAGCAGCACAGTGAACGGCGCGCGATCACAGTGAAGTGGCTGGCGCTTGCCGAGAGCAAGGGCTGGCTTTGTTCGCCGCTGCCGTCGCCGTCACTCTCTCACCTCTGACACGGCCTCTGCACTGTCTTCTGACTCCTCTCACAAAGCCTCAAAATGGCGTCAATATCTCCGGCTGAGCTGAGAGCCGCTCTTGATCGAGATGGCTTCGTGCGGATACCTCACGCATTCACGCTGTCCGAAGTAGAGCACTTCAGAGCTGCATGCCAGCGCACAGTTGCGGCGGCGAGAAACGGACAATGGAAATACCTTCGGACGCTTCCAAAGCAGTTTCCTCCATGGAATGTTGAAGACGTTTCGGAGACTGGTATCTTCAAGTAATCCCCCAGCTTCAGCACAATTGCACTGACGTTTATCGCATGCCTTTGGGGCGTTCAACACCTGCTGCATCCTGATATGCCAGACGTGAATACTTTCGCTGAAAGCTATTTCGGTGATAAGATGGTCAACGCTGTCACGGCATTACTAGACTGTTCCAGAGCTGATTTGGTGATGGAACTATACAATATGCTTGTTACTCCTCACTATGACTGGTCTCTGCGATGGCATCGTGATGATATTGGACCGGACGTCAATCCTGAAGAGGAGCTCGAGCGTCTCCAGGAACCAATGCTGCACGCGCAATGGAACTTAGCACTCTACGAAGACCAGTCTTTGATAGTAGTTCCAGGCTCCCATAAACGTGCTCGGACTCCTATGGAGCGCGCAGCTGATCCTTACGAGGATGATATGCCGGGACAGCTAGCTGTAAAGGTATACCCGGGTGACATTGTGTTCTACAATAATAACATTCTTCACCGCGGAGTCTATGATAGTAGCATCGAACGCATGACCTGTGAGTATGCCGGCTCTTCTCAGGCCGTCGCCTCTGATGATATCGTGTCTAGTGCACGGAACGATGGGAATGAAGGGCTCCGATCCAGCTCGAGCGAGAAATATACTGCAACATGGCATTGGCAAGTGGGCTGCGCAGTGCGATTTCCATGCCCTTCCTGCAGATACGGCGAAGCTGGCAGAAGATATGAAGCAGCGCCTGCTGCAAATGGGCTCTGGGGATGATGTTGGCTACTCCCAGCAGGACCCTTGAATGCCGATGAAGATATTTCGGAAGATCGCTATTAATACCCATGCGTCAGAGTTCTTGTATCTTTTCGGTATTGATGGAATCACGTCGGCGAGAGAATTGCTTTGCAGGTTTCTGAAATTTCTTTGCTGCTTGACGGTAGTGCTTTTCGAAGCCTGTAGCGGCATTTCAAGGCTGAACCCACGCTATCATAGTGAGACTTAGCTCGGCCTGACGCACAGATCTGCTCTGGGCTCAGCCGACCATCAACCCAGAGTAGCTATACACGCATGAATGCGCACTTTCCGTGCTAACATGGCAAGCAACGGATCTGGTACTTGGCCGAACAGATGTCTTTGGACCGGCCGCTTCGCCACGGCGAACCCAGGCTATGGTAGTAGGCCACAGTCGAGGCCAATAAAATGCGAGATAATGGCTGAGTGATGCTGTCCTTCTCGAAGGCGCACTCATGTCGCAGTCATTGTTCTTAAGAGGATCGGAGCCTGGGACGTGTCAGATCTGTTCGATATGCGGTAATGTCCAACACAGCTCAGCGCTCTGAGGAAAAGATCGGCTTGCTGTGGGCATGTCACTTTCTTCAGATCAAAAGCTATGCTTTCTTCAACACCTGTTCTCTTTTCAAGTCCCGCGGGGGCGAGCGCTCGTGCATGTCTGGCTTGGGACGGCATTATTCATGCGGACCGCGACTTGATGCCTTCTTTTTGTGCAGTGCCGCCATGGAAATCTGGCCTCAAGCCACCGCAATGACCTCTCAGGTAATTCTTACACACGATGCTAACTTCCGGCCCGCCTTGTGACTTCAATTGAACCGTCTGCACTCTGCAGGCAAGCGATGGCAAGTGGATCTGGTTGGTCGAAGCTCAGAGAGCTCTTCAAGTCTGGAGCCTGAGCACTCCGGTCGAGTGTCACGATGGCGTCTCTCCGCAGCTCTCGATCCGGGGCTTTGGTTACTCGCTGGTTCCGCTGCCGCGTTGCAGGTTTCAGACGACGGCTGTTCTTAACTAGCAGATCAGCTGTGAGTTTCAGATTCGCATTTTATCGCACAAGCATCGTCTGGTATCTTTGTATTTTTCCCGTGTATTTCGCGCAATGTGCTTCTGTCGGGCCGCAGCTCAAGGTTGGGCACCTGTTATTATGTAGTCCTGTCTCCTGACTCCACATAAAAAGCGGGCACATGGCCTGTGGGTTTGCCAACGACCCCAGGAATCAATGCTCCTAATGGCGGCTCTACTGGGACGCACGCCGCCAGTTGTAAGCAGAAGGTCAGCACTTTACGGAGTTTCGTCGTAGCTTTGCTTGATGTTGGTCTGATGTATGTGGCTAAGGATTCGTTGGCGTGCTTCGGTGAGCACGGGTTGCCTTGAGGATCGCTTAGAAGACTTGGTCGACGCTTGTGGCGAAGATGTGAGAAGACGGGAGTTCAGATGAGATGGGGCTGTAAGCAGTGTCCGATGGCTCGGACTGGGGGCGTTCGGCGAGTACAGTTGAATGGTTTGCAGCTTCCAGCCTCCCTGGCGAGATCCACGGCGGGCTGGACCCGACTGTGTCTGTGGACGCTGGCAAGTGACAAGCAGTACCACGTTTTTGCAGGCAAATATTAATGGCGTAGCATCATCATAGTGCGAGAGCTTGAAAAGCTTGCACTTGGGCGGTAAAGTACAACAATCGCAAGTGGTTTGATTGGCCAAGGCATATTCAGAGGATGACAACGTCTGTCAGGTACTGCAGCAAGCTGTTTTCGGAGCTTCGATATGCAGAGGCTTTCGCTAGCCGAGAATCAGGAGTAGCAGAGATGCGAGATTTGCGGTGTGAGAGTGGCTATATAATAGTGGGATGCGGTGTTCTCTCCACGGCGGCTCAAATATACAATACCTGCTCTCAACAACTGTCCAGTGTCCACTGTCCACGGAGCGGTAAAAGGCGTTGGCAGGGTCGGTCACGGGTGCTGCGAGAAATTGGCTGCTAGATCTGCAGGCGGCGTATGCGCAGTAGTGACCACATGATCACATTCACAGCTGGAGCTGGAGCGATTTGAATTTGGAGGGGCTAGTAGCTCGGACGATATTGTCGTCGATATTGTTGTCGTCGGCGGGTGTGCGTTGTAAGGACAGCGCTGAAGACATGCATGTATGCTTCCACGTGCTTCGCAACACATTTAGAGTGTATTCCGCATGCCAACGCCAACCTTGAGATGCGCAAGTGAGACGCAACAGCGAGCACAAAGAGAGTGAAATAACAACGTAGCCAAGAGTATGACATAGGTACGGAGGAGACGGCAGGGCATGTGATGTGACCCAGTTGTGGGCCCTCTGGGATAGTTCTGTTTTAGTATTGCAGACAAATCCCCTGCTGGCCCGTCAGGAATCCTCTGAGTCTCTGTTGTATATCCAGCCTCAAGCTGCCGCTGCGAGTGTAGACTTGACTCCGTGCTGCTGAAGTGAGCATCATCTCGAGAGCCGGCCGCCATTAGAGAACAATCCACCCTCCCCGCCGCCAGAAACCTCACTTTGAGCCCACCCGTCCAGGCACCTCTTGTGTGTGCTCGTGATCGAAGATTGAGGGGCTTCTTGTACCTACCTACATCACCCATCCGCGCCGCCCACCACCGCCAACGCCGCCATTTCAGCACTCACCTTCCACCCTCCATTGCGACGACCATCAGCATTGTGTGTGTGCGCGCGCTCCTGCACCCACCACGCACCTGCCTGCTCAGCCGTCACACCTGACCTGCCCTCGAGCACCTGCCACAGCCCACAGGCCACAGCCTACCTCCATCACCAGCGCTTATACCTCCCGTCATCACTACCGCGACTCGCGCGGTGCACTGCGAACAGCAGCCAAAACGGACCTCCTCTGCGCATCCTCGAAATCTCCTCACCAGCTGCTGAATAGCAGCCCGCCCTACTCGCGATAGCAAGTCACCCCTGCGCGTGACCACCACAGCCGCTCCCTACAATGTCGCAGAATCGCCCGTCGGCGTTCTCAGGATTAAGGATGGGTGGTATGCACATCTTTGCCTCGTCACATGGCAATGCTTCCCGTAGTGAGAGCGGCAGTGAGCTAACCCGGTCGTGCAGAAGTCATTCGCGAAAAAGTGCAGGACGGCCTGACTGGCGAGACCAAGGAAATGCAGTACACCCAGTGCAAGATCGTGGGCAATGGCAGCTTTGGAGTAGTCTTTCAGACCAAACTTTCTCCTTCTGGCGAAGACGCTGCCATCAAGCGCGTCCTGCAGGACAAGCGATTCAAGGTGAGTTCTGCTTTGAACACGCAATGACCCCCTGGCGCTGACTATGCTTGCAGAACAGAGAACTCCAGATCATGCGAATCGTCCGTCATCCAAACATCGTCGAACTCAAGGCGTTCTATTACTCCAACGGAGAGAGGGTGAGAGATCTCGATAACAAGATGGGCGTCCAAACAGCTCTGATCGCCGCCCAGAAAGATGAAGTCTATCTCAATCTCGTCCTCGAATTCGTGCCGGAGACCGTGTATCGCGCCTCGCGACACTTCAACAAGCTGAAGACCACTATGCCAATTTTGGAGGTCAAACTCTACATCTACCAACTCTTCCGCTCGCTCGCCTACATCCACTCGCAGGGCATCTGTCACAGAGATATCAAGCCTCAAAACCTGCTTCTGGACCCTCACTCCGGCATTCTGAAGCTGTGTGACTTTGGCTCTGCAAAGATTTTGGTGGAAAATGAGCCAAACGTCTCCTACATCTGCTCCAGATACTACCGTGCGCCAGAACTCATCTTCGGTGCTACTAACTATACCACCAAGATCGGTGAGTTCGACTCTGCTATCTTCCGCCTGCAACGATCATTCACTGACTGACAATTCATAGATGTCTGGTCCACTGGTTGCGTCATGGCCGAGTTGATGCTGGGTCAGCCGCTTTTCCCTGGCGAGTCTGGTATTGACCAGCTGGTGGAGATAATCAAGGTGCTTGGCACGCCGACTCGCGACCAAATTCGCACTATGAACCCGAATTACATGGAGCACAAGTTCCCGCAGATCAAGCCGCATCCTTTCAGCAAGGTAACTGCATGCTCTCGTATCGAGGTGAAAAGAAAGCCCGCGACTAACATTGCCATTTGAATAGGTGTTCCGTAAGGCCGACCCGCACGCAATCGATCTGATCTCGCGGCTGCTTGAGTACACGCCGACGCAGCGCCTTTCGGCGATTGACGCCATGGTGCACCCATTTTTCGATGAGCTCAGGGATCCGAGTACGAGACTGCCGGATTCGCGCCATTCAGGAGGAGCGAGCAAAGACCTGCCCAACCTGTTCGATTTCTCTCATCATGGTACGTGGTCTAGCTTCATAGGCGACTGTTTCAGAAGTTTGCAATGCTAACACGGCCTCACAGAACTTTCGATTGCGCCGCACCTCAACCACCAGCTTGTGCCGGCTCACATGAAGTCTGTGCTGGCGGAGAAGGGCCTCGATATCGACAACTTGACACCGCTCACCAAAGATCAAATGATGGCACGCCTGGACTGAGAGATCTCTGGGTCTTCATCATCAGGAAATCCCTCACACACGCTCGCTCTAAAAGCATCAGCTTTCTATCATGAAGTCACGCAGCGATGCATTGTCACGGTCACAGACGGCGTTCGAATGGGCCTGGAGTCTTCGGCGAGGCTGGGCTGGAGACTTGGAAATAGCAGCATACACCTCGATCTCGACAATGGATGCGTGTGTTTTTGGCTCGACGCGCATACGGACTGACGACGAAATCCTACTAGCAAGAAATGCCCTGGTTGCTACTCTCATCACAAGGTAGATGTTTCCTTGTGCGCGATATGGATGTGCAAGTAGAGTAAGGAGCTGGAGCTTTCTCTCTTCTTGGCTGGAATGAAACGGATCTACTATCAAATGGGGCGCGCGGAAAATGAGACGCAAGTTCGACAACTTAAAATTGGCTTCAGGCGTCTGGCTAATGATGAAAAATGCCTGTGATGCCCTCGACCGAAATGTTTTAATCGAGCCGGTAGCATAGGAAGAGCTCGTATGGTGGCTTCTGCGAAGCCTACACATACGCGGGTGTTTGATATCATGCGGCGATTCTTGGCACATGCCGTAGCGACCCCTTCAAATGGCTGGTTTTGGCCATGAATAGATTTCTCTTCAAAAAAAAGCCTTTTCTTTCCAAACCAAAACTCCTAAATCTGTTCACAGGCTCGAGTGAAGTCCGATGAAGCTGCACACACTAGGAAAATAAGGTTGCATATGAGATTCGTCTCGATTGCTTGAGCCTTGAGATGATTTTGAAAGCTTGCCATTACAAACACAGATTAGAATAGGTAAAGCACAAGGCCTTGTCCGTCATGCCTGAGGCTGACTGAACAATCAAATATGGATACTTCTTCCTCAACTGCGGACATCCAACACCAAATCCATTCGTTCGAATCACTCAAAGATTATGTCTAAATGCTCATGAAGCAGCCTTTTCATCAGTATCCTCGCAACAAACGCGTATGTCTCTAGCATCTAAAAGCTTCCGCAGCGACTTTCCTAATATCTATCTATCTTTCCTACTGACGTGCGATCTTTGCCGCTTTTAGGCGCTATAAATCGCCGTGGATGCTTTTTGCCCTTCCAAAAAAAAGTCATTGGTCCTTGTTTTCGTAGACTTTCCATGTCCCGAGATTTTTTTTTCTTTCTCGATCTTGTATTTTGAAGCAAAGTGCGGGACAACATTATTCTATCGCACTATGCATGCCTCGATCGCTGCCTGTGAAGACTTTTATGTTCCATACCGGCTTTGATGGATGCGTTTACTAATAAAAAGCTTTTCCCTTACGCTTTCTTCTTTTTATCTTTTCGCGTTCTTTGGGTTGGACCAGCGAAGAGACGCCATGAAGATTTTACTTGGGAGAAAATTGCGGAGGGATTGTTGAAGCTGCCTTCGATTATGTGGACGTTTGGTTTGCTGGCGAGGGCTTGGGAGGTTTGTTGTGGGTGACTGCGTAGATTTCGAAGGGTTGGGAGGGTTTGGGCCGCCTTGTTTGTCTGTTGCGCCGGTTACGACGAGTGGTCGAAGGGTTGGGACTGCTGTGGTTATCGCTACGGTGTATGGTGGAGGTCTTGTGACTGGTCTCGTGTTGCTGTATGCTTGGGAGAACTGTCGAAGGCTTGTAGATTGTGATGAAGACTGTATGCTCGAGAAACCTTCATATATGCTGTGTGTCGTGCCACCTACTGGAAGTGCTTCGTCGAAGATCTGGCGACTAGCACATCGTTGCCTACTGTAGTCCATCACTTCAATAGAGAGCGTTCTGCCAAACTTGGAAGGCATGTGCATCTTGTGAGTGCTGCCGTCTGTAGGAAGTTGGACCGATCTGCCAAGCGGCCTGTTTCGGCGCAGAATCCCTCCGCTTTTCGCGATGGGCTTCCTTTCTTCCTGATTACACAGCAGCCATTCTGGTTCTTAGAATGTCCGGATCTGCGTCAGTACCTCGGGCTTCTTCTAGCGAGTATGCTGGTCACCAGCTCGACTGCTTTTACAGGAGTACTCCGTAGACCTTTCGCGATATGTAACACACTCGGATCTCGTTCATCGTGTTAGCGTCGTTTTGTCAGACTACTACTTTAATCAAATAGCGACTATTTGATAAGATTTCATTTGGAATTTGACTAAAAAAGCGCTTCCTTAGTATTTAACTAAAACAGCCCTCTTATAAGCTTAGCATGCTTAGCATACTACTTTATACTTACTATCGCATACGGAGAGAACGATTAAACTAATCCCCTCGTAAAGAATACGTATAGATTACGGTATACCGGTTTTCTTAGTATAAACATATAAGTAGGAGGTCTAAAATTCGAAGGAGGATAACAACTTTAAAGAAGAGAACGATTAGACTAATATTACATATAGAAATAGCCCTAAAATCCTCCGTTTTAACGCCGCTATCCTCTAACTAGTCTTTACGTAATAAAGCCTTCGCATTCCGCCTCTTCTATACGCCGGTAGGTACCTACTACCGCTTCTTACTATCGTTATAAAGCCGGACCTTCTTAGTATTATAAAGCCGGACCTTCTTAGTTAGCTTATATTATCGCTACGGACGGTTATTAACTTAACTAGGCGTTATTAACTCGTCGCTACTAAGTAGAATAGCATTACTAGAGGGCTCTATAATAGTAGTAGAAGAAGCTAACGGCTTAGTAGAAGTTAGCGCCTAACTAGCTCTTAGAGTCGTATTATTATCGCTCGGCTCTACGCTCGGCTCTACGCTACAAAGGTCGATAACTTCATTATCGCCGTTAATATCTATGTCCATGTCTATGTCTATAGAGTCGTTATCGTTGGCGCTATCTGTCACGGGGTGACCCACCATGCCATGGTTGCTTGAATGCCTGAGGCATCGGCTTCTATACTTCTTCCGCGCTCTCGCGCTTCTCGTAGATAGCTATCTTCGAGAACTCGTTATGAACTATTTACTTAGTTACCGCCCCTTAACATTTCTCGAAGATCCCTAAATAGATCGGGACGCGACTATTAGGTTTATAGTTATGTCTCGGTCCTATAGCGTAGACTAGACGCCTTAGATCCTAAGAATAACGCGTCGCTATATAAATAGTATAGTATAAATAGAGCTATTAGCAATATCTAAATAGACTCTTCGTAGCTCGAAGACATATTTATACATATTAATAGTAAGTAAGGTAAGGATAATAACGGTATGTCTACGCTTTAACTAGAGGACGGCTCTATGCCTCTATTAGTGCCGTAGTACGGCGCTCCGTCTTAGTCTTAAACTCTATAACAAGAATCATACTCCTTAGCGGTAGGATAGCAACCTTAAGAGGACGAGGATAGTAAGTCGTTTAACTCCGAAGAAGGCCTCGGATTAGACGAGGACGAAGGAGGTCCTAGAGCCCCCGTCGGCGTACCTAAGCCGGGGTAGTATATACGAGACGAATACGAGGAAATAATAGGCCGCACTAATCCACGCATCGACGATGCCTTCGTTAAGCTATCCCCCGAGAAGATAGCTACCCGCCGCCGTCGCATGCCGGATCCTCTAGACGATTACGACCTATACGACGCTAAGGACGGCCTACCCGAGCCTAACCGACGACGAGACGAAGATTCATAGCTTATGTCCCTAGCTAGGTCGGTTAGGTTACTAAGATTAGGATCTCGCCTACGACTAAGAGAAGACATGGCTAGCGCTAGTAGTAGTAGAATAGTATCTAATAAAGAGTAAGGAACGCGTACTAGATAAGGCTAATATCTCGACCTCTCTAAGTTTATGCTAATCGACTTTAATTAGCGTAGTAAGGAGATCCTCCGGCATAATCCGAAGCACTTTAAGGACATTACTACTAGTTAAGACTTATTAGAGCGTGTGTAGAAATACCCCGAGAAGTGGCTTAACTTATTAAACAATGCCGCCTTACTATGGTCGGATTAGCCGGCAGTTCTTTAAGAAGCTATAGATAAGGAGAAATAAGCTAAGAAGGAGGCGTTATTACTCGTGAAACGTATAGGTTATCTAAAGGATGCTAATACCGCCCTAGCTAAGGATTTAAATGAGAAGGTAAATTAGCTACACCTACTCGGTTCTAAGATATACAAATATAAAGAAGCTATCTCGGTAGCTAGGGACAAGCTCGCGTAGATATAGTATCGGAAGTAGAAGGATAAGGAAGAGATATAGAGGCTTAATAAGGCTAATAGTTCCTTACGCGACGAGGTTAAGCGGTTAGTTATCTAGCTAGATAAGACTAAGTAAAGTACCGTAGGACATATACCCCGCCGTTACCGGTCCGAGCGAGTTTATAACGGCTACGACGATACCGATAACCCTGCCGTAGCTCTCCTTAATAACCTAAATAAGGAGACTAACGATAAAGATACTATCTTTTACACGGCTCGCTAGAATAAAGGTATAGGCTTTACGTAGCGTATTAGTACGAAGACTACCCGTAACACGCTACTAAATAACCGCTTAGCTAGTCGCGAGAAGGAAGGTCGTAAAGACAAATCCGATCGCTACCGCCTTAAAAATGTTTACGCCGCTTCTACTAACGCTAATCATGGCCCCGACCTAGGCTCTAGTTCTAGCCCCTCTAACTCTAAATCCGATAAGTATAGTCGAGGCTATCGAGGTCGCTACCGGAGCCGTAACCGTAAGCATAAGCGGAAAGATAAGTCTACGAAGCTCCTACCGGTTTTCGTAGTAGAAGAAGAGAAGGATAAGAGTAAGAGCTCTAAAGATAAGGACATTCCTTTCCGCGAATAGAAGAGTAAGATAATGTTCGCCTTAAGTTAGAGTAAGAAACCTAAGAAAAAGAAAGTCCGCGTAGTCCTAGATAATACGACGTCTAACGCGTGGAACTATCTCGAGCCGGTAATCCACACCTTTAAGACATATCCGGAGGCCTTAGAGTTTATAGAAGAACGCTAGGGCGACTAATACTAGAAATATACTAAGCGCGCCGAATTCGCCGTTTTGTAATAAGGAAAAGACGAAGCTTTCTCTAGTTTCTAGCCTAAGTTTATCTACTACTAGCCGTTTATTAGTAGTAGTTACACTAACGACGAGATAATAATGGACTACCTACGCAACAAACTAAACAACGAATTCGAGCAATCTATCCGCTCTAAGTTCTTTACGAAACTCGAGGACATAAGGAACGAGCTACGTATTTATAATATTAACACGACCCGTAGTAAGCTATAGAAGAAGAATAGTAATAGCGGCGGCGGTAACGCTAGTTCTAGCCGCTCGAAGGATAAGGATAAAGACGGTATAAATGCCCCTCGGACGAAGAGAACTATGCATTAAGCTAACGAGGAAATGCGAGCCGACTACGACTAGCCTATTACCGTTAACGGTAAGACGTATTAGTATAAGCCGATTATAGAGAAGCTATAGGAAGATAAGACTACCTACTTCGCTTACCGCGAAGGTAACTACATCCGCACTCGCCTAGATTACCCTCTATTCCCCTTCCGTAAGCGTAAGGGTAAAAACGGCGGTAGTAGTAGTAATAATAATAACATAGGTAGTAGTAAGCCGACGAACGCTACTACGTCCGTCGAGATACTACTATCGTATTTAGAATAGTTAAAAGAGTAAGCTCTAGGTACACGCATAGTACTTAGAGCGCCTCTTACCCTATTCGTGCGCCCGGCAAAGACCTACCGGATCCGCTAAAGTCCCTATCGAGGTAGTAGCTCGTTACCCACGAGGATAACTTACCGAAGGTTATCGATGCTACTACCGTCTACATTAACCCTACCTTAATACCTAAGATAGGTAAGCACGTCGTTATTACCGGCCTAGTAGACGGTAGGTTAGCTAAATGTCTTATCGACATCGGCTATACTACATCTTTCGGCTACTCTCGCTTCGTAAAACACTTAGTATCCCGTATAAGACTACTATAGCCGCTAGGTATAAGAGATTATAAGTAAACTAAAGGAGGTAAGATATCGTAAGTCCTCTATACGAATCTAGACCTTAACGGCATAAAAGAAGATATTAACGTTTAGGTTACCGACCTAGGAGAATACGACTTTATGCTAGGAATAGACTAGTAGACACGACATCGTCCTACCGACATCGACTAGTAGGCCGGTATTATTACGCTAAGATCGGGTTATTAAATTAGATGCTCTACCGTAAACGGTATAGTACCCGCCCTATCTATTACTTCCGATACGCGGCGATTACTACCTAAAGCTATACTAGGTCCGACGCCTATTATCTCCGCTATAACTATCGGCGAAGCCCACTACGACCCGCCTTCCGAAAGCGAGGAAGCCTACCTCGTATAAAACTTTAACGACGACTCCTATACTACCGAAGACGCGCTCTAGGCTATTAGCATCTACGCCTGTATACTTACTACCGAGGATGTTAAGATTTACATAAAAGGTAAGAAGCCTATTATAGAGGAGGTTATTAAGGACATGCTACCGCTAGAATTTAAGGAGCATTAGGAATGTTTCTAGTAAGAGCGGGCTAAGAGGCTACTACTATACCGAGAAGGAACGGACCTCGAGATTAACTTAAAGGACGACGCTAAGTTGCTATTTACGAGGCTACGGCCTATAAGTACGCTCGAGAACTCGGTAATTAAGAAGCACGTTAACGAATAAAAGGCGAACGGCACTATTAAGGAATCGGCCGCGAGGGTCGCCTCGCCTATCCTAATTATAAAGAAGCCGGGTAGAGGCCTACGTATTTACGTAGATTATCGCGCTATTAACGAGATTACGTTAAAAGATAGGTATCCTATCCCGATAGTGAGAGAAACGCTTGCCCGAATAGCTCGTACTAAGTAGTTCACTATTCTAGATGTTATCGCTACCTTTAACATAATCCGCGTTAAAGCCGGAGACGAGTAGAAAACTATATTTACGACTCGATACGGCACCTTCGAATATCTAGTAGTTCCCTTCGGCCTTTATAACGCCCCTACGGCTTTCTAACGCTATATTAATAAGGCGCTCTACGACTACTTAGACGAATTCTACTTAGCTTACCTTAACGATACTATAGTCTATACCGACGGTAAGAGGGACCTATATGTCTAGCACGTTAAGGCAGTGCTTTAACGGTTTAAGGAGTTCGAACTACTACTTAATATCTTTAAGAGTAAGTTCTTCGCTAGAGAAGTAAAGTACCTCGGTATTATTATTACTCGGGAAGGCCTAAAAATGGACCTAGCTAAAGTTGAAGCGATCCTTACCTAGGCTATACCTCGGAACGTTAAAGACGTGTTAGCATTCCTAGGAATAGCAAACTTCTATCGTAGGTTCATCGAAGGCTTCTCGTACTTAGCATAACCGATAATAGCGCTTACGAAGGGCACGTACTTAAAGGATCCTAAGTAGAGGGCCCCCTTCGTCTAGACTACGGAGTATTAGTAGTCGTTCGAAGCGCTTAAGAAGGTATTTACATCGGCGCTAGTACTTATGTACTATAATCCCGATAAACCTTACATAGTCGAAACTAACTTATCGGACCGGGTTATAGGTAGGATCCTATCGTAGCCTAACGACTCTAGTGCCCTACGCCCCGTAGCCTTCTACTCTAAGAAGATGTTACCTACTAAGTATAACTACGAGATCTATAATAAAGAACTTATAGCTATTATAAAGGTATTCGAAGAATAGAGACCGGAACTAATAGGTTTAGATCACATTATTAAGGTTCTTACTAACTATCGTACGCTATAATACTTTATAACGACTAAGTAGCTTAATCGGCGGTAAGCGAGATAGAGTAAATTCCTCTCTACCTTTAAGTTTAAGATCGACTACCGGCTAGGAAAGGATAACATTAAGGCCGACGCCCTTACTAGAAGATCTTAAGACTAGGATAGCACCGATAACGTCCGCAACCGACAATAAGTCGTCCTAAAAGCCTATAATCTATTAGATAGCATAGTACAAAACGCGCTAAGGATCGCATGTCTAAGCATTAATCCGTATACTACTACCGACGTCGCGTACGATTAATATTAGCTAGCGCTCGTAGTACTCGAAGTTATAAACGTCGATAGTAACGCCCCTCTAGAAGAACTCATTAGAGCCGCATATAGCGATGATCCCCTTACGATAGCAATCCGCGAAGCCCTAGAAGCTAGGTAAGACCGTATAAAATAGTCTACCCTAGCTAAGCTTAACGTAGGCATATCTCTTATAGACTGCCGTATAGATAACGAAGGGCAGATCCGCATTCGAGATAAAATATACGTCCCGGAAGGAGATCTCCGGTAAGAAGTTATGAGGGTCTACTATAACGAGCTATTAGCTAGGTACCCGGGTAGGGAGAAAACTTATAAGCTAATTACGAGGGACTTCTACTAGCTAGGTATATACGACGACATCCGCCGATACGTACACGCATACGCTACCTACCGACGTACGAAGTCGTAGCGCGATTAATACTAAGGCAACCTCCGCTAACTACTACTACCCGATAGTATATAGACTTAGGTTACCCTAGATTACATCGTAGAACTTCTACCTAGCCTATGCCGGCTCGATAATAACGTATACGAGAACATCTTAATAGGTATGTACCGCCTCTCTAAACGTAAGCGCTTCTTACCCGTACTTAATATAACTACCGAGCACGTAGGTAACCTCTAGTACTAGCATATGTAGAAAGATATAGGACACGTAGATGTTATCTACTCGGACCGCGGCTCTTAATGGACATCCGCCTTCTATAAACGCTTAATAAAGAACCTCGGCACGGAATAGAGACTATCTATAGCCTTCTATCCTACGACTAACGGACAATTAGAAAATACGAATAAGGAGCTAGAGTAATACCTACGTGCCTACATTAACTATATATAAGATAACTAGGTTAACTAGATACCTAACGCCGAGTTCGTAGCTAATAGTATCTAGTCTTTAGTTACCGGTATAAGCGGGTTCTTTACGACAACCGGACGTAACCTACGTACACGGTCTACTAAGCCTATGAAATTAGACCTACCTACGGCTAGACCCGTACGTACATCCGAGCTTAAAGTAGATAAATTTGTAAAACAAATAGAGCTCCTATACGAATACCTTATTACCTAAATTCGCTATATATAGGTACGCGTCGTAGCCGCTAACGATAAGGCTAGGCGCTACGGACCCGTACGCGCGTATAAAATCGGAGATAAGGTATAGCTCGACATACGGAACATTTAGACTAAACGACTAGTAAAGAAGCTCGACTATAAGCACGTCGGTCCCTTCGAAATTATTCGCGTTATCGTACTAGACGTGTATTAACTCGCCCTACCCGAAATAATGCGTATATATAACCGATTCTACACCTCCCTTCTACGACTCGACGATAGTAAGCCGTTCGCGAACTAGACTAACACCGAGCCGCTACCCGAAGCTAATAAAGAAGGAAAAGATAGGTAGGAAGTCGATAAGATCGTAGTAAGCAAATAGAAGAATAGCCGCTCTAAGAAGATCGTAATCTATACTATGTAGTAGGTAGGGGGAGTACTAATAGATAATGAGTACGGGGACTTAAAGGGTACTACTAAGGACGCTATCGCCGATTAGTACTACGATAATCCTCGAGTAGTAGGACCTCCGCCGGGGTAGAAGAAACCGAAAGATTAGATACTATATAAGGATATCGAGAAGCTTCCTCTAGTAGTACCTCGTCGCCGCTTAGCACGTAACACGCCTTTAGCTTAACCCGTCCGCCGAAGTATTAAACACCTTACCGGTATAGCCCTCCGGCATAGCTCTTATCGAGACCCTAGCTAAGGCCCTAACTATAACGTACTATTTACCTCTCGTGTCGTCCGTGGGATACCGCGTTACGCCTATTACTCGCTACTACCGATACTTAGCCTACCGAGTACTTCCGACAACGCCTATTATAACGATTTGTATACTACTAAGATAGCTCCGTTACCTCCGCCTAAAAGGGGGGGGTAGTGTTACGGGGTAACCTACTATGCCATAGTTACTTGAATGCCTAAGGCATCGGCTTCTATACTTCTTCCGCGCTCTCGCGCTTCTCGTAGATAGCTATCTTCGAGAACTCGTTATGAACTATTCACTCAGTTGCCGCCCCTTGACACTATCTCTAGTAATAGACTCGTTAGTAGCATGTCCGTAATCTTCTATGTTCTCGTAGGTATTACTATATCCGTAGCAAGCGATTAAATAAGGCTTACCTACCTTACGACAGCTATAAAGCATAGAGCGACAACGGCTCTTAATATAGCGGTAGGCACCGTGTAAAGTTAATAGTATACGAGACTACTATTTAGCGGCTTTAGAGAGTATTATCTCCTTATTCTCATAGCTAGCGTAGACCGAGAAGTTAGTAAAGTAGAAGTAATCGCCTTTAACGAGGTATCGAGTATGCTAGTAGTATTTAATAAGGCCCTAAGGAGATAGTAGTTTAAATAGTAGTTTAGTAACGCTATTATCGTCTTTATACTACTCTATAACCTAGCATATAATAAGCCTTAGACCGTTCGGCACTTTGTACTATTTAGGTATCTATAAGCTAATAATATCGCTAATCTCGAAGGTCCGTAGATTATTATATTTACGTGCTTTATCGGCTCTTAAGTTAGCGCCTTCTTAGGCGGCTAATATATAGTCTATAAGCATGTTTTAATAATAGTTAATAGCGGAAGATATACTAGCGCTAGAGGTATATATCGTACGTCGTTTATGCCGGGCCTTATAAAGAGGTGTTTTAGTAATAAAGCCGTTACTATAACGGTTGTTATCGGTTAAAGGTAGTCTAGTAGGTATATCTTCGTCGTTTAACTAAGGCCTATCTTTAACCTACTAAATATTATGTCCGTCGGCTTCTTTAGTCGCTATGCTAGTAGTATCGTTAGTAGTATCGTCGTCTATAATGTTATCGATAGCGCATAGCTCCTTAGGCTTAAATACTAGGTCTTTATCTCCTTTAGTTACTACCGCTATAACGTCTTCTATAATAATACGAGGTTACGTTAGAGGGTTACGGTTAAAGAAGGCCTTAAAGGGTATTATCTTAATCGCCGAGTACTATATATTATTATAAATGCGAGCCGCCTCGTACGCTACTATAACCTAACCTATAAGGCTAAGTTATAGCTTAATAGTAGTAATCCGTCGCTTTATAACACCGTTAGCTTGTTCGACGAGGCCTTATTAACCTTCGTTAGCGTGTTCTTAAGCCGTCTATACCTCTCTTCGTACTTACCTTACGATTGTAGATAGTAGGGCGTACCGTAAGTAATCTTCGTGCCGTACGACTTTAATAGCTTCTTAATAATACCCTTAAACTCCTTACTATTATCTATTTAATATAGTGCCGCTATACCTACGAAATAGGCGAAGTCCTATACGTAGAAGGTAATCTCGGCGCTCTCCTTCGAAGTAAGGGCGTAAACGCGGTAGAATTTAGTCTTATAGTCCTTAAGGTGTAGGAGATAGAGGTAAGGGCCGTCGGGGTCGTTTAAGAAGTTAATTAGGTCTATTTAAACTCGAGAGAGTATCTTCGTAGTAGTAATATGTTAGAGAGGTTTACCTTTAGGCATTAGAGGGCGACAATTAATTAAACTATAGACCTAGTAGTACTTAAGGACCTCTATAATATCCTTCTTCGTTATGCTATAGAATTTCTCGTTTACTAAGTACTAGATCGCTCTACGGCGGGCGTATCCGAAGTAATAGTATTTAGTCGTTAGAACATAGAAGATCTCGTGTTTACGTATTACCTTCTTCCTATCTTTCGTATATAGGCGCTATTCTTCCGCATTCTATTCGAAACGATGTAAAGCCTAAATCTTCTTATTATAATCGGCTTTACTAAGTATGTTATATCTAAGGCGACTAAGCGTTATATTATTAACTATAACCTATTAAACAATGTAAAGATATCGCTCTTAAGTTATAAGCATCTTATCGTAACCCTTTAGCTTCTTCTCTTTAAGGTATTCGTTAAAGGCGATATACGCCGAAGGAGGGAACGGATTAACGCGTTTTTCGGCATTCTAGCTATCGAAACTAGGTATAACGACGGTCGGAGGTAGCTATAGTCGTATAGGAGGGCGTATAGGTATATTACGTTATAGTTAAATATTATGTTATATAGTTATTAGCGATGTTAGTTAAAAGGAGAGGCTAGAGGTAGTCTTTAGTTAACGAGATAACATTATTAGCGATTATTGTTAGCGAGGGAATACGATCTTAGCTAATAGCTTTCGGCCTCTATAGTAGTATAACACTACATCTTTATATTATAATAAGTATTATAAACGACTCGGATAGATGTAAAGAACATTGCTATTATTACTCCGGTACAATAATAACGGTGCGTAGGTATGTTATTAAGAGAAGATAAATCTAGCTAGGATTTAATACCTACGGCTTAGTAGCTTATCTTATAAACCGGTTTATAGACTAACAATACCTAGAATTTAACTAAATACGCTATATTTAATAAAATGTAGGACTCTAATGAAGAAGACCTTATTTAATTAAATTTCCCTGAGGAACAGTACGTTTTTAGTTAAAGAGATCGAGATTTGATTAAATACGAATGGACCGTAACAATCGGAACCTCGTTCGATTGATAAGAGCAGACCTCGGATACAGCGAGTGCATCAGGCCATACCCATGCCAGGAGCTGAAGCTTTGATAGGTCTAATAAGCATAGACTTTGCGGTAGAACTACAGTGGAGCGACTCCGTTCGTAAACGTGTCTAGAGACATTCCTGCCAGGAAATGGTTCTTCTCATCGATCGATCAGTTTCTGCTCAGGAGAATATGTACAGAAGAAGCTTCTCTTTCCGAACTGGACCAGACATCACTACATGCTCGGCAGCAGCACAGAGGATTCTCGAAAACAAGACGGTCCTTGCAAAGTCGACCAGCCAGAGCCATAAGACTAAACCGGAGCCGTCTCAGACGATCCAACAGAGACCATTATGAGAGTTGTCAGCAATCACACGTAGAAGACGCCTGGCAGACTGCCTCGTGAAACATGCTGTGCACACTTCACAGCCTTTCCTTCTGGATGGACTTTTTTTACCAATAGGAAAGCCATGCATTCTCTGCTCAGGTGCTGGTGCCAAAATACTTCTGATGTTGCAACCGCTTTGCTGATACGCACATGCCAATGCCTCCAAAATGATGATCGTGAGAGCTCGCTGGCGAGACGGTACCCTGGCTCCCCGAAGTTCGAGACTCGCAACTTCCGACGCGTCTTCTATGACGAGCCCGTAATCTATACCTGTGATGATGCTGGAATCCAATGGATGGCTCCTTGATGCCTTTGCCGCTGCCACAGAGCGGACCGCATGCCCCCAGAGCTGCCACTCGCTATTCCAGAGTGTTTTTGACAGTCCACAAAATTGCTGGGCGATGGAACAGGCGGTGCAAAGACTTGCTATGTCCATCGACGCAGTCCACACTCTTTACTCTTGCGATTGTGTTCGCTGTCAAGTAACGCGCTTCGCCTCTGCGTCCAGGCTGAGGCATGTCTAAGCTCGAATTAGCCGAGACATTTGATCACAGAGGCCGATTTCCCACCGTCTAGGTCGCCGCGCATTTGATGTGGACAGCCTCCACAATTCCACTTCGAAGAATACGGTAAGGCGACGTGTTCTGCCCTTGGCCGAACTCCGAGCCTTTGATGGAAGTGCCGCCGATGTAGCGCCATGTCGGCACACATGTGATGGGCGGCGAGACGATTGAAGAGTTGTCAATGTCGACCGCTTGGAGATACACATCGCCGAGTTGCATGTTGGGACCAGCGTTGTACCAAAAGTCGGTCCCGAGGGGCATCGAAACAGACTTGACGATCGCGGTAGAGTTGCCCATCTGCATCACCTCGACTTGCAGCGCCGCGAAACCTATCGAGTCAGTGACACACGCATGAGGTTGACACGGGACATACCACTGATGATAGCTTTGGTGAGATACATCTTGCGCTTTGGGAACGAGTCTCCGAGTTGTGGTAAACAGTCAGCGACTTTATAACGGTGCGGCGCGAAAATAGCGGGTTGGCGGGTGCCTCAAGCGCAGCATGTGAATCGCTTGGCGCTGCGTCCGTCGTCTAGCTCGTGAGAGCGGAGTCTCCCAAGTCGTTCACTCTTGCTCGGACGGTGTGACAATCCGGAGTTCGTATTCCTTTTCGGCAATCTTCCGCTCGATTGATACTGTCGCTGCAACGCGCACTGAAAAGCTTCACGACCAGATTGATTTGAAGATCATACACAAGATGCAAACCACTGCCGAAGCAATTCTCTATTGACGGCTTCGACAGACAAAGAGCATGGGCTTGATAACTGGTCTGAAGATCTCATCCTAGGCCAAAAAGGGCTTTGGACAAACAAAGACATTCCAAACAGCTTCCCTCAGTGCAGCATTATATTCCACAGAGCAAAATCTGCATCCATTCACTTCCCAAAGAAACCGAAACTATTGCAAGAATCCTGCAGTCGGAGTACATCTGCTGAGGACGTAAGTATCAACTTCTGCAGATTCGTCGCCAAATGCGTGAGGTCATATAATACCGCCACCGAATCTGAACTGCGAAACGCAAGCAGCACAATCGTCCAGCTCGAAGTACATCTTTGTCCTGACGCATGCCAGGTAGACCGGGTTGAAGAAGATGTTGCCAGCAGCTACTTCTCCATAGCCTATGCCACTGTCAGTGTCTCGTTGTGATGCGTGCTTAATGGACAGTTTTGGGACACAGCTACTAGACCAGCACAGGAGAAGCGGCATGGTCCTGAAACGTCTGCAATGTTGACATCGGTGGTCAATTTCTTTGGAAAGGAGCTTTAGCAACAAGACACACCTGCGTATGACTTCTCGGATAAAGGTGGCAGACTAATCCTTCACATTGCCCAAGACCTCTAGACTTATCTCGCCTCCGACAATACAGGCATTTCTGGATATCTCATTGGGGCATCAAGAAAATTACCATCGTGTGCATGGGCAGGAAAGAGAATATACCTCTTCTTAATATGAGAGCCAAGATGTGCTCATGAGACGAGCGGCCGCAAAGCATGACATCTTGTTGTTGAAGTCAATGCTGCCAAGTTCTTGTGCCTCCAATGTCAACAAGTCTAATTTGCCTTGTATACGCACGCCCTTACGAAGATAATAATAAACAGTCTAGAACGAAAGCGACGATCGATAGCGGAATACCCATTCGCAGGAGGCAACACAGCTCCTCATCGGTTCAAGATAAGCATTGGACCTGAGTTTACCTTACGTCGAGAGTAGCAACTCGTGCGAGTATGAAAGATATGAACGAGAAAGTGGACAGTCCGACCCCAAACTTACATGTAATATCTGGTTCATGGTTATGGAATCGCTCTAACGCAGACGAAGCTCTTCTTTCTTTATATGACATTCGCAACCTCTGTGACCGGCTAGTATTGCACCCAGCGCTCAGCGCTTAAGAAGACTTTCCGAAAAGAGGAAAAGCACCTATTGAGCCGCCGAAGACGCCCTTTTTTGCGCCTGGCTCGGAGACGTGGTTGCATTGTGGTGTGGTTGGAGCAGTGGTGAAATAGGTCTTATTGTAGACGTTGTTTCCAGCGTTGGCGACAGCAGCTGGTGGTGGGCCGAGTGGGCCACCGATGGTGGTGCTGTTGGGGTAGAGGTAGTTGGTGCTGATGGCGGAGGTTGGGCATCCCAAGATGGTTCCAGAGAGACCGACGGCGCCTAACTTGGCGAGTGCCCAGGTGATGCCTGCGTCGACTGCCTCGGCCTCCCCGGCAAGAGGAAGTGGGGTGATGGAGTTGAGACCCATGAAGACATCGCAGAGGATGGTGGAGACGTTCAGATTTGGTGTGCCGAGCTGGGCGATTGGCATTGGGACAGGGTTCTGGTACGATGTTAGTGATGTTCGTAGGCGTAGGTTGAGAAGACTTACGGCCGGGTAGATACGGGTGAAGCCATCAGTGAGTGCCTGAATGGCACCGTATGGGGTAGCACGGCGGTACCAGCCCTGTTCTGGGTATCTCTCTGGGACGTATTCGAAGTTGCCAGTCTCCTTGTCGAATTTTGCGCCGACGATGGAAGAGATAGATTCGTAGTTGGCAACACCTCCAAAACCGTATGTTCCGTTGGAGAAGTACTCTGGGTAGAAGTTGAACGCCACAACGCTGACGATCGATGGGAAGGGGAAGTAGTAGATGTATGGGTTGTACTGCTGGCTGAATCTGCTGTTCGCACCATAGCTATGTCGGTGTCAGCATTTGCCCGTCGTCGAAGGTAGCATTGCTAGATAACGACTTACTGTCTTGCCATAACGTCGTAGTTGAACTGCTTCTCTGGGTCCTGAGCTGCGAATTGAACATTTTGCTTGAAAATACGCGATGAGAGATGGTGGTTGTCGCCACAGCCAAGGTAATAGTCCTCTCGGTTTGGAGATATGTCTGCTTCGACGGTAGAGTGACGGTTCAGGCCACCAATATGGGTGGGTGCACTTCCTAAGTACCAGGACTCAGTCTCGATGTCGCCGTCCGTAAGCACAGCGAAGACAATCAGGACAGTCGCAAGATCCGCTGCCATGTTGAAGCCCCGCGAGACGGCCTCCAACACCTGAGCACCATTCACATGACCGTCTCTAGGTAGGTACCCATGGTTAGCGAGCAGGTTCAGTCCAGGGCAGGGACCTCTGCTGTCATTTGGGCCAGGTGCGATAAATGGGTATTCTGGCTCGGGTCGGTAGTTGTTGGGATCAATGCCAGACGCGACGGATCCCAAGAGACCCTCTACATCGCCGACGAGGATATTGAGGTCGTTGGTGAGTCCGCGATCCTTGACCACTCCAGGGAACGCAGCAGCGAGTGCTGGCAAAGCCAGGGTCGGAGACAACTTCATTGTAAATGTGTGACTGGGTTATAAAAGAATGACTGAGTGAATAATGAACGAATGGATAAGAAAGCAGTCTGCTGAGGTTCAATCCTCAAACGCGATGCCGGTGTCTCGAGATACATATACTTGGCTTTGTTTCCTTGTACTGACCTTTCAGGGCTACTCGATCGACGATCAATTGTCATGAGTAGTAGCAGCGTATCAGTTTAGGTGCCAGCGATAGTAAGAGTCGTCATAGAGGCTGAAGGCCTAAATGGTAGTAGAGCATGACTTGGCTCCTTTGCGCGTGGTATCTATCGCTGGTCAAAGACTCAAAGTCTCATCAGCAGTGAACTCCCAAGACGTGAAAGGATGATCGTCAAGGATATCCACATCTGTGCATTCCCGTTCAGGCCTAACACGATCTGTAGAGAGAAGTTTAGACTTTGCGGACCGAGGCACCGGGTACTCACAGCTACCGCGTGCTATAGCAGCAGTACACTTGTTCATTGCGACTGGTTGTAGTCTTCAGAATGCCGCTGCCGTATGCCATCGCAGCCTCCGCGTCGAAGTGCAACTTGCAGGACCTCAATCCAATGACATCGGACTTCCGAGAAAGTCAGCACGAAAGGCCGGCTTCGCTTCTCGCTCATTTGTCTTCTTGTGGAAGGAAATGGAAAGCAGGGAGTCGGCGGCCGGAGCACGTATAGATTGCTGTGAGGGACATGCAGGATGTGAGGCTGTGGTGAAAATAGAACGTCGAGAGAAGAATTCTCCTCAAGAACTCTCCGAGGCTGTGGCTTGAGTCGATCGTGCATAACTTGCAAGGTTAGAATTACAAGGCTTGGCTTTGAGGTGAAGATCAGCGGTCCCGCTCCATCGCAGATACTGCATTCGGCCAGGTCAGTCAAGAGGAGGATGTTGTTCTTAGTTGTTCGACAAGACCATGAGCGACAAAATTGCTTCTGTTCTGCGGTCAAGCATGCTGCGAGATGTCGTCTCTGGCTAAACGGCGTTCTTCGCAGTTAGGTTCGATGTTGTTGATGACGTTGCAGTCTGTTCAGGAGATCGATCCGCCACGACTCGGGAGATGAGGTCGTCGAGTCTAAAACTAGTATTTATAGTGACTCCTGCCCTGGCAAACAAGCGAGCCAATTGGCCGGCAAGAATCATAATATTTCTTATCTTGTTCGTACTGTAGCCAAGAAAACGACCACTTGGGTGACCTGAATAGTGCGACTTGAACAAAATTTTGCCATCGACAACTTTTCTGCACAGCATTTTGGAGCGCGGTATGGACCAACAAGCACCGACATTTCTTCTCCATCCGAGCAGACGGCAAGAGGCGTTAGCTCCATCTTCCAAGTATGTTCTCTTGCTGCTTCATCCAGAGCGCAACTGCCAATTTGCAAGGATGGCAACCAGGGCAAATACATGATATGGCCAGGTCTGAACGATTTCTCTGGAGGTCATGGACTCCTCCTGCTCAACGAACACACCGGACGATGTGACCTGGTTGTGCATTCCTGCGACATTTTCCTGAGCCAGCCGCCGTCGATATCATACTTTGCCTCTTAATGAGGGCGCGTACACGCCTACGACTCGGTACGCTTGTGACTCTGCAATAGGACAGTGTATGGCAAGATCACTGCGATATCGTCCTGATCGTCCACACACAATGTGCATGGAGCGAGATCAATACATCTTTGATTATCGATTGGACCTTGAGCTAACTTCTCCAGACACAGATGGCTTGACTGGACGACCTTTGACGCTTGACACTTGACACTCTTGGGCCTGGCCAGGAGAGAGTACATCGCATTGAAACCAGTTTGTTCTGAACTTTTGGCTGTGAGAGACCACACGCCTGCGACAACGAAATGCGCTACGCATCTGATGCCGAGGACCTGAGCTAACGACTAAAGTCGTGCTCGACGGGTCGGCGAGAACCTGCAACATACTGAGTGATGCCCGGACGAGATGTTGTGCGGACATAAGGTTTCAGGTGTCCAGATCCATGGAATCAGCCTGTTTCCTTTGCATGTGAAACTGATTTGGCCTGTCGTTACACCCTTAGTGAGCCTCGACATGCACGGCTGCTGAAAGTCCGACCTGCCCACTTTGAATGATTGATAGGTCCATAATCCAAAACCTTTCCCAGCCCTTCCGAGTAGCGATGACCGCTCGCATGGGCTCGATGTTGCTGCCAATCTGGGCATTGCAGCTTGCTCAGCACGGGAGGCTCCAAACAGGTTTCCGTAGCTGTGCCATCATCGTGCGAGCGCACACGTGGTCAGGCGTGAACGACCTCTGATAGCGCGCAGACGCTCGAAGTTTAATGATCATCCACCATGAAAGCAAGTCTGGTTGACGTGGCACAAGACTGTCGGCAGAACATGATAAATAGGCGAGATCGGAAGTGCCCCGCGAAGGCAGGTACCGTACCAAAGACCAGATGAGGAGAAGTTGCTCGTAGCTGCTCTTATCATCCTGTGTTACAGTAGGCCAGAAAAGTATTCTCCGAATTTCTGCACAATGGCATCGCTTACTTATGCGATCCGCAAATGGACTCATGTAGTTCTGTTACGAGACCATTCCGTTGCATGTCACATCAATTACTTATCGTTCGGTTGAGCTCTGGGCAATAACATAATAAGGACGACAAGGCGCTTTCACATGCAAGTTGGTGAGATTGCCAGCACGAACTAGGTTGGCTTCCGCCGAGACTGCATGTGAAACCTTGTTCGCCTGAGAAGCGTCGAGCCGTAGCCGAGAGTGAAGAGCTCTGATTCGCCAAACGCCTGTCACATGCCGCACGCTTTCGATTCCTCAGAACGTGCCCCGGCTGGCCATGATACGCTGCGCTTCTTCTGCTTCTTCCTGCTGACAATCCTCTCCTCGGTTCTATGTTTGCCTCGCACCACAAATACGATCCACGACACCAGCACGTCGACAATAGCTGACCTCTCTGGCTGTGGATGCACTGATTCAAGGCGATGGAGGTCACTCAGGAGCGACCGCCAACTTTGGCCTCTCGCTCGCCCGAAACTGTGGAATGGCCCACCGTGCCCAGACATGAGCCAATACCGCAAGCGAACGATATCACACTGCCAGATCTGAAGACTGTCCTGAGTCCAGACTTTGAGCGCATGTCTTCGCCGCAAACCAGCAATCATCCTGCATCACCTACCTCTGTCAGGAGTCTACCACGAATAGACCCAGGTCATGCATTGACGAATGGAGTACACAGAGGGGCAACAGACGTATCTATGGCCAGTTCAGTGGAGACTGGAAGCGTAATGAGCATGGAAGACAGAACGGCGCGGTCTACAAGTGTGTCAATGGAAGATCCAGATGTGCGTCTCGCTGCAGAGGCCTTATCTGGACTAGGAAACCCAAGTGAGCAGCTTCCATGCTGGGCAGACATCGCCATCGTAGAATTGCTAATGAGAACTAGGCCTAATGCACGGCAGCGGAGGGCAGAGCACGCACATGTCAAATGGAATTCGACTTTCGGATGAGCCTGAACCTTTGCTTGAACTCATAGCCCAGGCTCACCCTTGGGTCGGCGGAACAATCAAGACGTCTCTGGCAGCTTATTCTACGACGAAATACTACTCTCCGCGATTCGTTCGCAACAGCGCGGGGTTCGTGGAGCGCAATGTGGGAATGCCGCTTGTGAATACTGTGAACGCGGTGGGAGAGAAGACAGGCCTTGATAACCAAGTGCGACGATATCTAGACGCGCGCCGACCGGGCGACGTCGAACAAGGTCGCGATGGCAAGGGCGACGCTGCTTTGGAGAATGGCGATCTGACTAGAGCGCGCCAAGAAGAACAACTGCCACCTTACGGATCTAGCAGGCCACCATCATATCGCGAGGAAGCTAGTCCCGTGGGGCAGGGACGATATTCTCATGAGATGAAAATGCAGGTGCGACCTGCAAACGGTCGCAGCTGGTCGTCGCAGCTATTTGTAACAACATCTGGACTCTCCGTGGCCCTGAGCAATGCTTCACGAAATAGCTTGAAGTTGTGTCTCAGGCTCCTGCAGGATTCCGCTCTGCATGTACAGAACCTCATGGAAGCATTGTCGTCGATTTTGCGAGAATATGAGACAACTCGGGAACAGCAATATCGAAATGACAATGCGTCTTTGGAGAAAGGACAGCGACCTGCGACACCTGAACGATCTGAGGATGCAAGAAGACTGGCTGAGCACATGAAGAGGACGTGCGATGATATCTGGCAACGGCTGCGTCAGGTTTCCGAGGCCGTTTCGACGTATGCTGGAGGTGCACTGCCTGAAAATGCGCGCGAATTCGTAAGGAGTCAGCTCATGTCACTTCCTCAACGCTGGCGTGTCGTATCAGACCAGCAGTACGCGGAGTCGGAGACCAGTCGTAATGCGCGTCGTATGATTCATTTCGCGGCCGAAGGCTTGGACATGATGAGCCAAGTCTCTGGTGTGCTCCAAGCAACGCTCAACTCAGCAGAACAGTGGCTAGCGCGTGTTGGGAGGAGCGATCAAGACGACCAGATGCGTGATACGCCCAGCACGCACGACCGATCCGAGACCGAAAAGTCGTAAAACCTGACTGTGTGTGAGTCAGCATACCAGGATCTCGGCAACTCGTATATCTGCGAGACGTCTCAGGGATACAATCAGTGACTCAATGAACAGTCCGATCCAGAGCCATGTGAAACCACGTGCAAGCTCCTGGTCAATTGCACACGCTTCGCGCGGCAGACGGCACGAGAGGATAGATACGCGAATTTGTACAGCGCTGGACCTGGATCAAGAGCCCGTCGTGTTGCTGTTCTGCATTCTGCACACCGCTGAAGAACAACGATCCATGCAGATGCATCACAAATATTGGCATAAAATCACGAAAGCCAATTGCAATCCCAATGCAAAGATCAATGATTGGACAATCGGGGTTCGGAGTTGATTGCTAATATGAAGCTCGTCGAGTTGTCGTTCTGTGGGACGCTACAAAATTTGTTGATCTGACAGCCTGCAGAAGCACAGGCAGAAGCACAGGCACAGGCAAAGGCATGCGGCCGCGCCCGGCGCACATGTGTTCATTGAGAGACCGGCTCGGAAAAGGATTAGGCTATTACGATTTTATGAAGCATAGTAGCAGTGTATAGTGTGTACTTATAACGCCAAGTGTAAGCTTACCAACCAGCAACCAGCGTTCTGACCAGCGTACCTATGCCTGCCCGCAACACCGAATCCTGTGTTCTGGAGCTCTGATTTGAGTGGACATTCGGGATTGGTGGGCGATAGAGCAATCGTCGCCGTCGCCGTCGCCGGTGGTGACCTGTCATCATTCCAGTGCCTTGCATATTCTACTGTTGCACCCATCGTTGACTTGATGGACCTCCGTATACCGCTCACAACTTCATTCACAAAGTTTTCACGAATCTCAGAGAACGATGGGTTGAGATTTGCAATAGCAACCATTCATGCTTTCCGAACGTGCATCACATCATCAGCCCTACCTATCATAGCAATCGCTGTCATGCTTGTGAACAGAACGGTCATCATTCACCGCCGACAGCTCTTTTTAGGTTAGCAAGTGGGGAATGCATATGGATACGGTAATCGAGGTGGTTTGCACGGCTGTTCATCTTCCTTGATGCCGGCGCGGCAAGGTCGCGCTGGCAAGGGAAAGCCTTTTTATGCACGCTGCACGTATCGTCGGATGCTGTTTGGTCCACTGCGCGGAATAGTGCCTCTTTTCGAAAATGCAAAGTGTGAGCCGAAGCGAGGGTGAAGCGACAGTGCTCATCAAGCCGCGGCCGAATGCAGGATTCCTCTTGAACAAACATGTACAAATCTTTCTTTGACGTTTTTGCTTTCTTGTTTCTCGTGTCATTGTTCTTGAAATCTGACAAAGACTGAACCGTGCGAGCACTTTGGGTTCGTCGGCTGGGCCCGAAATGGACAGCGACGGTCAGGTTGAAGAGAAGGTCGAGGACTTCTTCCACTTGAACCATCCGGCACATACACATGCACGCTCGAATGCTCAGGCAAAAGAGGCAGGTCTTGGGACCGAAGCCATCGAAGAACATGAAAAGGTCGAGGGAAAGGTAGAGGCGGATAGAGATACCCTGGCCAGAGGAAGTTCGGACGAGGATGACTATGCGCCCGCACCGTCGCGGTCGTCGACGGAGAGATCTGGCCATGGCGTGGACGTGGCATACGCGCAGAGAGAATTCGCAACTCTGCAGCGAGAGATCAGTGGTATAAGCCAAGCTCAACGGCAATTGTCGCGGACGCAGAGTCGGAGGAGCGACAAGAAGAACGCAGTCACGGATCTGGAGAAGGCAGTGTCTTCCACAACGAGCGAATATGACGAGCCTTTTGACCTGGAGGATACGCTCCGTGGCAATAAGCGGCTGGAAGAAGAAACTGGTATAAAGCACAAGCAGATTGGTGTCATCTGGGATAAGTTGACTGTGAAAGGAATGGGAGGAGCTAAGATCTTCGTCAAAACCTTTCCGGATGCTTTCACTGGCTTCTTTGGCTTCCCGATCAGATTCGCGCTGGGCTTGTTTGGTTTGGGTAAGAAAGGCAAGGAAGTGAACATCCTGTCCAACTTTCAAGGCGTAGTAAAGCCCGGTGAGATGGTCTTGGTTCTCGGAAGGCCGGGTTCTGGCTGCACTACGTTTCTCAAAGTCATCGCAAACCAGCGATTCGGATACACAAATATCGAGGGCGAAGTGCTTTACGGACCATTCACTGCAAAAGAATTCGAGAAGCGCTATCGTGGCGAAGCAGTCTACTGTCAAGAAGATGATACGCATCACCCAACGCTCACGGTTGGTCAAACGCTTGGCTTCGCGCTGGAGACCAAAGTCCCCGGAAAGCGACCTGGTGGTTTGAGCGTGGGTGAGTTCAAGGACAAGGTCATCGATATGTTGCTCCGAATGTTCAACATTGAGCACACCAAGAACACCATTGTTGGGGATCCCTTTGTGCGAGGTATCTCTGGAGGTGAGCGAAAGCGTGTCTCCATTGCGGAGATGATGATCACTGGCGGCGCGGTCTGCAGCCATGACAACAGTACCCGTGGTTTGGATGCGTCGACAGCATTCGACTACGCCAAATCTCTGCGTGTCATCACTAACATCTACCATACCACTACCTTCGTCTCACTTTACCAGGCTTCGGAGAACATCTACTCGCAATTCGACAAAGTCATGGTGATCGACGAAGGACGACAAGTCTTCTTCGGCCCAGCTCAAGAAGCACGGTCTTACTTTGAAAGTCTCGGCTTCCTTCCAAAACCACGACAGACTACGCCAGATTACCTGACTGGTTGTACTGATCCCTTCGAACGAGAATATCAGGAAGGTCGCGATAGCTCCAATGTGCCTTCCACTCCTGATGCTCTAGTCGAGGCCTTCAATCAATCAAAGTACGCAACTCAACTGCGCGACGAGATGGAGAAATGGCAAGTCAGAGTCAAGGAGGAACAGCATGTCTACGAAGATTTCAAGACCGCCGTTCTTCAAGGTAAGCGTCATGCGCCCCCGAAGAGCGTTTACAGCATTCCTTTCCACCTCCAGGTCTGGGCTTTGATGAAGCGGCAATTCATCCTTAAGTGGCAGGATCGCTTCTCGCTCGTCGTGTCGTGGATCACCTCCATCGTCATCGCAATCGTCCTCGGTACCGTCTGGCTGCAGATTCCAAAGACTTCTGCTGGTGCCTTCACTCGTGGTGGTGTACTCTTCATCGCATTGCTCTTCAACTGCTTTCAGGCTTTTGGCGAACTGGCCTCAACCATGCTTGGTAGACCAATCATCAACAAACATCGAGCTTACACTTTTCATCGGCCAAGCGCGCTTTGGATTGGCCAGATTTGTGTCGATTTGGCCTTTGCATCTGTGCAGATTCTGGTGTTCTCAATCATGGTTTACTTCATGTGTGGTCTGGTCTACGATGCAGGAGCATTCTTCACATTCTTTTTGATCATCATTTCGGGATATTTGGCCATTACGCTGTTCTTCAGAACGGTCGGTTGTCTATGTCCCGACTTCGACAGCGCCATCAAGTTCGCCGCAACGATTATTACGTTGTTCGTGCTGACTTCTGGATATCTGATTCAGTATCAGTCACAGCAAGTTTGGTTGCGATGGATCTTCTACATCAATGCACTCGGTCTTGGGTTCTCTGCACTAATGGCAAACGAGTTCTCGAGGCTTGATCTACAATGCGAAGGAAGCTACTTGATTCCGTACGGGCCGGGCTACGGAGACATCGAGCACCAGACCTGTACTCTTGCTGGCAGTACTGGTGGCAGTGCAACGGTGTCAGGATCGTCATACATTGAAACTGCATTCACATATGCTTCGAGCGATCTCTGGAGGAACTGGGGAATCATAATAGTCCTTGTCACGGTCTTTTTGGTCACTAATGTGTTCCTTGGAGAATACATCAAATGGGGGGCAGGAGGCAAGACTGTCACGTTCTTTGCCAAAGAAGATGGTGAGCGAAAGAAATTGAACGCTGCACTCCAGGAGAAGAAGCAGAACAGGGTCCGAGAGAAGGGTGCTGCACAGGATTCGGAGCTGTCGATTGCTTCGAAAGCAGTTTTGACATGGGAAGACATCTGCTATGATGTGCCCGTGCCAAGCGGGCAACTTCGGTTGCTGAAGAACATCTACGGATATGTCAAGCCTGGTGAACTCACGGCTCTCATGGGAGCGTCTGGTGCAGGCAAGACTACGCTCCTCGACGTGTTGGCGTCCCGGAAGAATATCGGAGTGATTACTGGAGACAAACTGATCGACGGCAAGCCGCCTGGTACTGCCTTTCAGCGTGGTACGAGCTATGCCGAGCAACTTGATGTGCACGAAGGCACACAGACCGTGCGCGAGGCGCTGCGCTTTTCTGCAGACCTAAGGCAGCCGTACGAGACGCCAAGGGAAGAGAAGTATGCGTATGTCGAGGAGATCATCGCGCTTCTGGAAATGGAAGACATTGCCGATGCGATCATTGGAAGCCCAGAGGCCGGCCTGGCAGTCGAGCAGCGGAAAAGAGTGACTATTGGCGTAGAGCTTGCAGCCAAGCCTGAGCTGCTCCTCTTCCTTGATGAGCCTACTTCGGGTCTGGACTCGCAGAGTGCTTTCAACATCGTCCGATTCTTGAAGAAGCTTGCGGCAGCTGGCCAAGCCATCTTGTGCACAATCCATCAGCCGAACGCCAGTCTTTTCGAGAACTTTGATCGTCTGCTTCTGCTTCAGCGTGGTGGCGAGACTGTCTATTTCGGTGACATTGGCAAGGATGCTGCAGTTCTGAGGGAATATTTCCACAAGTATGGCGCCGTCTGCCCACCAAATGCTAACCCAGCGGAGTGGATGCTGGACGCTATTGGAGCTGGACAGGCTCCTCGCATCGGCGACAAGGACTGGGGCGAGATCTGGCAAGAATCCGAGGAGCTGGCTACGACGAAAGCCGAAATCGTGCGCATCAAGGAGGAGCGTATCCAAGAGGTCGGATCTCTTCCACTTGTCGAACAGAAGGAGTTCGCCACGCCGCTCTGGCATCAGATCAAGCTGGTCTCCTCTCGAACCAACAAGGCCTTCTGGAGATCACCGAATTACGGGTTCACGCGACTGTTCAATCACGTCATCATTTCCTTGCTCACCGGCCTCATGTTCTTGCAGCTGGACGATTCTCGCACTTCGCTGCAATATCGCGTCTTCGTCATATTCCAGGTCACAGTTCTGCCGGCGCTGATCTTGGCCCAGGTCGAGCCCAAGTACGATCTTAGCCGATTGATCTACTATCGCGAAGCCGCCAGCAAGACATATAAGCAATTCCCATTTGCACTCAGCATGGTCGTCGCAGAGATGCCCTACAGCATCCTTTGTGCCGTCGGCTTCTTCCTGCCGCTGTACTACTGCCCGGGCTTCAATCCCGCTTCCAGTCGAGCTGGGTACAACTTTCTGATGGTCTTGGTCACAGAGCTCTTCTCGGTCACTCTTGGACAGACAATCTCCGCTCTGACTCCGAGCACCTTCATCGCTGTGTTGCTGAATCCGTTCATCATTATCGTTTTCGCACTGTTTTGTGGTGTCACGATTCCCAAGCCACAAATTCCTGGATTCTGGCGTGCTTGGCTTTACGAGCTTGATCCGTAAGTGCCCTCCAAACATCACTGACGTGCCGTCCTGCTGACAATGTCTTCGTAGATTGACCCGCCTCATCTCTGGTTTGGTGTCCAATGAGCTCCATGGCCAAGCCGTTGAATGTACCGACGTCGAATTCAACCGCTTCACAGCACCAGCGGGCCAGACGTGCGGCGAGTACATGCGCAACTTTTTCAATGCTGGTGGTCCAGGATACCTACTCAACAACCAGACTTCTGACTGCTCATACTGTGCTTACAGCGTCGGCGACCAGTTCTACGAGCCCCTCGGAATATCATTCGCGACGCGGTGGCGAGACTTTGGCATCATGGTTGCATTTGTTGGCAGCACCTTGGTCTTGCTGTTCATTGGTAGCAGATACCTCAATTTCAATCGAAGGTAGATTGGAAAAGGTGTTTTGATAAAAGGCGGATGGATTTGTTTAGAAGCATAGCGTTGGAGCATCTCATCGATAGAAGATGAATGGAGGTTCGTAATGCTCAGCAAAGAATTCTGAGCCCGTGCAAGCTTTTTAGTAAGCGGCATTCGTATGATTGGTAATGGTGGTGGTGAATGAAGACATACTTCTGCCAAGAAGTCACGTGCTGGGCGTGTGTTGACTTCTGCCGTGCTCAAGTACCGGATAAAGACTTTTCCACGCACATTGTCCACTGTCCACCGAACAACACCACCTTCGCTCCGCTCTCCGTACCCCGCAGTAGTCGCCAAAAAGCACGAAGAAAGCGAATAATGTCAATGGCTCACGGCAACGCGCGCGGCTCTAGCTGGAAGTCTCGCTCGCTCGCTCGCCGACATCACCGACCACATCTGCCGTATTCTAGCTTGACCCTGCAGCCATCCGACAAAGGCGAGTGAGAGTATTCATATATGTCACACTCCTTCCTCTTGCTCTCTTCACTACCATCTTTCAATACATCCATCGTATATACAGCAGCCATGGCCACACCACAGTCCAACGAGCACAAAATCCCACAACCATCCGGACGTCAATACGACCCTAACTTCACCAAACATGTCATCGACACCTGCGGCCCAAAAACCAGCCCGCGCATGCTCCAAATCTTCTCCTCGCTCACACGCCACATCCACGACTTTGCACGAGAAGTAGACCTCACGCCGGAAGAATGGCTCGCAGGCGTAAAATTCCTCAACGAGACCGGCAAGATTTGGGCAGAATCGGACGGCAAGCGGAACGAGATGCACAGATTATCCGACATCATCGGTCTGGAATCTCTCGTGACTGAGATCGCCAATTACGTGCAAGTCGACGAGCCAGATTACATTCCGACTTCTGCTGCGATTTTGGGACCATTCTGGAGTCCTAATGCTCCTTGGAGGAATTTGGGAGAGTCTATCATTCAGGATCCGCCGAAGGATGGTATCGTCACTTACATGCACGGAATCATTAGAGACTTGAAGACCAAGAAGCCAATCCCAGGCGTGACATTCGATATGTGGCAGGCTAGCAGCAACGGCAAATATGATTTCCAGGATCCGGAGAATCAGAGTGATAACAACTTGAGAGGAAAGTTTAAGACGGATGAGAATGGAGAGTACAGACTTTACTGCCTGAGGGTGAGTGATGGCTCCAAAGCACATGCGGTACCCGAGACATTTACTGACTCTCCCTTTTCTCTTCGACAGCCAACAGCGTACAGTCTGCCGACTGGTAAGAAATCAATCTGCAACGCACCTTATTGTGGACATATGTTGACCATGGAGTAGATGGGCCTTCATATGCTTTGCTCCAAGCGATTGATCGGTGAGGGTGCAATGCTGTCTAATTCATCAAATATGTGCTAACTTGAGGCTTCCAGACACCCAATGAGACCGGTAATTGGGCACCTGTCCGGTACCTCTCAAAAGCTCTACTAACCTCTTTCCTTTTTAGGCCCACATTCATTTGATGGTGACAAAGGACGGCTACAAGCCCTGCATCACTCGTAAGCACTTATACATTCTCTTGTCAACTCAAAGCAACTCGCTGACAATACCTAGAAATTTATCCCAAAGATGATCCATGGTTGGCAACCGACACTGTGTTCGCTGTCAAGGACGATCTCGTCGTCGACTTCGCACCTCTCGAGAAGCTCCCGGAGAACATGCCACCTCACAAAGGCCCAGGCGGTCCGGCTACCCGTGAGCTTGAACTCGATATTGTTCTGGCCCCTCTCGGTATGCCAATGAAATGTTTCTACGACACGCCAAGATGCTGACAGTCTGCAGGAGAGCCCATGTCCAATGCCAAGCCGGTGTTGTAGATCTATTTGTTATTGGCACGAAGATAGAAAATTACGAAGCAATCGATGAACGCAGAGAGACAGGGACATTAAAGCATTGGTGTGGCGCATTGAATAGCACTTTAAGCGAATTTTGTACGACCTCAATCAAGGAACTTCACTTCAAGACGAACTTTTCCAGCGCCAAATTTCCGAGACTTGACTGCTGCACCTCAGATGCTTGAGACCCGGCTTCGACTCCTCAGTCTGCGAAACGGGTAGCGGGCGCGATGGTAACCAAGGTGTATCGGAAGTTTCCACGCAGCGAGAGTGCAATGAACGGACAACGCCAAGTCATTTCCAGGCATCACATCGCCAGTCTCCTGCTTTTCCTTTTCTCATGCCATCAAATCCCGCCGATCCGATCAGTAGCAACCAAGCCCTTACGGCCCTCAATGTCACCCCAGAAGAAGGAGTCTGATGCCCGCGCTCTCCACTTCCACTCAACTCACCCTATCCAAATACTCCGCCATGACCTCGGAAAACTTCTGAATCCTATGATTGAGAATCTGAACTTGCAGTCCCAGATCACTCTTCTCGCGGCGTAGGATGGCGAGCTCTTCGCTTTGTAGTCGTCTTTGGTGCTCGAGTGTTGCGATTCGAGATAAAAGGGAGGTTGGAGGAGTCGGAGTCTTTGCATTGGGGACCGGGCGATTGCTTCCTTGACTTCCAAGTTTTTGAATTGATGATGGAGAGGAGGGCTCGGGTGGAGAAGGAGATTTTGGACTTTTTGCTTTGCTGGGCCCGCCTTTGTCGCCGAAGATGGGATGTGGGAGCGGGCGATTGCTTCGTTGTTGAAAGGGGTTGTGTTGGCTGAAATTCGATGCTGGGGTTGGACTTGGACTTGGGGTGCGTCGACCATATGTTATCGAAGAGGCGGGAGTCGGTGGCGCAGTTGGTGTGCTGTGTCTAGATAAAAGTCGAGTCGAGGGAGGAGAAGGATTGGAATTTCGAACAGGTGTGTGTAGTGTGACAGCGATCTTCACCGCGACATTTTCTTTAAGTCGAGAGCTTTGTCCGCATTGCCGACACATTGATACTTCGGCGAGTTTCAAAGTCTGCTGCTTCAGCAAAGATTCGCTCATCATGTTACCCTCGCGGAGGATTTCGTTGATCAACTCGTTTCTTTCCGTTTGACTTGCCTTGTTGCTGGCTAATGCCCATAGTGGGATGCGGGCGCAACGACGAGTGGTAGATTCTTTGCCTTTGATGCTTTCGTGGCTTATGCATTTTCGCTTGTCTTTGAAGTTGGTGTGGTGGATGGAAGGCTGTTCGTAAGGTGGCGAGCCCATGGTTTCGACGGTCAGGCTGTGATATGATCTTGCGAGAGGGATTGAGCGAAGGGGTGGAAGTGTTTTTGAGTACATCGTGAAGTAGGCAGTGTCTTCGTCACGGGGTGGAACGTGTATACTGAATGTCTGAGACATTTATTGTAGTAGCAAAGTCGCCGACCTGATAGACATAGCTTGTGCATCTACGAACAGAAACATCAGCCCAGAGTGAAGCCGTGTAACTAGCATGTCTTACTTGTTTCATACCAACGCGATCTGCGCTTCTGGTTAGCACATAGCATGCAAACCATCTGTTCTAACCTTAGGTGGTGGAGCTCTCATCTGTCATCAGAACAACACCACCCCCAGCAAAAATCCCAGACAACCGCATAAAGTCTTCCAGCCAGAAGTTTCTCATTCTCTACAGAGCCACAGACAGCGAAAAATCTCAAGACAGAGGTCGATGAAGTCTTTCTAACCCAAGAAGAAATCAACAAGCGTCTTGTTGACAGTCACACCCTCCCTGCCACTGGAGCAAGCACTCCTCTAGTACTGAAAGCCTCCGTCACATTCGTAAAACTTATTCTGGATTGTAGCTTCCTCGAAACTTTGCTGTTGGATAGCATGTTCGTACCTATCCAGCGTTGGCACACTCGGGTACTTGCTTGTCGTATTAAAGATGGGTTGATTGAAAATATGACTGTTGCCGAAGTAAGCATCCGAGCGACTCATGCTAGTATCATGCTCGAGCACGTTGTAGCGATTGAGCATATCATACGTGAAGAAGGTCACGGTAAGCGCTAGGTTTGCTAGAAGGTCTTGATCGAACATGATATTTGCGAGTGGTTCGTTGAAGTTGAAGGCGGTCGTTAAAGCGTAGACCAAATAGAACAATTCTCTTGTAAGGTTGCGGCCGTCATGGTGGAGGAATTAGTGGTTTGCTAGGGTATTCGGTCAGTGTATGCTACAGCAACCTTGAGGAGCAGACTCAAGGATGTATTGAATGTCACTTACCATTGCTAGGTCTTATGTTAGCCGTGCCAAGTTAGTTGTTGCTACACGGAGCGACATACAGTCATTTGATTTTGGCCCTGGCGCCTTCCAATGCGAGCAGATATCACGTCTCGCCCGAGGTAGAGCAAGACTTCCTTCCAAAAAAGGATGCAACAATGATGGTAGTCTTCATGCTGAGCCAGTGGTCATTCTAGTCGGTATCTCAACCTCAAGCTGCGGACGTTCTCTTCTCCACTCTCCTCTCCTTTAGCCTCTTTCAACCACGTACCGAATACAGATCTACATAGTCGCACAGTCCATGTAGATTCGACACGCGTCGTCTAGTCCGAACGAGCATCCTCCAATCTATAGTAGTAGTCACGCAGACCAAGCCACTAACCCAATCTCTCCAACTAACTGTTCTTTTGGCGAAATCGATGCAGCCGTGTCGAATTCGCAGTTGCCCTACCGTATTCCAACCTCAGTCGCAGGTCGTTTAAGAGTCCGCTTGGTACTTTGCCCCAAGTCTTCGCAAGCCAAATGTCAATTCGGTCTGAACGTACAGGGCATCAAAGTCATCCCCAAAGAGGGTGAACCTGTGCACCACTTGAGCAAGTAAGCATCCCATACAAAGCACGGAGGAAAGGAAGAAAACATGGAAGAGCGTCTCGCAATGAAAAAAAGTCGATTCGATTCTGCGCAAAGGCGAATCAAGCTTGCTGTCCCTCAGCTTGTGGGCAAGATTTGCCTAGATATTTTATGCTTTCGTGGCGAATGGCGTCGGCCTCATCACACCATCGTGGGCTCGTGGAATCTGTTATGTTACATAAAAGTGACTCGCAATGACCAGCCTGCTGGTTTTCGCCGCGCTAACAACTCTAATCCAACTCTTGTTGGACCGTTTCGATGAAAATAGACATCCACTACGCCTCTTAAAATGCCGCTCGTGCTATGAACATGCGTCATGTAACTTGAAAATGGAGGGGTATCTTAGTGGTTGTTGTGGCGCTTGGCGTGCTTCTCGAGATGTCTCTTGTGCTTGTGGGCGTAGCCAGCTGGTGCGGATTGGGAGGCGGTGACAGTGACTTCAGTCTCCTCAATCACCATCTCGATGACTTCGTGGCCCTTGGTGATGTAGGTGGTGGTGACACCATCGTCGGCCGGTGGAGTGTAAGCTGGTGCTGAAGTGACTGCCGGTGCTGCAGTGCTGCTTGATGATTCGTAGGCAACAATGATGCCACCTTGGGCAGTGGAGGTGCTTGCTGGGTCGACTGGAGAGTAGCCGAGCGAAGGTTGGGTGAAGGTTGCAGGCGCAGAGGTCTTTGGCAGAGACGAGGTCTTGACACCCCAGGCGCCCTGCACTGGGTACTTGGTAGCTGGCTCTGGACCGTATCTGGAGAAGGTAATTATTAGCGAGAAAGCGCATCTAGAATGAAGTCTGGAGTAACTCACTGAACTGGAACACCGACTGGGAGAGAGTCCATTGGACCCTCGCAGTCCTCCTTCTCGAATGAGTCTGGTGTTGGGAAGGTGCATTGAGCGGCCTTGGAGTCGTCCTGGATGTTGAAGAGTGGGCAGTCGCTGATGAGTCCAGTCTCGCTGGTGCAGGTGTTGATAGCCTTGCCCAGGAAGTCGGAAGACTCCCATCCCATGATGAAATCGGCGTGGTAGCTGGTGCCGACTGGGTCACCGGTGGAGATCAAGAATTGACCTGGCATGCCGGCGAACTTCTGGGTGGCGTAGATAGTCTCGTAGAAGAGGAATGGGTAGTGGACGTCGTAGCCATCTGGGCAGTTGCCCTCCTTGACGAGCGATGGGTAGGCAACGTGGGATCGGTGGTCGGGAGAGTCGAGCTCACCAGTACCGCAAGATGGGAAAGCCATCTCCATGCGGATACCGTCAAGGCAGTTGGCGTCCATCTCATCCTTCTTTGGGAACTGATGGCGGTAGAGGGAAGCCTCTGGGGCCTTGGCGTAGTTCAAGCAGTTGAAACCAATGGCGCGTTGTTGAAGGAAGAACTGGTCGCTTGGGTATGTTGGCCATTTGCTCAATTCCTCGTCTGGGAATGGACCGGAGAAGTTGCGGTAGGTTGGGTTTCCGGCAATCATAGCGAAGCCCTCTGGGAATGGCTCGACGTTGTCAAGGTAGAAGAGGTAGTATGCAAGCATACCGCCGACATTGGGAACCATTTCCACGGTGCCATTCTCATGCTGGAAGTAGAGTGGTGGGGTCCAGTAGGCGGACTTGTCCTGAGTAACTTCACACGAAGTGCAGTCGTGCTCTGGGTTGGTGCATTTGGCAAGGCCGTCAAAGGTAGTGTTCAGGCCAAAGTCTAAATGAAGGTAAGCTCATGTGCAGGCGACTGAATGACTGCATGTATCGATGGGGACTTACTGCCACCTCCGAAAACAATGTGAGAGTGGTCGGCGACATCATTTGGGGAGACCAATGGGTCCATGCGCGCAATGCCGGTGGTCGAGCGACATGGCATGCGCCAGAAAGCGGCGACATGGCTTGCGAAGGCCAGAGCCGAAAGGGTGTTGAAAGTGTTCATCATGGTAGCGCTAGGATGCAGTACTCGCTCCAGGCGGAATGGAAGTGATGCTGGACACTGCGGTACCGGCGCAGCTACGAAGGTCGGATATGCAAGGCCGGATATTCACAATGTTTCTTCGCGCGCAGCGACGAAGACAGAGAGTCTGTCGGGTGTTTCGCCTGGTCGCGCGCACAAGGCGATACTGGTGGGTGGTGTTTGGGGGAGGAAGTGATGAAGCTCGTGCTGTGGTGTGCAAATGGGGCGCGTGGTGGTGTTGTGTCGCGAGGGGCTGTACTGGTATGTGCCTTGCGTGAACTGTCGATGGGCTTTGTTATGCGAGTAACGAGTATCGATGGATGGGATATGAACAAACGAATGTAACGACGGGTATTGTGAGGCTCTTGGCAACACAATAGCAGTCTGAATAGTGTCTGAATGAAGGATTGACAATGGAAAGGAGTGACTGAAGTGAGCGACAATGCGAGTGGACTTTGCAGCTGGACGACTGTCGATGGCACGTAAATGAAGGCCTGCCCCGTGCGATGGTTTGTAACGAGCGGTGGCACTAGCGCCCGCCGCTAATGCAAGGAACGGTCACTGCCGGCCAGCGTGCTCCTCAGCTTTTGATTGCAGCGGCAAGTGCGACTTGACGGCAGCGAGCTTCTGCCATCTCATAGGAGCCTGCAAGCAGCACACATATCGAGCCTGGCCACGTCGCCGTCGTGTGAGACACGGCAAACGCAGAGAAGGATGTTCTAGCGATCAAACGCTTGCGCCCCAGTTTTCGCAGAGATCTTCATTTGGCTGGCAGAAATCCATGGCAGGGGGTCAGGCTCAGGGTCAGGCGCCAAGCCGCAAGCAATCTTGCGCCAACCTCGTGGTCCAAGGTTTGTTATGACGCACCTTGCCTCTGATATGCTTTGCCCGTTTCTATTCCCGACACCTTCAAGGCACTCTGTCACAAACGGAGGCCATCGTGCTTGCCTCCTGCTTCCTCGACAGTGTCGACACTTCCTGAAATGACGCCAAGTTGAGCGTCACCGCTTCTCGAACCTCCAGCGCTGCATGCATGCTAGAAATTCAGGAGACAAGCGAGTCGACCACCAAGCCGGACCACTATCGGAAATAATGCGACTTCATTCTCGTCGCTGTCCACGTGCCAGGTATCGCGCGAAATGAACAATGCTGCGTCAGTCAGCGAGTCCTTGCACAGCTCAGACACCACCAAGCCATCAAGGACTGAGGCTGCACTGCGCACAGCAGCCAGTGCGTCTTCGTCACCGCAACCGAGACTCGAGACTCGCTTCGTCCGACATCCGACACCACAATCGTGACCTCCAACACATGTCGTGCCTGCCATTCCATCATGCGAAACTCGAGTTGTATAGCGCTGAATCTTATAGTAACTCCAAAACTGCTGTAGTAATCTATGCACGTCGATCCACTTGGCAAACCCGTACCACAGTCATAATTAATCTGGCTGTCCTTCTAATGCCTCCATATTACTTTCACTGCACACCGATCGATCAGCACGTTGCACGGCGCACTTGATTGCCGTTGTGCTTTGTGTCACGATTGATCTGCTGGATCCTTCTCCAGCTTGCTTGACAGACATCTGCCCGAAGAATTAGGACAATGCTCGTCACTGCACATGTTCGACTTTGTCTCCCGGCCGCGCCTGCCGCTTGCAATAACAATGCTTCCTCCACATGCTCTTGCCTGCGATTGTCATCGTCGAATCGCAGCTGAACACCTCGAGAGACCTGCCAAACTGTCCATGTCATCAACGACTCGAATGTCACAAGCGCGGTGTCTCCATCAACTGTATCACTTATTCGTGATTCTTTTCTGCCTCAACGAGCAATTTTCCCCCAATGCCTTGCACGATATACCTTCCTCCATTGCTGCCTCCAGGCAATGTCAAAGCTGCACCACCTGCAGGAATGGTGCGAACCACAATCTCTCTACCGACGGACTGTACGGCAGTACATTCACTGGATCCAAAGATGATCCGCTTGCATCACTCGTGTGAGCCTTCGTGGGTGACGCGGCACCTCCAAGCGCGGAGATTATGTGTCTATGCTCTTCGACGCTGTAGTCCTATCTCACAGCTGTTCTCTCCTTCTCCTCACCATCTCTTCCACATCCTGAGCTGAAGCCACAGCACCAATCAAGCTTCCCAAGTTCGTGCTCATCAGAAGTGAATTCGCAATCTTCGTCCTGGTAGCTTCAACGTTCTCAATTCGTCTTTTCCAACGCTCGTACCCGTCGGCTGCTCTTGCACTTGCTCACCAACAGCAGAAGTTCCACCGCCACACTAATAGTCTGTCGTCCCAGCAACACCACCATCTTTTCTCGACAACGTCGGCGTCGCGGATCATAAAAGGCCCTCCCAATCCAACTAACTCACAACTCTTTATCCATAACCCGAATCTATGCCGGCACAGCCAATGACGGAAGAAAAATCTCTCTCTTTCTCTCTCCCTAATGCGAATTTCAGCTTGGTTGGTGTATACTGACATCGGAAGTGACCAGTACCGTATCTATTGAGTAGCTTGCCGAGACGGCGAAAGTAGAACTAGAAGAGTTAGACTGCGCCACCTGAGAATGTGCATTCGGCTTAGCATTTGCATTACTGTGTCCAAGAAGTTGAGGAGCAGGCTGGTCATAGTTCAGTGTAACTATGGTGCGAACTGGCATTCCACCTCCTCCTTCTGCAACGGGGCCCAGGGAAGTGAATGTCATTCGACCTCATCCCATCAATAATCGCAGCGATACCGATGTCCCCGTGATCACGTAGTATGTCTTCCTCACTGGCATGACTCTCATCGACTAGGCGTCATTGAAAGCTGTCCCGTGCGGCAGAGAAAGGAGTCCAGACCAAGCATCGAACTCCTTATAGCAAGACCTCGCGAATGCAATGCGTGACAGCTAGAATGGCCCGAGGGACATATTGTCGAGAATATGTAGTTCCCGTATATGGCCAGATTGGCCGACTGGTACTGTGCCTGTCGATGAATATATGCTTCCATTTCCAAGCAGGATTGGTGGCTTTGTGTTCAAATGGAACGGTCGTGATGTTATGCTCAAGGCTTGCGATGCAGAAGAAATATTACCTATGGAGCTGCGGCACAGGTGAGAGCTGGTTTGCCTACCTTTTCATACCTGCCACGCGAGTTTCGTTCGTCCGCTGAGTACAGAAGTAGTGCAGAAACGTTGGAGACGTGAAACCAGAGATGCCGTTCACTCTCGCCGGGGTGTTAGTCCTATGCCGTCTCGTCTTTCACTTTGTGCAGCTCCATTGGCATCTGCATAGTCAACGACGCTGGCGCACGGGTGAAGAGAGGCATGGGTATGTCCAGGTTCGTCACAACGTGAGAAAATGAGAGAGTGGTTGTTGACAAGAGATCGATGATCGCAACTCTGCTTCGGAAGGATTGCCATTGATGAGTTCTCTTGGCATGCGTCGGCATGCACGCACCCCTGACCATCACCATGCGCTGTGTCGCGCTTTTAATTGTGCCACCGGTCAATTCTGCACAGTGACATGCTGTAGGCAATCCAAATAAAGGTCATGCAAACAGCAGGATCGTAATAAATCTGAACTGACTCGAGATCAGGCTGAAGGACTGCGACTTGACTTGTATTCCGCCAAGAGTCCAACTCCGCTCTAGCAGTGATGATTGAAGCATATGCTGTGATCATCCAACATCATTCATCCCCTCATCTACCCACAGGATTTGGAATGCGCCGGAGTGGGAGTGCTGGCGGTGATACCTCTGGACCCGCATTCTCTCGTTGCAACTGCTCGCCTCGAACCCCATTGTTGGCTTCTGTCATTGGCTCATCTCTCGATCTTCTTTCTGTCGAAGCGTCGCGTAACATTTCGTGCAAGGCCTCGCGATGTGGCTGTGCCAAAAGCATCGCCATGCCCAGTCCCTGCCATGGCTGTGATTCCCATACCTCGTGACCGACATCATCGATGTACAGGTACCCTGCCTCAATACCTGTATCAGGCAAGGACGTTCTCGGCGGAGCATGAAGAGGCCGACCATCTAGTCGAAATCTCGGCAGCATAGGTCCAGGATAGCGAGGCGTGGGTTCGTTGGGCGCAAGACCTGCTGGCCTTGGAACTACAATACCAGGATTACGGTTCTCGTCAATCAACCCATGCTATGAGTCATTTGTCCCGTCAAGATCCATATCGTCTGTTTGGTCTATACGTGCTCGCCTTCTCGTGCGCCTGGTGCCACGAATTCTTGACACTTTCTCCTGTAAGGCATTGTCGATCGCATTCTCGTCTGCGCCACCAAGTACTCCTTCATTCTCCAGCTGACCGAGAGCTTTAGAGAGTAAATCTGAGGCAATAGGATCTTGAGGTGAAATAGCCAGAGCTTCGTGCAAGGCGACAGTCGCTTCAAAGTACTGATCCAGCTCCATCAGTACAAGACCTTTGGATGCGAAAACACTGGCATCGCGCAACCCCAATCGAATGACTTCCTCAAATTGCTGGAGCGCCTCTTCGAAATTCTCGGCTTTGCGGAGAGCATGTGCTAGGTTTAGTCGCGTGCTTGTGTACTGGTTTGCAGGGGCACCAGTCTTGTCGGCCAGTTCGAGAGCGTTCGCGAAATGTCGCACAGCTATCTCGTAATCATCCTCCAGATATGCGACGACGCCGAGCTCGTTTACCAAGGTCGGATCTGTTTGACACAGCTTGAAAGCTGCAGCGAGGTATTCTCGCGCGATATTTAAATTGCCGAGCGCAATCTCCTGCATACCCAGGAACATCTGAGGGAGATGCGTGCCCTGGAAGAGTCGCGCAGCGGTGCTGTATGCCGCTATCGCCTGGTCGCTTTCACCTTCTGCAGCGAAGGTGTGCGCGAAGCCTATCCAAGCAGCTCCAAAATGCGGATCCATCAGACTGGCTTTCGAGAAATAAGAGCGAGCTTCATTGATGCGATTCGTAGCCAAATAGTAGGTTCCTACGGCAAGCCAGGTACATGGCTCATCCGGGTGCGTATCGGCCAAGTCGTGTGACAGCGAGAAGAGTGCATGATGGTGATTGAGCTGATATAGCAGAGATAGGTGGAGCGGCAGGCACGCGAAATTATAGGGATCGGAGTCCAGTATTTGGTTGGTCAAGTTGACTGCTTCCTGATAGCGAGAGCTTGTGAAGGCAATTTCGGCCTTCGCGAGGAGTATGTCAGGATTCTGCGCCAATCTGTAGTGTGATGATAAAGTCTCGATGGCAGTCTCGAAGACTTCTGGCTGAGTATACTTGGAGAGCCGTGTGGAGTAAAGATTCTTGGTAAATTCTGCCGCTTCAGCTGCAATTTCCGCGTCTCCAGGTTCCGGCTGTATCGTCTCGAAGTTCAGCGTGTCCAAGAAGCCCCATTCCTCGCTTGGGCTCAGGAGACAGTTCTTCACGAGCTGGTCAAATGCTTCAAAGCATTGCACGTCTATCCGCACAGCGTCTTTATAGCACTCTTTTGCCCGATCGAAAGCATTCTGCTTCGCGTAGCACAGGCCACGCAGATAGCACATGCCGGCCTCGTGCTTGATATTGGCTGCATCCTCGCGCTCTCGCTCCTCACTTCTGTCCGCTCTGTCTGTCCGACTGGGCAATTTCGATTTCCCATGCTGTTTGCTGGTGAGCCCATTGCTTAAATGCTGTAGTTTTCTCCGCGCCGCGTCTGTAGTCGTCACCAGATGTACCGGATTCTTCTCGCCTAGAATCTGCAGCGCTTCTTCATGCCTATTCTGCTTGATATAGCAGTGCGCAGCCAAGTAGCGCGATCTTGGTGAGCGCTGGATGAGATCGGATCGAGTGACGAATGCCAGTGCGCGCGTGTAGTTGCCGGCCGCGAAATGTGTTTGAGCGAGTGAGTATGCATCGTTGTCAGAGTCTGGGGACCTTCTTAGCACGAGTCTTGCTTGCGGTGTATAGCTACATACTCGTCAATGCTAGCAGCTTATCTCCAACGAAGATGGCTGTATCATATTGGTGTCTATTCAAGGCGTCTTGTCGCCAATTTCTTAGGAACGTCTCCATGGCGGGTTGGTCTTATTGCCGCATGTTCTGTAAGGTGCTAAATATGCGCCTGCTACTGATTAGCTCCTACTCAGCGTTCCGGAGTCGGACATCACACCTTCAGCACTTACCTGTAGAAACGAAGAAGGAGAGCGTGAGTGCCAGGTTCTTTGATTGTTTACCATCACATGCTAGCGCCATGGGTGGAGGGCGCCGATGGCCGATCTTGATCTTGGCAACATGACTTGACCTTCAACATTCAAGTTGTTCTCACCATTTGATCCTCTCATCTACCATCAGCGCCATCCAGAAATACCGCCAACATGTCCGAGCGAAAGGTGCTGTCCAAGTACTATCCACCGGACTTCGACCCATCGAAGCTCGAGCGGCGGCGAGGTCCAAAGCAGACTGGGCCGAAAGTACAGACAGTCCGTCTCATGGCCCCATTCAGCATGAAGTGCAACTCCTGCGGCGAATTCATATACAAGGGCCGCAAATTCAACGCTCGAAAAGAGAGCACTGACGAGAAATACTACAACATCACCATTTTGCGCTTCTACATCAGATGTACGCGATGTTCTGCAGAAATCACCTTCAAGACCGATCCCAAGAATATGGACTACACCTGCGAACGAGGAGCGAAGCGGAATTTTGAAGTATGGCGAGAAGCGAAGCTTGCCGAAGAGACCGAAGAAGAGCGACTCGATCGCATCCAGAAGGAAGAAGACGAGCGCGATGCAATGAAAGATCTCGAGAAGAAGACGCTTGATGCGAAGACAGAGATGCAAATCGCAGACGCGCTAGACGACATTAGACATCGCAATGCGGCACGAGCTCGCGCCGAGAAAGATGGAGTCAGTACAGCCCCCGTGGAGCCAACAGTCGATGAAGAGAAAGAGAGGATAGAGCGGGAGCTGGAAGAGCAGGCGCGCATGGCTTTTCAGAGCAGCACTGGAGAGCGCGTGCGGCGGCTTGGCGATGAGCTGGAAGAGGACGACTCCACGCTGATGCCTCCTCCGGCGATACCGACATTCCAGCGCACAGTGAAGCCAAAGAAAGATCCCAAAGCCTTGCTCGGCATCAAGAAGAAGGCAGCCGAGCCCGCCACTTCTTTAGCAGCAGAAGCTTCTAAGCCCGTGGCGGCCGCAGCCAGCGCTACGCCTGCAGCAGCCCCGGTCGTGTCTCTGGGGCTTGGCGACTACGATTCTGATTGAAGGCAGCGCCTGGTCATGCCAGACGATATCAAAGTAGGTATCATAAGGTCAGGTAGACAATGGGACCGCTTACTAAATTTCCGCTCCAGATTTTCACATCCATTCTTGGACTCACATTACCCGCCACCCTACACCACGCGAAGAGTATCCTCAGAGGCATATTGTATTAGCAGTCTCGACTGCTGCCGGACACTCTTTCATGCATGCTGTCTTGAATGTGTCGTAGGATGGAGCACAACACCTTTCCCCATTGGTTGAAATGTGCGCACGCTTGCCGTCAGATCAAATTACTGGCAGCGCAACCCGCTCCCTTCTTGATGCGACTGACGTTTGCGTGCTGGAAAAGGCGGATACACCGGTTGCCCGTCGAGCCAAGCCTCTTGCCTGTGACTGCTCTTACCTGTCAGAGAGGGGTTCCCCGGCCGCCGCCAGTCGCTGGAAGATCAAGGTATTGCTGTGCTTGTTATTCACATATGTCGTCTCTCAAGACGTCAAGCTCGACGCATCGTCTCTGATGGCATCAGTCATTCTGTGGCAGCTTCTGTGAACACTTTGACAGCACTCCTCAACCCAAAATGGATCTGCCTGGTGTAGGTGATATTGATCACGGTAGGTGCACAATAGTGAAATGTTTTTCTCAAACTTTCTTTCAGGATGTCTGCTCGAGCATTTCTCGCTGCGGTCATATTGACGGGCGTCCTCGCACAGTCTCCAGCGCACGAAAATGTACCGTTCGATTTCGAGAATCTGCCGAATAATTCGTTGCACCTCAGATGGCGACCACAGCATCACGTAATGACACCAAATGGCCATATGAACGACCTAGGCTTATCTCGGAAGGGGATGCTGTGGTCGAGAAGGTGAAATACTGGGAGTTGGAAACGATCGTCTGGCCGAAAAGGACGTTGAATTCCAGCTCGGAGTTGAAATACGATGCATACCATGAGATTCATATTACTTTTGAAACCCCTTATTTGCTGGTCGGGTATGAGGTTTAATGCTGGGTATTAGAAGACCATGGGAATGGATGCGACACTTGGAAACTGCCAATTTGATACCCTACGACCATCTCTAGTGAAGATCGTAAGAATCAGCATTATCTTAGAAGGAGAATTAGCCGCTCCAAGACGAAATTGCAGACCGTTCTACCATCTCCGACACGGCAACCTCAGCTGCTGCCACTCGATTGAGTCGTGCCTTGCACCCTACAATATGCTCACGCCATGAAAGGCGTCAAATTCTTAGTTCTTCTTCCCGTGCTTCTTCATTCGCTGCTCGCGTCTCTCCTTTTCCCTCTGCTCGCGTCTCTCCTTTTCCTTCTGCTCCTGCTCCTCTCTCTCCTTCCGGGCTGCCTCTGCAAACCGAGCCGACTCGGCCCAGTCCTCGTCAGTCCAGCCGCTACGAGGGTCGTAGTCGCCTTTGGAGTCGGAGTAGTCGCCCATATGGTTCCAATATCCGGAATCGTCAGACATGATGGTGTTGGTATTCTCCGATAAATCTGTTGCTCTTGTGTTTTGTTTCAATGGCTTGTGTTGCGATATGGTGTGCAAGACCTGTTCGTTGCAATGGCAAGGGAAGCAATGTGCTGGGCGGGCAGCGATTCTGCGTTCTTATGATGCTCGAGACCAGCTCGAGATGGAGGATGCGATGATAAGATGCGATCGAATGTCGATGAGATGAGTGGTGCACCGGCGATCGATCTCCTACATATATCTGCTGGATCTCTCAGTGATCTTAGATGCGGGTCTGACTGGTCAGTTAGTGATGGGAATCAAGATTCAGACTGGAACTCGAAGATCTGTGGTCTCATTATGAGGCTGGATGTCATGCCAACGAGATTCAGCCATGATCTATCTTGCGAGTCAACGTATACCTCGTCGTCTCGATCCGGTACCACAGTCTGTCGACCACCCTTCACCCTCGGAGCACTCTCAATCTACACCACGACCACAGGTTTCTCAACCCGCGGAAACCCACCAAGCGCCAGCTTCAAATGTCCCTTGGCCAAAATCTCCTCTTTCAAGTTCTCCAATTCCTCCACATCCCAATGCGCCCACAAAAATAATCCTTTCACCCAGTTCGCACGCGGACTCGCTAACCACACCGCAAAAGATGCCGGCAAACTCACATCGTCCGACGAGAACTGCATTCCAGATTTTTGAAACATTTCCGTCTCAATAACACCAGGATGAAATTGCACGACTCTGACATCTGGGTTCTCGGTTTGAAACGCACTGATGACTTGAGCTTGAGCTGCTTTCGATGCCGCGTAGGAAGAGCCGCCGGGGAAAGGTGGGACGTGAGCTGCTCCCGTGTTTATGGCGATGAATGTTGGTTCAGCCTTGGGGGACCTGTGTTTCATGAATGACCTGAAAGTGTTGATTGTGCCTTTGATGTGAATATCGAAAGATGTCATGTATTCTTCAAAGTCCAGATTCTCGTCGGTCAGCGAGCCTGGACTTGGAAGGTATCCTGCATTTGCGACAGTGATGTCGATAGGACCAACTTCTTTTTGTGTTGTTGCGAAAGCATTTTCGAGGGCTTTCGCGTCTACGATATCGGCTTTGAAAGTTAGGATCTTCGTCGACGAAGAGGATTCCTCTATGTCTTTCTTTGCTTCAGCCAGGACGTTTTCGCGACGACCAAGGATCGCGACGGCTTTTGCGCCAGCTTTGACATAGGCTTGAGCTATGCCTTTTCCCACGCCTGAGCCTCCGCCTGTGACGAGGACGACTTTGCCAGCTGCGGAGTTTGAAGAATTGCTTGGATCAATGGCCGGGTAGACACTGCGGTGGACGGTGTTGGTATAGGATGGCCATTCGAAACTGGGACTTGGTGCCATGTTGATGTTGCGATTTCCAGACGGCTGTGATTGGAGTCTCTGTAATTTCTTGCTATGAGCTGACTATGAGCAGTGGCTGATGGAACGATTCTAGCGATGATTTATACGAGTTCACCCAGGCCTGTTATATGCTTACTACTGCCTTTTAGCTTTGCAATCACCTAATCATCAAATGGGTAGTTCTACTGTATGGTCGCTGCCGTCGGTAGGATTCATGATGCATTGTGATTCCAGCCCTTTCCCACGACATATTGGTCAGCTTCGTGCCCTGGCTTGATTACGGGCCAGGATCCTACTGTACAGTGTAGGTGGTCTTGGGCTAAGAACTCCATCGTAAGTTTAGGTTCAGGGTAAAAGCTTGTCCCGGAAACAACTTTGTTCCATAAGCGGTGACGCCATCCTGCGCCTCTCAACACAAGACAAGCACTGCACGAACACGGGTGAATTAATAACAATTCATGGAATCACCTCGAAGCAACGTTGAAGCTTTGCTGCTCTGTGTCGATGGAATACGTCTGTCGATGAGAAAGGGCGAGGTTGGGTTCAGGGCAGAAAGCTTGGCTCAATGATCGGAAGAAGTTTGGTCCATACATCCATTCCCTAGTCAGCGAATAAATATGTATGTCTGCAGATTTCCACAGCTTGTGGAAATCGCATCTTGCTTTCTTTGATCTCCAAGAGCATAGCTATGTTTTGATTGTGTACTCGTATAGACTAGCGTAAGCATGTCGAGCTTTGGACCTTTGCAAGTTAATCATCCGTAATGACAGTAGTGTTCATCATCACGCTGATGGCAAAGAAGCCATACTCAGCGAAGTACGGTTTGATCAAGCTCATTTGCACCTCCTAGCGTATCCGTAGTCGCAGCAGGCTCCGTTCGTGTTGCATTCATAGACATGGTCCAAAGCACCTCCACGTCCCAATATGGTAACCGTGGATGTATATCCACAAAACTGTCCTCTTTTCTTGATCTTCTTACACTTGCAGCCATTCGACTTTGGGCACTTTGTCAAGGCACGTTTAGCAAGGTCGAGGTCTTCGCCCAAGGGAACTTGAGCGATAGAGTTAGCCAAGATGGCAAGCTATGGTTTATATCGAAGAAGATCATACTGTCATCAAAAGAGGATCTCTCTTCAAGGGCGTCATCATCCAGGGGTATGTCATTGATCAAGTCTGAGAAAGGATTCAGTCGGCATGGAAGCTCGTAAAAGTCCTAGGGGGAAGCGACGTACCATTGTCGCCGATGGCCATAGCCTCAGCATGGGGATTGGCCTCCGGATTTGGTACAGCAGAAGCCGATACCATAGTTAGCACTGAGAGAGCGAGTAGAATCGACTTGATATAATGCATGTTGTCCTAGGAAGTTGTCGATCAAAGATTTGCACTTGGCGATGGTTGTCAGGCTTGATGAATTGATGGGATCTGGCGCAATCCAGGCAGTAGGATCCTGCCTTATATATATCCGCTGTACGAGTTCGGCTATGCTGTTCTTCGGCGATCGTTGGGGTGGACTTGAAGTCCCACGAGGCTTCATCGTATTCTCGTGAGGCAGAAGACCGGTAAAGGTTGGCTACCTACCTGAAGCCTTGGCACTCATGGTACAGTAGGATGGATCGCTGTTCCGCAAAGCAATGGTCTTACACAGCAGCTTGAAACGCTGCAACGATTGCTTGTAGGATCGGGTGTTTTGTCAAGTTGATATAGCCTCTCGTATTCCACGCTTGGCGGGCTTCGACACAAAGAACTTCGCTGGCAGCTAAGCGCCAATCAGTGCTTCGACAAGCTTGCGGAGGCTTTAGTATTGGAACGTAGCAGACGAGCGTCGCTCATTGGGGTCACTTCTCGTGTTTCCGCTTCGACGCGATGAGGTATGAGACCCAGCAAGAAAATGTTAGAGCTGTAGTTCTTGCTTTCTGAGAGGGTACTAGGACTTGCTTCGACCATGAAGGACGGTTAGGCCTCCGTCACGCGTGGCCTAGAGATCAATGATCAAGTTCCGTAGCAAATAGAGATATCTTCCGGCATAGACTGCGGCCGCTTCTTGTACATGTAATCACCGCGTCACGCCACAGCGTGGTCCGCTATGGTTCAGGCCACTCCTGACACCGCTCCCTTTGACGTCGGCTCGGTATACTACCTCGTGAATGGGTCTCGAGGCTTCTTGGCTCCCTCAAAACGTTCCCTTAGTTGAAGCCTTGATTGCGCGAAGGCCAGCGATCGTTGGGTGCGTAGGGATTCTGGATGCGAGATCGAGACTATGCCATCTCTGCTATTCTATATATAGAATATAGTTCTACCGGAGTGAGCTCCGACCAGGGTCCAGACGGCCACAGCCGGAGATCAAAATCAAGACAACACCTTTGAATCTCGCTCTCTTATTCATTATAACTGTGACAAATTCGCGGTCGGTGGCCGCGGGAATCTACATGCATAATCAAAACACTGCGCTCAGAAGCTACACTTTCATGAGCCACTTGCCGCTGCTGGATGCAGAAGTCGGAGTCTGTGACTGGATAAGAATGGACAGGAGATGAGGACGAGGAACGAGCAGCAAGCAATAGCAGGAAAGCTGAATATGGGACTTCTGAAATTTGCGAGAAATGGTTGAACCTTACCTGATACGATTACAGACCTCACTGGAGGAAAGGACTATTCAACAAATAGCTGCCGTGCAATACTTTTACAAGACCAGAAGAGGACAGAGGAAGAGACTTACCGCACTGGCTGTGGGCGAGCCCAATCGGTCGGCCCTAACGCTTCCGCCTTTTGCAGCATGGAGTCGCGAAGGTCTCGGAACTTCTCGACAGTGTGCATGACTCCAGTGTGTTCATCGAAATCGGCGGTTGCTCGTCGGCTAGGGTCAATTTGCAAACACTTTACGATGAAGTCTTGGAGACCTGGGATCTCGTAGTCTCGAGATATCGTCAGTTCCGAAAGATCTCGATCCACCGGGAATGGGCGGTTGTCCTTCGCTACAGTCATGTAGAGCATGACTGCAACGGCATAGATATCAGCTGCGGGTGTCTTTGCGCCTCCGGCCTGGTAGAAGAGGTAGCGGTGCTCCGCGTCATTTGGCGCACTGCCGTAGATGGCCTTAATCTCAGGAGCGTCGTAGATCTTTGTCCCTATCAAGACTTTTGCACCACGGCGGCCTTCTACCAATGCACGACCAAAGTCGCCGATGACAAGATCAGGCATACCGCCAATGTTATCAGGTCCCCATCGGAGGAATATGTTATCCTCCTTCATGTCGCCGTGTACAATGGCTTTGTGATCCGCGTCTTGGTAGTACTTGCCGTTGCTTGCATATCGAAGGCCATAATGCAAGAATGCTAGGGCCTCGAATGTCTGTACTACAATGTGCAGAAGAAATCGGTGCGGGATTTCGGTTCGCCTACGGATCCTCCAGAAGTTCAACTGTTCGGCAAGATCGCCTCCTGCGCAGAAGCTCGACCAGAGGACATAGCCACCTGGGTGGTCAGTGTCTCTGAGACTGGTGAAGGATAGGATGCGAGGGTGAGGATGATCTCTGAGGCGGGAAACCTCGAAGACATGGATCTCGTTGGGTGTCTCGAGCTTGCGTGGAGGTGTGACCTTACGAGCGAAGCGCTTGCCGGTGGCCTTGGACTTTACAATGGTAACTTGCCCATCACCAGTCGCGCAAAGACGATATTCTTGCACGAGTTCGTCGCTGGGGTCGATGATCAATGCGTCCTGCCTGATGAGTCTCTCGTATATCGATGGAGGGGTCGTGCCAATGATTACTCTGCCAGCAACGGTTGCCACAGCTGTGGAAATTGCAGAGACTGTATTGGAAGCCATCCTGCCGAGGAAAGATTGACCACCACGAGTTCTGAATCCCGGCTCTAGGGCGTATCTGTTGGCTCTACTAGTCTGGACGCGCGACATGCTAGCAGAGGGAAGATTGAGGTAAGATTGCTTGCCAGAAGCTATCTTGAGAGGAGGTTGATTGTGGTGCCAGCACCCGGTCGCCGATCTGTAGTCTCTACTTTGAGAAATTCCTGCTTCGCGTCTTGGTCAACAAGTCACGATGTGGTGCAGAGGACGATGATCGAGCACTGGTATCGGAGCTGGCACTGTTACGAATGCGCGTGAGGAGGGGAAAAGGCCACATGAGGTAGACCACCGCATATTTATGTCAGCCTTCCTCACAGCCCACGAAAGCAGCAACAAAGACATGCGCGAAAGGAAAGACAATCTGGCTTTGACTACTAACGCTGACAATGGAATTGTCGACGGCAACTTGAAAGGAAGTCCAAAGGTCGTTTCAGAATAGCGAGCAACAGCTTTTTCGGGGCGGTCTAATGCACGTCATGCCGAGAGACATAACTAGATGGAGACAAATCAAGCGCATGGTACATCCAATAGCCTGGACTCTTGCGTCAGTACTGTCTTGTCCATGGATTTTGTGACCAGTCGCTGACCACGCTTCGAGCTCCAGCGATCTGACACCGTCGCCATTTCAGAGGCGCATGCAGCCCCAGTGGACTGACGATGCACGACTTCAATGCAGCTCGACTAGGGCCACAGCCTTGGGACAAGACATCTCGCTACTCGTCGAACATTGATCTATTGTTCCCAAGAGATCGATAAAGATGCTCTTTCACTCTTTGTTGAAGACCTTTCATCAACATCTGGTGCCAAGCCTTTGTTTCATCGCCATCAGAGACATCACAGAGCCCTTCAAAATGGCGCTCTAGCGGCGAAATTCTAGCAGGTATTCCATTACACAGCACAGCTTACCATAGCGGGCCTGGCGTTTGTTGAAACGACACCGAAGATCAGTGTACAAGCAGGCCTTGTACAGATTGAGGTGCCATCTTCTACAAAGTCAACTAGGAGAATTGTCTGGCAATTTGTCGTCTCTCGATGTCTAGCCAGCCAATCACCTCTGATAGCCAGTCGACGACTCTGCTACTCTGTCTTCCGCTCATTCTTGCATTGGCTCTGGTCCTCGCGTTCATCGAGCTCTTGACGCATCGTCATCGTGGCCAGTCCTTCCTTGCAAGTCTAGAAGCGGAAGCCGGTTCCAGAATGCCTCTCCTTGACCGTGGCCAGCAGGTGCGTGAATTGAAGAATAAGCCTCGATGGTGGCAATTCTGGCGCAAGAATCGAACGACAGATGCTGAATTAGGCTTACTGGAACCATCAAATCAAGATCGCTTAGCACCAAAAACTTTCAACTACGGCGCACTCCGTAGGCTTGCAAATTTTCGAGGCGCCGCTCGCAGAGATCGCGCTACCGTTTTTCCCTACGAGACTAAGGTCCGCAAGATCATTGCTTGTCCAGACAGCTTTTGGCATAAGTATAAGCTTATACGCACGACAAGGAGTTCGAACGAAGGTCCCATACACCTAGTACGGAATAAGCAGACGAAGGAACGATTCATCATCAAGCAGCTTCCATGCCAGTCAACCAAGGCTGATCAACCACGATGGCCGATCGAGGCCGAGATCATGTCTCAACTATCTCATCCTAATATCATTCGCCTCGAGGAAGTCCTCATCTCGTTCCCGACTGCGAACGTTGTGATGGAGTTCTGCGAGAAAGGTGACCTAATGAACTACATCTCCGCAGTGAGGTCTCGTGGCGAGCAGGTTCCCGCACAGTTCATCCTCCACTTCATCGCCAGCATGCTAGACGCATTGTCCTACATGCACAACAGTCCAAAGCAGATTCTCCATCGCGACATCAAGTCTCAGAACATCTTTCTAAAGCTAGATGAGCGATCAGCATTTGGCATGCCGATACCAGTACTGGCAGACTTAGGACTGGCAAGGACAGCGGCCGACAATATTGGCATTCCGGGAACCGATCGTTACATGGCGCCTGAACTCGTAGCTCTTCTGAGCAAGCGAGTAATTTGGCCATTTACTAGAGATCCATGGAAGCAGAAAGGCCATCACACTCCCGGAACAGACATGTTTGGTTTCGCCGCGACAGTCTTTGACCTCCTAACTCTAGGCGAGGACATTCTCATGACCCCGAGCAACATCACCGCGGCCTGGAAACATTCGACCGTCTCCGATCGTCCGGAGATCCTTCAGCTCCTACTTGACTGCCTAAGCGACGAGCCTGCAAAGCGACCAACGGCTGCTAATCTAGGCAATTTATCGACTGCCTACGAGCAAGAGCTTCAGGTCTGGTACGACGCTGGCGGGAAAATCTCCTCTGACGACTTTCCGGACGCTTGGGAATTTGATGACGGCGAGATTGACAGTCGTGGTAGGCGGCGATCGTTCAAGAGCTCAAAGAGATCAGCTCGGTCGTACGTTTCATTCGTTCGCCAGGTAGCTTTCAGGCCTCTCTCAGCGCAGTCAGGACAGTCATAGTCCGAATATCTTGCGCAGGTAGCGCTCGAGTCTCGCCAAGCTTCGCCAGCTCAAGCCTGACTAGTTGGGATTTGATGTTGTTGTGCGCAAAGGTAAGTATGTAACAAAGTAAGTTGTCAGTTTTGGAATACGGAAATATTTCTCGTTGTTTGATACCCTGAGACTGTTGCTCTCTCCACTATAAGTTCACCTTCCGCAGCATTAAATATCATTGGTCTCGGTTTCCATTCCGAATGTGTCAGCAAGTAGCCTCATCTGTGATCACGAAAGCTCTGCCTCGTAAACGTTGATCGAGAGGTTTGTCATGACGTGAAGAGCAATCGTTCTGATCTCCGAATAGTCCGCGCCATCTCCGTCATGGAAACATCAGCAAGTAGCGTCTACCGTAGTCCAGAACGCGCTGTTCTACACATGTTGATGAAGTCGGCCATATCTCCCGTGAGTGCAGGCGATCTGGCTGATTTACTATCTATCCTTGAAGGTGGACTGAATCGCTCCCATTGGCGATCTCGAATCCTCCTTCACATGTATCTGTCTCCATTTCTAGTCCTCATCACGATACTCAGTAGAAGAGAGATTCGATCTGCGCGACACATGGCGCCCGTGAGGAGCTGGTATCGCCGCACTCGCATGGTCACTAAACACGCATTAGCATGCACCCGAGCTTCATTACGCAACATCCTCTTACCTCAGCTTGGAATCGACTCGATCGTCGCTGGTCATCTTGTGGACTGAAGAGTCGCTACAGAGAAGTTAGTCGCCGTACAATCTTGGTGTGTTACGAAGGAGCTTACGCTTTCTTTATCACCAACCACTCCGTGGGATCCAAGGGACCATCCCTGGCAATCATCCTGTCCCTCGCCCTCCGCAACTGATGGATCTGAGGGAGAATACCCTTCTTGAGATCGAAAGATGCCTCAGCACGATGCTTTGGATCGACAGCCAGCATGCTCCCAATCAGTTCAACAAGTCCGGGAGTCTTGTACTCTCGCGAGATTTCGAGTGTGCTCGGATCCGTGCCAATCTGCACCGGTTTCTTGCCCTTCTCGGCAAACATGTACGTAACAAGTCCGAAGCTGTACATATCTGCTGCAACAGAGCGACTATTGACAGCTTGCAGGAAGACCGCGATGTTCTCGAAAGAGGCTTCACAGTCACCAATGATCGCCAAATCTTCTGGAGCGTTGAAGCCAGGCGTTCCAGCGTTGACTCGAGCCTCTCTGTCGTGGAGTAGCTTTGCGGTGCCGAAGTCTGCGAGAACGAGATCTGGCATTCCACCTGTCGGATTCTCTGGCCAGCGCAGCAGGATGTTTTCGTCCTTGATGTCCCCGTGAATCATTGGATCATGGTAAGCGTCTTGTGTGTATTGGCCTCGACCGATGTAACGGAGACCGAAATGAAGGTAGGCAAGTGCTTCCGCGATCTGGACGATGACATGTAGGAGGAAGACCTCTGGCATGTGCTGGCGACGATGCATGATCCACTTGTTGTATTGCTCGAAGAGACTTCCTCCTGAGCAGTATTCCATGTAGATCAGCCAATGCGAGGAGTCCAGAGGGTCGGGCATGTCGAAGCGCATATTGATGATTCTTGGATGTGGTCGAGTGTAGTGTCCGAGCATTCGTGGCTCATTTGCTCTGCAGTGCAGATTCCAGACATTGGATCGGACGCGCTTGAGGATGAACAGCTTCTTGCTGGTTCGGCCTTCGATCAAGAAGATTTGACCTTCAGATCCACTGCTGAACTCCTGAACTGCATGAAAGCCCTCAGCAAGATCGAAACTAATGTCGCGCTCCTTAAGTGCTCTGATGAGCGCTAGATCCGTTGTTGTGCCCACTATACCACTGCCTGACAGACTCGCGGCGACCGTCTGGATCGCATGCCAGACTCTCTGCAATATAGTGATACGTAGCTTATGCTTTGGCGAGCAATGGACTCGAGAATTAGAAGTCATTGCCAAGGAGCTCTATCGGCTTGGCCTGTCTCGAGGTTGTATTGTAGGCAGTACTGAATGAAGTGTTGAAGTCAAGGGTGACAGTCGCGTGTTGGTAGAAGCAGAAGCTCAAGATAAGATGTGCCATCTTTCTTGAAGACCGTGCTAGCTGCAAGTGAATGGTCGCAGCGCCCGTGCTTCAGGATGCCGGGGCTGCGGCTTGAGTGAACAAGCCCTGCTGTTCGAGGGGACATGTGACTTTGAGTATCCTTATCCTATAGCAGTGCAAAGACAGTGAAGCCGGTTGGCAGCAGAGATGTCGCGTGGAAATCTGCTTCCCAGCCGTGTATGCCAGATCTGCATGTGTCAGCTATACACACGAATGTCTCAAGGGCTAACAGAAATCTCACCACTTCACAGCAGAACACATTTCCGCGAACATCTAAGATCACTCCACCCGTGCCATCTGTGAGCATGCGCCGATGATTCCATCTCATAGCTCAGCCTTGCGCCAAGGCGGCTCATGGTCCCCGGCTGTAGTGTTCTTTGTCAACGTACAATATCCGCTTTGTCTCACCTTTGTTCATTGTATGCAAGTGTGAAAGGCCGATTCACAGTTCCTCTTTGGCCAACAAAGAAGTCGAACAACATCTCTGATATCGATCGAGACGTTCTGAAAGGCCAGGCTGATACATATACCACCTTTCCATCGCTTCCGCAGTTCTGCTCGGTGTGCGTCCTCCCCAACCGCGATCGACTATTCGAACATTGAAAATCTCTCCTCACGGTAGACTAGCCGGTCTAGTCATTTCTGCCAGAGAAATTCAAGCTCCAAGCAATGTTAATGTCCGAACAGTCGACGAACGGTCAGACTCACCAAGCAGATCCTCACAGCTACCCACTTGTGATCATAGGCTTTATTCCTCTCATCTTCGCCGCAACAATCATCATGACTTGCGGCGAATGTATGGCTGGATCTCGTGGTAAGCGTAGTGCGAGCAGGACTCCACTTATGCCCCATCGACAGCCTAAGAAAGCGAAATGGTGGCAGTTCTGGCGAACGAACACAGTCACGCCAGATCTTGAGAGATCTGCGGGCGCACCACCATCCCTCCCTCCTAGACCAGCAGCTGTAGTATCCTATGGTACTTTGGACAGTCCAAGCCCATCTCCATTGCCACCGCGACCGACAGCCATTCCTCCTCCCATACCACCACGGCCAACAGTTGCTCCTGTCAACGTCGTTCAGCCTCGTCAAGCTCCGATACCAGAGCCAAGTCTTCCACGACCGACACTCAGCGATGTCATCTCAATCATTGACAGCTATGGCTCAGGCTCCATCCCGATCTTCGCCGACTTTGACGGAACTCCCACTGGAGCTGTTTATGGTTCCGACAATTCGACACGACAAGTACCAGTACGGCCTCCACGTCCAAGTTCCCGTCTTATTCCATCAGAGCCAGCTACAACCAGCTCGATTACTTCCATCATTCCAGGTAACCCGGACAGCTTCGCTCACAAGTATAGACTCATTCGTACCTTGAAGCCATCTTCCGAAGGTTCAATCCATCTGGTCGCCTGTCGCGACACTGGCAAGCAGTACATCATCAAGCAATGCCACGACATCTTAGCCCCGGATGGATATTGGAGACTGTCACCAGAAATCGAGGTTCTGAAGTATGATGTCAAATACCGTCATCCAAATATCATCAATATCGTTGATACGATACCAGACGATACCCTTCCTGAACGCCTGATGACGAATATGGTGACCGAATTCTGCGATGGAGGCGACTTTGGCGAACTCATTTGGCACATGAAGCGAAAGAATCGACAGACTCCTCCGAACCTCATCTACCACTTCATCTCCAGTATGGTCGACGCACTGGGCTTCCTCCATCATGGCGATATTGCATACGACCCCGAATCCAGGACCACGACATCGATAAGCTTCCGTCAGCACACAATCGTGCACCGCGACATCAAGCCGCACAACATCTTCATGAAGTGGAATCCCGGCAGCGGTCTTCCCGATATCCTCCTCGCTGACTTCGGCCACGCAGATCTCGGTCACAGGATCAAAGGTATTGGCGGTACAACCGGTTTTAGAGCACCTGAAGTCGAGGATGCTTTCATCGACCCCTCCATCGACAATGGTTCTTTTGTCTGTACTCCTGCAGGCGATGTCTACGCTTTCGGTATGTCGCTGTATATGCTAATCACCCAGAAATCCCCAGACGACTTCGACTTGAGTTCTCTTGATGCGGACTTCGCTCGCTCTGCGATAGCTGACTGTTCTGACATCTTGGACCTCCTCAAAGCTTGCCTCGCTTTGCATCCTGCTGATAGGCCCCAAGCTAACGAGCTATACGCGAGGGCCAATCCATACAAGCGCGACCTTCAGAGCTGGTTGGAGAGTGGTGGCAGCCTGGACACTAGCATCTGGCCAATTACTTACAACCAGCAAGCTTCGACCAATACTGCGTCCAGCTACTCCTCGCCGCTCTATAGGCCTGCAAGCAGCGTCTATAGCTCACCGCTCAGCAGCGTTGCCTCTGGTGAGAACCTCCATCAACTTCGACGAGTCAATGGACGAGTTAACCTTGCAGCGTATAGGTCCAACAGCAGCAGTCCCTTGACCAGCCAAGCAGCCAATCCTCTGGCACCCATCATGATTGCTCCAGCTTCCCCCGGTACTGTCGTTCAAAGCAGCGCAGGTGTCTTCTTGGACCTTCCGATCGCCGACGCCGACCAGCTTGGCAGTGCCTTCTCATGGGATAGTACCGACGCCGACAGCGAAGGTGGCGACAGCGATCCTCTAGATGGCGCTGACCCATTGTCAGATATCGGCCTCAATGACACGGTCTAAGCTGGGACGTGAATTGCCGAGTCCAGGTAAGCTAAAAGCAGTTCGTTGGCACCGCCAGATCGCAGTTTCCTTTGAGTAAATTGAGATAGCGATAGGATAGCAGCTGGCCTGCAAATCTCCTTGTACAGGTGGGTGGCAGTCTACATTCCTGTCAGCACGTAACACTTATCAAATAGGAAAGAGTAAGTCGTTGATCGCTTTCATCCATGCAAAGGTTTCATTCCGTCATTCTACGCTTTTCATGCCTTCGTCTCGTCATTATTCTCATATGTCATTACCATATACACACAGCTGGGGCACAACAGCTAGGTCTAGGTCGTCAAGGCGTCGTGAAAGCCTTGTCGCATCGTCTAATCTTTCCGTGCTCTTCATCTTCGCTTCAAGCTGTTTTGCGTAATTGTCGTTTACCGCTCCGGTGATTGCGACTTCACGCACTGCTCGCCAATTGCTGAAGGGCTCGAGCATTTCTTCCAAGTCTTCGTTGACTCGTATACTCTCGCGCTGTCGTACAATATCGCTTTTCACCTGATCCAGGAAAGCATTTCCGTTCGAGACGCGAATAGTCACTTTCGTCAGACACTGTCGCTCATGAAAATCATTGGATTCAACATCCTCAGCAGGTTGCAAAGCATTGACAAGACGTTGTACTTGCTTCCGTATGCCGTGAGTCAGACCTTTGCCAGACACGTTGTACTTGATCATGCCAGTATAGCTGTCGACGTGATCCACGTTCACGATGACTCTTCTTATGAGAGACATGTACTTTTTAGACAGGAGCTCCAGAAATGGCAAGTGTCGCGTAGGTGCCATTCCATTGTCCAGTAACCAATTGAATCGAAAGGTCGTGCCATTGTACGTTGTGAATAGCAGGAAGGTATTGCCGCCATACAAGAGCTCCGCGCATTCATCATGGATCTGCCGGCAGACCATGAGGAGACTAATATTGCCCCTCCGCCACATGACTGTCTTTGAACGGCTCTGCAACGGATTAATCGTGGGCACGATCATTCCTCGAGCTTCTCTCTTCTTGACGGCACTGAAGTTACGAGCATAGGTGGCGAGAGGGTTCGTATTGGACTTCTCGATTGTTCTGGGTAGCAGATAACTGAATATCTGCTGTCTCAACTCCAAAGGTAGGTCGAGAAGAGGGAATTTGGATTTCTGTGGCGAGCGACTACGCTGCTCGAGCTCTTGAAAGGATTCATGGCGAAAGAGCGGCGATCGGTTGTATATGGTTTTCGAGATGGTTGTCGGCGCAAAGTGTGGCTGGATGTAGTAGTCTCTACAGTTGTAATGACCCGGGTCCATGCCCGCCCGTGAACGTGGTGTCGCGTGAGGTCGACAATGGCGCGGAGAAACATCCATCGGCAGCGGAGGTGAGGTTGAGCTGGGGAGTGTGGAGGACCCCTGCAAGCTCCAGCCACGCTAATATATATTGACGCTGGTGACTACATTTACCGACCTCACTGACTCCTTTTCCTTCTCCCACACCACAACATGCACACAACGACCATGACTGCCCATTACGGGCCAGCGTCAATGCCACAGGGTGTCATCCATGGATCGCAATCCCATTCCACTCATAGCCCCAACGACGGGGTGTTCGTCTCCTGAACGAGTATCTACTGCCAGACGACACGAGAAGTGTAGTCTGGTCTCTTTCACCTGGCGAATACTGTCCATAGTCGTCAGTCTCTGAGAAGCACAAACAGCACAAACCCAAATCCAAAACACAAAACCATCCCGAACAGCCTATTGTCAGACCATCGCAACCATGCTGGACACACTACCAACCGAGATAATCACCCATGTCTTCCTATCACTCCCAGACATTGCATCAGCCCTTGCGCTTTCTGCGACCTGCCATCGATGCTACGGCGCGTACCACTCCTCGAAGAAGCTAGTCATCCTACAGGAGGCAGCCGATGCTGAGTTCGGCCCCATCGACGACATCGTTCAGCTACTCACCTGGAATGCTTCGCAACCCGCACATATACGTCGCAGCGTACCAATATCGGAAGCTTTACTTCGCCAAATCATCAAAGTAGGAAGAATAGCCCAGCGATACGAGGAGATCTACCCATTCAAGAAGTGGAAGACGGAATGGGCTTGTCGACGAAGCTTGACAAACAACGAGCGATTTGTCCTGAGGCGCGCAATATACCGTCTCTGGCTGTTTGACAAGGCATTTCACAACACAACACACGTTCGCACTTGCCGCGGCATTCCCGAAATCGTGCGAGAGCGCGCAGCATTACTGCACAATTGGAACACTTCCGAGCTGGCGCAGATTCTGGACATCCATCAAGTGCTTCGTGACATCGTTGCGAACAACGTGTGCCCATCAAATGGCAAGATCCGGCAGAAGTTCCAGAAGCGCTATCCCGAAAGCAAAGGTCCTCTGCTGTTCAACATCCACCTCAACTACCCTCCTTCGTATGCGCCGGACAGCTACTACCACAACTCGCAATCCTTCTCGTCCAGGCATCAGTCACGTCTCGCACCATCTCGCTGGCACGAACCTGGCGCAGAAGGTTGGGGAGATGACATCAGCCACTACTACGTTGTCGAAGACATGATGAAGCTGGATCCCGAGCAGCTCTTGTACCTACGTGACAACTGTCCACTCAAATCTCAGGTGGAGATGCACATACGTGGCTTGGGAGACTGGTTTGTGAACAATGGCGAGACATTCTCCGAGACGCTAGGCTTCGTCATCAGGCAGAGAGGTGGAGACGTGGAAGAGCTGAAAGCAGCAGTAGAAGATTGCGATATCGGGATAGCAGTGATAGACAACTAAATACACCAAGACTTGTTTGGTGCTCGCCGAAATACCTTTCCACCCAAATCCATCACAATCCACCACCCGGCGTCCAAACACTCCTCATCCACCTCTCATCAAGCTTAGATCCCTCCTCATAAAACCTCAAGTCCGTACGTACTCAACCTAATCCTCCCCTTTTCATCATCATTCTTAATCGCTCCACGAACCATACAAGGGTTATCTCAATCTCTCCTATCAATCCAAAAACATCATGACTCAACTGTCCATCCTTCGCCAGTTGTTCCAACATTCAACCCATCAAAAATCTCCTCATCACTCAACACCTTTCCCCTTCGCTGCTTGATTTCAAAGATCCTTCCATTTGCGATACCGAGTTTCAAGATTCATGAGTCGGCCTCCTGAAGCTGTGCAGTGTCACCAAGTCGGGGGTTCCGGCTCGAAGGAAGATTTTTATCGTAGTGGATTCCTGTGGAAAAATTTTGTCTATTGATGATTGAGGCGTGGTTCCCTGCTTCTGTGGGTACGTTGGCTTTGTCGGGAATGGTCTTACTAGTTCAAGTGCAGTAAGATATGGGAGTGGGATAATGAAAGCGGACTTCAGATGGACGAAGGGAGTGGGAGAAGGAAGACTCGTTTAACTACCTCTTCGATTGTGTACGATTTATTGCTTTGGACTTCACCGGCCGTTCGCCGTGCTCTGGGCAAGGGCGTGAAGTCGCGTTTGGGGCTCAGAATGCCTACGTCGGCAGATCCGGAGAGTGTGAAAGCTTGGCTTTCATCACATGAAAGCTCTCAAAGTATCAAGTGGCGGCGCAGGAAGCTGTAGAGGCAATTTCCCTCCGCAGATAAGGCTACCAACGCCCAGCATGAATCGCTGAATGATACTAAAAGCAGACGGCCGTCAGCTTATATCAACGACTGCTGTGCGGGTAGACCGGGAGAACACAGTGCTGTCATCATGAACTCCACCGCTCTCCGCACTTCGGCAATGGTTTGGGGTAGTACGGCGTCGTCCGGGGTAGTATTCGGCCCTTGCAGTATCAATCCTTCATGTGCTTTGATGCTCGCGGACTGTATTTCCAACCTCGACTGGGAATACTGATGGATGGGAAGCGGCTTCTGCAGCCCATTGACTTATCATGCGCCAGGCCAACTCTGCACATTTGCGCCTTAATTTTGACACCTGACACCTCGTTCAGTAGAACGGCATATTTCCTGCTCAAGTAAAGTCACGGAATGGCGGCCCTTTGACTTTCCCAGTAGAGTCGAAGCGCACTCCCTCCTTATACAGCAGCTCGTGCTTGTGACTCGCGAATTTACCCTGCTCGCCCCAGTGACCTTTGAAGCCACCCAAACCTCCGTCACCGGCAAGAATCCGATGGCAGGGAACTTCTGGCGCAAATGGATTGTTCCGCATCGCACTACCGACAGCTCGGGCGCAAGTCTTGTGCGATGTCTGGGATATATGGTCAGCCATAGCTCCGTACGTGCTATATCTGCCGCGTGGAATCTGGCATAGCATCGCGAGCGTCTTCTTCCGAAAAGGGGTGATATCTGAGTCTTCGATGCGCTTAAGTTGCGCTGGTATATCGACATGGTCTTGAGTTTCCTCCTTTACGGATGTAGTCTCCTCTTGCTTGACGTTGCTCTCAGCTGTCTTCTTTCCCGGCGACTTTGGCGATGGCAAGAAGTAGGAGGACACAGTGGCCGTCGACGCGCTCTTCTTCGACTTCTTGTTTGCCGGCTCAGATTTTAGTATTGACTCCTTCTCATCGGCGACTCTGCGTTTCTTTCCCTGCTTGCCGCGAAGCTCCAGACTGCGTTCATCCAGATCCACCAAAACCACATGTCCTTGGGCGATTCTCTCCGCGAGAGATATAGCGCTTTGCAGCTGGGTTGTCGTCATGTTCTTGATGGCAGGCGACTTGATTACTTCTGTCCAAGGTTTGTCAATACCCACAGCATTATCCAGCACGATGCGAGCAAAGCAGTGGTCAAGGTTTACGGGCCAGCTCTTCTGTGAGTCGTGCCTTGCTTTCGCCAGGCTCGGAAGGTATTCGTGATATAAGTACTTCCATCGCTGCTGGAGGTTTTCTAATTCTGCATCGGCCATTTCGCAGCAATAATGTGTTGCTGGTGAACAGTTGAGACACAGTCGATTACGCAGCTGGGGATCCCTGTCTCATAGATCGCGCTAAGACGCGCTGTTCCGTGACCTCACCGAGGTTCTTCTAAACTCTTCTGCACCAAGTAACCCATACCACACTATAACATACATCAAGTTAACCGCTGCGACGCGACGATTCCGCTAATACTAATATTTTCGCGATACGACGAGGCGCTACCTTACTATCGCTAAAATAAGTCCCGCGACGCGTCCGATTAAAACAAACTAGCGGCTAATAACACTAAAGATACTTAACACTACTATAATTTAAGATAATACTATACTCTTTACGAAGCACTACTAAGAGCTTAAGACTTAGTTAAAGGGCGAGCCTAGAAAGAGACCGACTAAATTAGACGCGCTTAGGGTACTTAACGAGCTAATCGAGTTTAGCCTAAACTATGCCGCCTAAGTAAATAGCTACGCGACGAACGATATAAGTACTATACTATATACTATTTACTCGTAACTAATTATAACGACGGCTATAGGGAAGGAAACGCTCTATAGCGTAAGAACATACCCGCGAGGTAATGCACTTATAGTACGCGAATTAACCTAAGCCATCTAAAAGGCGGTGTTCTCTCTAAGGAACTTAAACTTCGGGTAGGGATAATAGTAAGTAGAACCGACGACGGTATATACCCTTAGAATTAAAATACCCGACCTAACCGCATAGAAGGCGTTAAGAATAGCCGACTAGGAGCCCTTCCGAATGCTCTCTCTAATTAATGAGAACGCGAGAAACTAAGGCGTTTAAGTATAAGTAGGAGTAGCTAAACAACTCCTATCGGGAGACCTCGAGCTATACTTCGACGGCTATATCGAGAGAGAGCAATTTATTCGATAGTCCGTACTATTCCTTAATAGGCTAGGCTTAGGAACTACTATTATTACCTAAACATACCCTCTAGTCGTCTATAGCATACTAACGCGTACGATTAGTATATATACCGTAAGTAAATAGAAGGCCATTAAAGAAATACTTCTCTAAAATAGTTCCTTAATCCCGAACGGAGTAATTATATACATTAGATAGCTAGTAAAGAATAGAGCGGCCACTAAACTAACGTCGTCGATCCTACTACATTTTATAAGAGTATCCGACGCTAATAAGATCCTAGACCGAGGCCTACGTTAGTATAGTAGCCTATGCATCGCTAAAATCTTTAAACCCGGCGCTAGGATATAGTAGTACTTTAAATACTAACTATACGGTTATATTAGAACCCGGTGCCGTATACCGGATCGATACCCGCTCTATACTAAGCCGCATAAGAAGGAGGCGTGCCTACTAGGCATACTACTACACTACGTATTATATAAAGGAGTATATATAGCATTTAGCGAGGGCTACCCCGAGAGAAGGAAAGCGAAAGTAAAGGCGGTAAGGATACGAGAATACCGTATAAGATTTAACGTCCCGGCGGAGGAATGACTAATAGAATAATAGGGTACTCGAGTAGTAATAAAAGTAGGTAAGATACGAGACCCGGAAAACGGCTAAGCTAAAATACTAGGGGTATAATTAAAATAAACTAGTTATATTACGCCACCGGACTCGGACCTATAGGATAATAATAAGGACCTCCCGGAAGTACCCCTTTTAGACTTAGGTAAATAACGCGTCCTACGCGTCCCGGAACTCTACGGTAGTATAGCGAAAGTAATAGCCGCCGTACGAAGCACCGAGATAAACTTAGTATCTTTATCTTCGCCTACGCCTACTATCCTAATACCTTACCTAGATCGAATCCCCTCTACGTAGAACTAGGTATAAGTATTTATCGACTAGGACACCTACTAAGGGCGCCCGCTAACTACTACGCCATTATTACCGTAGAAAAACTAACCGCTCTCCCCGCTTAAGAATTTAGCGCTCCGTATTAAGGAGCTTAAGTAAAAAGCTCGAGAGGTAGAGGCCTAACTATAGGCCGAATAAGCTCGGGAGCGAGCGAAGGTAAGGAAAAGAAAATAGCTAATTAAGGAGAAGCTAACCTAACTTTATACTAACGGATAGTAATCTAGTACCGACTTAGGTATAGGAGATTTAGCCGGCGACCTCGAGTAGCTTAAAATACTCGACTAAGGACGAGGTAAGCGAATAAGGACCCTTACGTAAAGCGGCTAATAGGTAGCCGCTAAAATTACTAAGAAAAAGGCTAAGAGCCTTAAGCGGAAACGCGTATCTAAACGTAACTTAGAGAGCGATAAAGAGAACCGGCCGAAGCGGGTTACTCGCCGTATAAATATAGTACTAATTTAAGCGTTACCGTAGAAAGTACTTATAGAAGACGAATAGATGCTCTAACCGGTTCGGGGCGACCTAATAGTAATAGGAGATAGCGATACGAGCTCTAGCGTAGCCGTAGCCGGAGCTAATAGCGATACTAGTAGTAGCGACGAGTTATAGGATACGCCGTTCTAACCGGATAGCTATAATAACGTTAGGGACCGGTAGAACTACCGCTCTCTAAAACACTACGTATCCTTTAATATAACGTAGCTAGTAGTATCTACCGTACTATAGCCCTATTCGATAGCCCCTAAATCTACGAATACGACATTATCGCTCTCTAAGAACTATACCTTAATAAATAAAACGAGGGATACGTACTTACATACTAACCGTAAAAGGACCTCTTCTAGCTCCTCTTCTTAGGAAAACTGGGGGTAAGAGTCGCTATATTCGTTATAAAACGATAGGCTATAAACGAATGGATAACCCATCTTACCGAGGAATACGTAAACAAAATTACCGTCCGGTCGGGCTAGTAAATACTTACTATAATTAACGCCTACTAACCGCCTATAGATAACGATACGACGGTTATTTAGTACCTAGCGGGATATATTATACTACACATAATCCTCGTTAAGGACTTTAACGCATACTACTAAAACTAGATGCCCGATAGACTAAATAATACGAGAGGCCGATTACTTAATTAAATTGCCTAGGACTATTACCTTACATAGGTAGTTCCTCGCGGATAAACGACTAGAATCGACCTAAGAGACGGCGGCACGATAATACTCGATCTCGTCTTCTACTCCCCGGCTATTACCTACCGGAACCTATCTATTAGTACCGAATACGACTAGGACTCCGACTACCTACCGGTCGAATCGACCTTCGTCTTCGCCTACTTACTACTACTACCGGAGGAAGAGGAACGAAGAAAATAGAAATAAACCGACATCTATATACTCTCGGCTTACCTATAATAACTATAGGTTCCTAGCGTAGAGGAACTTAACTTACCCGAACGCCTCGATGAATACGTTATTAGACTCTAAGTAATACTCTACTAAGCGATTAAGGAGGTAGTCCCTATAGCGAGGCACGTAGAGGGTAGAACGAAAATAGGATAGACCTCCGAGTTTACGGCGCTACGTTAGGAAACTAGGAGGCTTAAGCGACACCTCCGACGGCGATAAATTACCGAAGGCCCTAAATATAAGGAGTACCTCGAAAAGTGCGGCGAATATAAGCGTTAACTCCGCGTATAGAAGAGGGATTAATTTAGGTAAGACATAGCGGCCTACGATAATAACCTCCCCCGACTCTAGAGGGTAATTAAGTAGAAGACTAACTAAGGCTACCTACGGACCTCGTACTTCCTAATAATGTAATATAACGGGAGACTAGTTACCTCTAGCTACGATAAAGCTAAACTACTAGAATTAGCCTTCTTCCTAGTATAAAGGACGGCCGACCTAATAGACATTATACCCGACTATAACTACCCCGAGCCTATTACCTACCCTCCGATTACGCTATACGAAGTAGTACTAGTAGTAAAGAAGATAGTAACTAGGAAGGCCCTAGGGCTAGACGGCATCCCGGCGGAGATTATTAAGAGAGCTCTACTACACCTACTACTACTCGAAGAAGAGGACCCATTAGAATTAGAATCCGACTCGGACTCCGAAAGCGAATATAGTAATAGCCCGAATAGTAGTAAGAGTAGTACTAGCGCTAGTACTACTACCCTTACCCCTACCCCTACCCCTACGGCGGGTACCCGCTAATAGAGGGACGAGGAACTAACGGGACTAACGCTATTCTATGTATATATTACGGCGCTATTTAACGCATCCCTTAAGCTTAGATACTACCTAAAGGCCTTCCGCACATCTACGACGGTCGCCCTTTAAAAGCTAGGTAAAGACCCGGCAATACCGAAGGGATACCGACCGATAGCATTACTTAACACGATCGGTAAATGCCTAGAAAGCATTATTACCGAGAGAATGTACTAGGCCTTTAAAACCTAAGGCATCCTACTAATAGGACACTTTAGGGGGAGGAAGGGTTACGCCGCCGACGAGGCCCTTTACTCCCTAATCGAGCCGATAGTAGATATATAGTAGTAAGGCGGGTATGCCTTAGTACTCGTACTCGACATATTAGGTGCTTTCGACTACGTTTCCTACTAAAGGCTACTTTATAACATACGCCGTAGGCGACTAGGAGGAGAGCTAGCCGAATGGATATAGAGTTTCCTTACTAGCCGAAGAATACGACTCCGCCTACCCGACATTACTACCTAAGAAGCGGAAGTTATAGTAGGGATCCTATAAGGCTTACCTCTATTACTACTACTCTTCGTAATATTTAACGCCGACCTAGTCGAATAGACGGACGAGATAGAATATAATACTTCGATAGCCTAGATCGACGACGTTATAATACTAGTAATAGGGCCTACCGCGGAGGCCGTCGAATAAACGATGAAATACCTAGTTAACATATACGAGAAGTAGTCGACATAACACGCCGTAATCTTTATACTAGCTAAATTCTAGCTTATCTACTTCTACGCGCCGGGTACGAGGTACTAAATAGTACGCACATATACCTTTACTATCGAATTCTAAGGTACGGAAATCTAACCCTCGGAGGCGGTTAAAGTACTAGGCGTTACCCTTAACTCCCGACTAATATTCGCGGCGTACCGAAAGGACATCGAAATAAAAGCCGTAAGAAAGACTAACGTTATCGTAGTACTAAATAAATCTACTTAGGGAGCGTTACCGATAGTAGTACGTAGGGCGTACCTAGCGGTAATCCGACTACTCCTCGCGTATAGCGCCTTAGTATAGTACCGACTAGGCACGGCGGACGCTAAAAAGGCTACGAAGCTTATTAATACTATTTAACATAAGGTAGCCTACTAAATAGTAAGAGCCTTTAAAACGACATCCTAGTCCGCCCTATAAACCGAGCTCTACATCGAACCGGTAGAGGTCTACCTCTAATCGGTCTACCTCCGAACTTTTATTCGAATAGCGAGCCGGCCGTATAGCGTAGCGCTAGTTAATCGGGTAAGTACCGACATAAACCGTAAATAGATTACGCTACTCTTATTTTATAAATAGATATATCTCGCGGCCGGGGGTACGCTACTACTCTAGATTAAATAGGTCTTCGTTAATACGCTATAAGGCGAATACCTATAAACTACGGTGCCCGAAACTATAGAGGACGTAATCCGCCGCTATAACGAAACTACGAGGCTCCCGGGCATCTATATCTATACCGACGGATCGCTTAAAGAGGATAAAAAGGGAGCCTATAAGTTAGGCTACTCGGCGATATTACTTAACGGACGAATCTACGAAGCCCGACTACTTAGTACGGAGATATTCTTATTATCCTTCTACGTAAAGGCCTACGGCCTCCTACTAGCCCTCTAATTAATAATCTATTACGGCCTAGTAGAACCTATCTACATCTACACCGATAACCGAGGGCTCGTATAGAGAATAAGCGACGCTAACGCTAATATAGCTTAGGACGCTATTAAATAGTTTTACGAACTCCGCCTATATATACTATACCCTATATCGATTTAATAGATACCGGGCTACGTAGGAATACTAGGTAACGAATTAGCCGATAAGCTAGCTACCGAAGCCGCGGATAGAGTACAACTATTCTACTCGTCCCTAACCTACGACTAAAAGTAGGTAAAGGGCTAAGTCGACACCTTCCTTAAAGGCGAATAGTAAACAAAATAGGCGGAAGGGGATACTAGCCGAAGCGTTTACCGCCTATAGCCTCACATTATAAAGGACGTCCTATAGAGATATAAATAAGCTAGCCGGCCGATAGGAAGCATTATTACCTAAATACGCACCGGAAAGATAGCGCTTAACGAATACCTCTATAGCATTAGGGTAGTAGGTAGCCCGTTCTACGGCCTATATATTAACGACGAAGGATATAACCTATAGAGATAAACGCCCGCCTACATCCTACTCGAGTACCTAAGACTAACTAGAGATAGAGACAACATGTAGGTAGCCCTCGGTAAAAGAATAACTAACATTAACCTCCTTCTTAGCGACCTAGCGATAGTAGAATAGGTAGCCCTACTATTACTAAAGGCGAAAGTCTTATAGTAATTTAGAGCGGTCGATCCGGAGCTCGTAGAATCTAAGTATAGCGACCTAATTTAGAAGTAAGAAGTAGTATTAAATTCTAAGAAGGAAGCTAAAGCCGCGAAGAAAGTAGCGAAATAGGCCCGCTAAGTAAGGATAAAATAGCGACACGCGGAGGCTACTATATAAGCAATTATATAGTATTACCGGGTCTAAGTTAAGTAGTATATAGCATTTACCTATAAAGAACGTACTACCGTTCTAATCTAGCGCCGTAAAAGCGGACATACGAGAGATATCCGCCTAGACCGTTAAGCTACTACTAATCCTTACTAAAGCATACTATAAAAAAGGGATAAAGGTCTATAAATGCCGTACCTATACGGCTAATCGACTAAGTAGCTAGAAAGCTAGCTAGCATACTATCGAAGCTACTTAAAAACTACGACCTAACGATAGTAAGAACATTAACACTAACCCTTCGGGGCCCGTTACTACTAGGCGTTTTCTTAGGGACGCCCTATAATACCGCTACTACCCTTAGGCTCCGCTTTTAATAAGATTAAAAGGATAAAGAAAGTAGCGTACCCGACGCTATAAGTAGCAGTAAAGTAGACATTTAATTAGGTACGCCGGCAAATAGGGAGCTTAAACCTATTACTAGTAAGCCGGTACTTATACTATAATACTTAACTAAGCGAGTAACCTCCCGGTTTAGTAAGGGATAAGCCGGCTTATTCATTAAGATTCGCTAAGAGGTACATATTAACCTAAGGGATATTAAAAGGCGTACTAACCGATTAAATGTTAATAAGAATGTCTATAAAAGTATAATAGTAGTAAGGTAAAGGATTAGCACGGAGCGGGTTAAATTATAGCCGATGCGGGGGCATTAGGCTACGTATCTATAAGCCGCGTAGATCAATGGTCTTCAAATAGGCTTTAAATGACATACCAACCAACCAATCCGTGACCTCACCACCTGGTGTCTGAGGGTGGCCGCCGTGGGAATATGCTGCTACTTTTGTCGACATTCAAATGCTTGGTGGCTTCGGCTGTATCATTTCATACCTCTAGTCAGGCTGAGTCCTACGCACACGAAGTCTTCGTCCGCGGGTTGGAACGGCTTGGCTAACCCCTTCACTGGCAACGACTCCGTACTGGCCGAGAAAGACAATAGAAATGCAGGCCCCATGACAAAGCTTCAATCATCTTCCGCCTGAGACCAACGCATGTCTTGGTCAAGACACCGAGAGTCTGTCGATTTCGTGTTAACGGTAAGTTCTCTCGAAACCGTGCCTGCTGCTTTGTTCTAGGAGAAAGCATAGAGGCAGATTTCGTCGAGACAGAAGCATGGAACTCTTTCTCTTCCATCAGGCGAGGATGTTGTGTTTTGCGTCTCAGTCTCAGCCTGTACAACAAGGCTTCCGAGACAAGCTTATGTTCGCAAGTAGCCAACGCGCATCGATACAATTGCGCATTGCAGCCGTGTCAGAATGGACGGCTGCAGCTCGATTACCGCTCAAGCCTTCTCTTTTGGCAAGAACCGAGACCACCAATCCAGCGAACATGGCAGCGCAGCGAGTCCGTGCCCTCTTCCTGTTATTCACCGACTCGCCTTGTGAGACTATTATTGATACAGGACTGAAGCTTGCCAAGAAAAATGGGTGGGCCACACAGGTCTACTACATCGATGGAATTGTTACTAACGATGACCACTGCAAATGGCTCCTTGAGCGAGTCATCCAAGATACCGTGGCATCGGCTGAACGTGAGCAGGCCCAGCTCTTAGTTTTCTATGCTGGATGGGGGACCTCGGGTATTGGCGCTGAAGATGCCGTGCTCCAAGGGTAACAATGTCCAGGCTGTGTATTGACCACTCCATCGCTGACGAGAAGCAGATCTTTGACTGGAGAAGCCGGAATGGGGTACAACTCGTCTGTCAGCCTGTTCTCTCTGCTGGCCGAACTCTCCAATCTTGACCAGAATTGTCTTTTGGTCCTGTATACCAGCATTAAAGCAAGCCAACTCACGACCTGGCGGGATAAAAATTCAGAGTCGACGAGAAACCTTCAGGTCTTGCTGTTCCGTGAAGAACGAAGCCTGAATGCTACATTTGTCAAGGATGAGCAAGGCAACACTGTAGGGGTTGACGCGGTCCATCATGTACCGTTCCAGCAGCTGAAGAAAGCGGAAGATGCCCTGTCGGACATGATCAAGACATGCTACAATGGCAAGCTTCGACTCAACCAATCATTTCGACAAAAACTGGATGATATTGGACTGCAGTACACTCCATTCTTCCACAAAGACACTGTAGCATCATTCGCCCTGGAAAGCATTGGCCAAGGTAAGGCGATAGCACCGGAGTCAAATGGACGCTACAAGAATGTCAGCGTTTTCCTGCTCGCGTTCGACGTCACGGGCTGGCCGAACTATGACCCGCTGCAGCGTCTGGATGAACCTCGGCTACGTCTGGAGATATTGAGCTCAGTCTTGCAGAAATGCTACGACTTTGAAGTTCAACTTTTGCAAGTCCCGTTCCAAAATGGATCTCCCGCCACGCAATGGGTTATTAGAGGCCTGCAAAGGCACATTCAAAACCACAGTCATGACGACAATCTGCTTATTTTCTGTTACAGCGGTGAAACGTGGACTTCACCCACGGACAACGATACTCACGCTTCACCATACGCCGACCGCGTGGGATCCTTTAACATGACTAAAGTCGACAGATATCTCTATGACAATGTCAAGTCAGATGTTCTTCGCATAACGGACTGCGAACATGCTGCTACTCTGATATCAGACACGTCGACGACAGGAACTGCGAAAGCTGACAAGTCAAAGTCCAAAATGAAAGATCGTGTCTTCGAGCTGATCACGAGCAACGACCGAGAAACACTTTTCGAACGTGTCATCGCGCATCTCATCAATCGTGCAGGGTCTTCTTTCACGGTCAGCGACCTCAAGCATGACTTGCAAGACGTCAATCCCAATCGTGCAAGAGATTCAAGACCTCGTCGGAGGACCGCTGGCCCCAGTCAAGGTAAGGCGATCGCTCCCAAAGAGCCATAGACGCCACAGTAGCAGTGTCCGTCGCGACGAGCTAAGCGCATGAGCAAGATGAGAAGCAGTAGCAATCGAGTCAGATGTCAGCATCGATGGCGTCCACAACCAGAGATCATACGTAGTCATCGATAGCTAAAGTCAACATGCATTCCACACGCAAAAATTTCCTATTCCAGTAGGAAGGCTTGCGTGCGATCAATATTCTCGGTAGTGATCACCACATTCCACACCACGTGCAGTGCAAAACAATGTCCACATCCACACTTCACCTCCCGTACGTAGCAGACAGCATCCTCGTCAACCACGCCTCCACCACAACAATGCTCTCCCTCACCCTCCTCGCCCTCTTCCTCCCCCTCCCTCTAATCCTCGCCCAACAACAAAACGCAACACGACCGGCCTAAACCCCACCACCCCCCCAAAACCCGCCGGAGCCCTCCCACCCGTAAAACCCACCAACACAATCCCCTTCACCTACACCACGCCCACAACCTCCTGGACAGCCCCAAACTTCCCCCTCCCAACATCCTCACCAATACCTCTCTGCTCGAGTTTCGAAGCGCTATGTCCAGGGAAGAACGGGAGGAGATGCACAGATAGCACGGGCGCGATGTATGGAGTTGTGTGCGGGGTGAGGTTGAGCGGGAGTGTGATTACGAGTTTTGGGAGGCGGGAGGAGAAGAAGAACGACAGACGAGCGTATTACTCGAGTTTGGATGATTGTTTGCAATCTTGTGATCAGTATAATTCGACGCTTTGTGTGGGGGCGGATTTTCAGGGGGGGAATTGTATGGTGTTTTCAAAGATATTCGGGACTTTGGCGACGGAGGGAAAGGTGGCGCTTGTGAGGTTGTCTTGATACTGTCTTGGAGATTGGGTTGTGTGTGGTCGGTGATGCTGGCTTGTAGGCTCTCTGGGTGCAAAATCAGCAGTGAAGAGGAAGCTATTTTTACAGCTGAAGGAAATGAGCCATCTGTTCGGCCTCATCGTAGGATCTGATCTTCGGAAATACGATGTGAAGACCATAACATATCTTCTTGCATGGCTATGTCTACTGGATTGAAAATCAAATGACCCAAGCACCAGTCGAACCATGCATATGCGCCTCTATTTTCCCCTGTGGCCCGCGAGGCCATGGATCGGTAATGGCAAGCGGTACAAAATGCCATGCCTGCCTACCGATCATCTCAAAATTGGTGCAAAAGAAGACAAGGACCAGCTTCCCATTTCCATCGTTACGCCGTGAACTTTCGTGTGGTATCATAAAAGAAGCAGACACTTTAGCGCGCCGAAAGTGTCGAAAGTGCCGAGAGTGAAGTATTTGTGAATGCCTTACTTAAATAGGGCAGCAGGACCATAATGCATTGCAGTGCGCCTGATCCCAATGTTAGCACGGAAAATAGGCCCATGCGTCTCTGCGGACGTGGTCGCTGGTGGCTCGCGATTGGCAGGCAGTGGCTTGGCTGTCGTGTAGTCCAGCTCCAGTCTCCAGTCTCCGGTCTCCAGTATCCAGGACAAGTCTGTGTCGCGAGAATTCTCGGCCATTCTCAGCCATCGTCTGAAGTCGGTTTGTACATGATGGTAGTTAAGAACTATTCTCAGTCAGCACATTGACGCCCAACAACAATCGCACACTCTCTCCCTCTCACCTTGCGCTTGTATCTCGTGGTACCACTCGTTGCCAAAACACCGCTCTTGATACTACTAGTTGCCAGGTGATTGAGCACAGTGTGGTTCGGCATGATGAGGACACTCGCGTCGTCCTTGTGAGGCGTGGTTCCATTCAAAATGCTCTTACTCAAGAACATGGGCAGACTTGGAGGCTGGGGTAAGTTCGTAGCCACGCGACTGGCGCGCTGGAAACGCTCGTCTTCGGGATTGTGAAAGTTGTCTAGATCGACCAAGAAGTCGGGAATCTGGTTGGTGTACTTCGGCCGCGGAAGCTGTTTCTTCTGCGCAGCCGCTTTCTTGTTCTTGTCATCTGCTTTATCCGTTTGCTGCCTAGGGGTGGGAGTCTGCTGTGGAATGGGAATAGATGCAGTGGCTGGGGTGGCTGGTTTCTCAATGTTGCCGTGCACGGTGTCCTTGAGAGTCGAAGACACATGGTCGTCGCCTGTGGTTTCGGATGCCGGCAGGTTCGGATGTGGTCTCGCGGCTGGCTCTCCGGTTCCCGTGGCCTGGCCTGCAGTGATTGCGGCGCCAGGTATCGGCATCGGCTCGGCGGGAACGGGTGCTTGCTTCGCATCGTCGGTTGCAGGAGGCAGGGGCGCGACGACCTCGATGTAGTTGACCAGGATATTAGTCCAGTCTACTGTGGTTGGAAGGTCGCTCGACGTCACCATCTCTCCATCGACAAGGAATTTGATGTGGTGGGTGCCTGGTGGCAGTGCGATGGTAGCGCAAAAACCATCCTTGCCATCGTGTGCATCCTTAATTCTCGGCAGCTTGATCTTCTTCTCCCAATTGCAGAAGGTACCGGTCACGAAGACCTTATCGCCGCTCCCGTACCATGCCAGCTTGGTAGGAACTCTGAGTTGTAAGGAGTGTGTAGAGTCTTGGGCAAAGGCATCATCATGATCGGCCAGGTCGTCGTCGTCTACGGTGGTGGAACTGAGCACACTCGCCTTACGAGGAAGTGCGCCAACATCGATGTCGCTCGAGTCCAGCGGAGATGTGACGTCTTGTGGAGTGATGATGGGCGAGCCTGGGGTGTGCACTTCCTCCTCTATAGGCAACGGCAGTCTAGGCGGTCGAGTGTAGTCGGAGGGTGGGACAGCGTAGGGGGTAGAAGAGTATGCGGCGGGGATGTAGTCATCTTGCTCATTCGTTTCTGCGACAGCATGGTGACTGGACGATATGTGGTGCGGCACGTCTACGGCATGTGACTGCGACTCTTGCGCGGGAGGTGCATCTTGCGCGGCGGGTGTGCTTGATGGTATGGGAAGTGTCTGAGACGGCGATGGAGGCGGTATCGGCTCGGGCTCGGGCTTGGCCTCGCTTGACTCGCTGTTGCCCATGGCGTGGCGGTCGCGGTCGCGGTCGCGGTTGCGGTCGCGGCTGTACGCCTGGCTGTCGGACTTGTGGCTGTGCGAGAGGTCGTGGGCGGCGAGGCGCGGGGTGGAGGCGGAGATGGAGGTGGAGGTGGAGGTGGTGTTGGTCACAGAGCGGGCGCGAGAGAGTTTGACTGTGGTTGATGCATTGATGGCTACGCCGCGAGCTTGGGCGCGTGAGGTCGAGGTGGAAGCAGAGCCGGCACTGGGTGCAAATGGCGGGGCTGTCCTTCTTCCAGTTGTCGCCGGAGACTGCGGGGGAGAGTGTGAGGATAAATGTGAGTGTGTGGGAGTGTGAGAGTGCTGCTTGCTCGGGCGAGGCTGCCGATGGTCTCGTGTGGTTGAGGAGCCATCTTCACTCGACGTCGAATTGCCCATTCGCTCACCAATGCCAATGCCACATGACGCAGAGGCCAGACTCTCTTCCGTGACACAACAATTACAATAGTCAAGGGCGAATGTTCAATGGAGGACGAGCAAACATCTTCTATAAGTATCATAATAAGTATACTTAGTTTGTGACAGCCAGGCCCCACACCCACACCCCCTCCCGTACTTCTCTATTATGACATCTCCTATACCATCCACCTCCTCCCCTCATCAATAGTAATGAAAGCCATGAACAAGTTGCCAGCTTCACCATGCACAGCAACATCGCTCAGCTAACCACGCCTGCCACCGACATAATGGTGCATCTGCTCAACACCCTATCCTATCCCATCACCTTTGTACTCTGCCACATTTGGATCGCGATCTTGTTCCTGCTCAACATGCTCTATCTCCCAATTCGGCTTCTCCTGCAGCCGCTTGTGCACTTTGCTCGCTTCACGCTGCTCCTTGCCGCCATGCCATTTCACGTTGCTGCTCGCTTCGAGGTTCGTCTTCTGCTATGGTCAATGCGAAAAAGGATCGCACGATGATGACCAGACGTCCACAGACCCTCTACATCTATCTCGGCGTCGCGGCTATTGTCGGTCTGCTAGGTGGCGTCATCGTCGCCTGTGTCTACAGCATTCTATACAACTTCTTCGACCTCGAAACACCGCCCGAACCAGTGAGCCTGAGGACTGCCAAGCAATATCGCCAGGAAAAGCAGAAGCAGAAGCTGCAGTCAGAACACTCTTCATTCTTCTCACCTCGTCTACTTTCGCCTGCTGCATTGTCCTCGGGCTATGGCAGCTTGTCTGAAGGCTGTAAGGGGAGTCTGCTGGCAACGGCCATCATGGAGGAGGAGGATTCCGAGTTCTAAACTTCTAGTCTGGAACTCGACTGGATTCACGTGCAACGAGCGTGACCAGACTATCTAGAGTGCATCTAGCGCCCAACTTTCACAAATCAAGCTCTGCTAGAAGACGAAAAGTATGTATTCGTGGAAATCATGAATTAATTCTTTCCGTACTGATGTGTTCAAGCTTCAAGGATTTTCTGCCAGATGGAGGAACTCCTATGAAAGCTACACGGCTGCTTGAGCTGCACCTCCTCCAAATTGTTGCAAGCTATGATTCGCAGGAACACTTGACCGTTGCGACTCAAATACGCGCTATGTTGGTGCAGACTCCGAACACGGCGACTTCGAAAGCTGCATTGAGACTCTTTCCATAGCAGAGAAGGACCGGCAGCTTGGTACAGAACAATCTCGTATTTGTCTGCAAGACGCTTGTGCACGCTTGGTTGAATGGCAACTCGCTGACACTGCTCGATGTCCAGCGACGGGAATGAGTGGAGGCAGCAATGGTGGATGCCGGCCTCGGAGATCAATGCCAGAGAAGAGGGAGGGACAGGTGTCATTCACAATGGAGTAACATTAGCGAACGGTATTATTTTTCGAGAGAGAAGTCTATAATATGGACGACTCGAGATATCCATCAGACCTCTCTCCTCTTAATCCAAACTCTAGTAACCTCATCCGTACCATAAACACCCGTCGCCTTACGATGTTTCGGAATTTTCCATTTCTTCCCACCATCACCTCCCGCTGCTTCGATTTCCCACATGGAGATGATCGCCGCTGTGAAAAGTAAGGATTCCTTGAGAGCGAAGGCTCGTCCTTTGCACATACTCGCTCCGCCACCTAGCAAAAAAAAAATCCATCAGCTTAAAAAAAAATCACGATCAATTGACGGGATTTTATACTTACCATAAGGTCTAATACTCCCCATATCCGCCATTTCCTTCCCAGCATCCTCATCATACTTGACATGCCTATCGGCCTTGAAAGTCATGGGATCGTCCCAGTATTTCGGATCAGTATTATGTAAATCATGAGCGGCGTGAGCATAATCTCCTTTCCTCAATAACCTGAACAGAAGAAATCAAAACAAGTCAGCAGAAATTCGAGGTAGCTAACTGATGTCCTTTTCCTTACCAAGGCTGATGAGAAGAGTCTGCTTTATCTCGACTCTGCAGCACGAAATCCTGTTTCACGACTTTCAAGGACCACGATGCAGTATCGACTCTCAGACATTCTATATATGTACTTTTCAGCAAGGGACACTTGTTGACTAGTCCATCGACGTCGATTTCGGAGATTCTGGGCGGCGAGGTGATGGGGAGGGAGGTCGAGTCGTCTTTTACGATGGTGATGTATGGCGAGATTTCGGAGCGGAGTTTGGCGAGGAGGGAAGCGTCGGCGTAGATGCGATTTATCATCCAGAACACTAGAGTGTTGGAGTTTGCGTTTGCGGCCCACATGAGTGCGTGTTCCGTCGCTGCTCGGGCTCGAATACTCCAGTTGTGTTTTTGATAGACTTGGATACGAGCCTTTTCTAAAGATCCGACGTTGTCGAGAGATGTCCATTTTGGGTCTGTTGGTTCGCCTTTGGACCATTTTTCGAGTTGTTCGTGGTAGATGATGCATTTGTCGACGTTTTTCTTTCTGGCGATGTGGGCTCTGGTGAGGGCTGGGATGGGGAACCAGCGTGGGAGACCTGTGGCGAGGAGGAGAAAGCCGCGGTCGAGGGCCCAGATACCATCGAAGAAATCTGGAAAGTTGTTCAGGAAGTCGGTTCCCATGATTGAGGGATTGGCTGTGAAGGCACAGAAATCGCGGATGAGTTCCAGCAGATTGGCTTCGACCATTTTCTGACCATTTCGCTCGATGACATCGACATTTGCGACTTTCTCCCATGGCATTTGATCGACTGGACTATCCATGTAAGTGACGAGATTATTGATGTTTTCTTTAGTCAACTGAGCCGTTCGGTCCACCATGTGCTTGAGGCCTGGCTCCACCAAAATGTGCTTATAACATGCCGCGACGTCGGCGACGCCTTTGTGGTACTTCTCCAATTCGTTGGCCGGAAAGCCAAATACCTTGACCATCAGCGATGTCCCGACGTCCTCGGAGTCTGCGTTGCTGGTCTTCTGGTTGAGCAGTGCTGTTGCGAGGCCGGGCGTATACATGATGTTGTGTCGAGAGCCTCCGAAATTGACGACAAAGATGCCGTTGCTATAGATGCCCCTCAATTTCTTGACAAAGCCGTCGGCGTCGATAGCCATGTTGGGTATGTGGCCGAGGATTGGGAGCCAGTATGGAACGCTGGGTGGTGTTTTAAGGCCATCTTTGTTCACAGTCTTGGAATTGCTGTTCGTGAGACTATTAAGGCGGGTAATTGATATCGTGACGGCGAGAAGGAGAGTCAATGCTATTGTTGGATTCGCCTTGAAATATGTGATCCAGCTTGTGGAAACAGAAGGCAGGTCATCTTGAGCGATGCCTGCCCAATGCGCTTCAGCCATCCGAAACAACGGTGATAGCACTGCGGGTTTGCAGATGATGACAGGTTCTATGTCCGAGGTCGTATGAGAGAATTCGATCCGGTCTGTAGTGGTGTTGGTCTTTCGCCGGGTGTTCCGCGTTCCACGTCTGGAATACTTCAGATGGGACTGACGACTGACGCAGAAGTCTTCTTTATCATTATCAGATCTTTGCTACGTGCTCCAACTCATCGAGATACAATTGTACGAGGAGCGACTGCAGAGCAAGTTGGTCTTCGCCGACTTGCTGAAACAACGATTGGCGCTAGTACGAATACGACATGATGGTCAGGGGCAGCCGACGCTGATGTGTTCACAATACTAATGATGAAAGACTCTTGCTTGTCGACATTATTGGCCTTGCATACCAGAGCTCATACTCCGTACGCTATGCTGAATTCCAGCAATCCCGTTGTTTTGTAGATGTTTTGTAGATTGAGAAGTTGTCCGTTGCCAGCAGGATTCTCTTGCCACTCCACTCGATCCTTCGGCCAGTATTTGCTACTTCACCTCACAACCTGCCAAATGGGAAATTGAAACATTGTTCTTCCTACATCGACGATACCTTGAGTACGCTCTTTGCCCCTGCTACAGTAAGTATCGAATCGCAGCCGATCTGCATGGCTGCCACGAGCAACGAAGTACATGTACAAGCCAAAGAGTTTGGGCCTGAATTCACTTGCTCGCTGTCAGATTCTGCTAATAATAATGTGATGAGGGTTTCGCTGTAGTCATCACAAGAATGTACTAGTTCTATACCACGATGGCCCTCGGCTTTACTACGGCGATTTCTTCGCGGCCTTGGTGTTGTGAATTACTCGGCCTGCCACCTACCAAGGTTAAAGCATAGTCTAAGACGAGGTAAGACAAAGCAAGACATAGTCTAAGATAAGATAAGACAAAGTATAATTAAGATTAAGGTTAAGGAATGCTAAGAGGTAAGGGAGTTATACTTAATAAAATTACTAGGAGATTCCTCCTTTCTTCTATTCTTTTCTATATGCAATTTAATAGATAAGAAATTAATGTCTATTCTTTCTATATAGTTCGTTTATAATAGGTTATAAGCCCGGCGCTCTAAAGCTCGTCCTATCTAGTTATAGATTAATCGATTATTATTACTAACTAAGTTTAGGTCTATAACACGCTAAGCTATAGATTAAGTAGAACTACTAGAGTTAATAACTAGGGATTAGTCTACTCTATAGTAGTAGTTACCTAAACGAGTATAAGCAGAGAGCTTAATAGAAGAATAAGCTTATAACTAAGATGGCTACTAAGGAGAAATCCTATAAGGAAAACAAAATCCTTAGGAAAGGTACTAACTTTTATACATAGAGAATAGTCCTCGAAGGAGAACTTATTAAAGAAGATGTCCTTAGATATATCTTCTATAAACTAAAGTAGTGTAATAAAGAGGTTAAGCTAAAAGATGTAAGCTTACTAGATAAGGATGTAAAAGCTACCTATAAGGTTACCTTAAAGAGGTTCATAACTAGGGATTATAAGGTAAAAGGCATTCTAGTATTAATAATATCCGATGAACTAAGACCTAACTTTGGAGATACCGAGAAAACAGCCTATAAATACTATTAGGTAATTACTACCACCTATAAGCCAATTATTACCGTAGACATCTATAATACTCTAAAGAGTATTAGTTTAATTAAGCTTTAGTATCAAACTATAGAAAGCATCCTAAAGTACTACGAAGACTTCTAAGCCTAGCATATAAAGCATAAGACGGCTATAGAATAGTTCTATAATTAGACGTTAGCTCTTATAGACGATATTAAGATCCCTAATCTACTAATTAGAATGCTATTTATAAATGGCCTTTAAGGGTATAAATAGCTTAGAAGCTAGAAGTATAATAATAAACCTAAGAAAGCTAGCTAAACCCTATAGGACATAATTACATCTCTTAGAAAAGAGAAGCTACTAACGAAGATAACTATACTAAATTAAGGTAGATTATTAGCTACTCTAGCTAATTATAAGATACTTAATAATAATAAAAAGTATTAGATCTATAAGAACTCGAAGTATACTAATGCTTAATATTAGAAATAGCATCCTAATAGGAAGAAGGATAGGGATAAGGGTAAAGATAAGTAGGATAGTAAGAAATCTAAGAAGGATAAGAAGTCTAAGAAGGATAAGAAGCTAAAGAAAAAGGCTACTACTACTACTACTAAGTCTAATACTAGCGATGATAATAGTAACTCTAATAGTTAGGAAAATAGATTCTACTTAAGCGCTACTTTTGTAGCTAGCTTTTAGATAGAGGTTATAACTCTATAGAAAAGTGCTATAAGCATTACAGCCTTAACTAAAACCCTATTAATTAAGAAGATGCTTCTTTAGGACATAGGCACATTATTCATAATATTTAACAATAAGTCCTAGTTTAGGAATCTTAGGCGGCTCCTAGAGCTAGTAAAATTCTCCTAAGCAGTTAGCTCATAGAAGCTAATACTAACTAGAGACGTTCTAATTCGGCTAGAGTACAAGGGAAAGAAGATAGACATGCTCTATAAGAATGCTCTCTACTTACCTAGCTTAGACATTAATCTAATATGCGTAGATAATGTTTATAAGGAACTTAGGCATTACTTCTATAGACTAAGTAAGACCATTAGAAATTTAGATAGAAAGGTTATTAGTAAAATAAGAATTAGAAGTAAGGTTCCTATTTTAAAGAATGTATTAATTATTCCGCTAACCCCTACTAAAGTAGGAGGAAAGAAGACTATTAAATGTAACATGCTAATAGTACCTATAGTTAGCAAACTAAAGGCTAATACTAACAGAATTTACTAAAGACTCGGTTATATTAGTAGCAGTATCTTAAATACAACGAAGGCAAGCCTAGATTACTATGGCCTAGAGCATCTTAATACTAATTAGCTTAGTTACTATAAAGCCTATAGGCTTATAAGATCCGAAAGGATTGTGTCGAGAAAGCCGAGAAAGGTCCCTAACTATGTACTTAATAAAATATACCTAGACGTAATAGGACTAATTACTCTACCTAATATCTATAGCAACTAATATATCCTTCTTTTAACTAATAGAAAGGTTAAGGAAAGATAGGGAGAGCTAGCAAAGCATAAGTTAGAGTACCTAAGGCTCTTAAATAAATAGATAAACATAGTATTTAATTAGTATAGCAAAAGACCTAAGCTATTCTTCTCTAATAGAGGAGGAGAATTTAACAATAAAGAGCTAATAAGGATAGCTAAGATACAAGGATTTAAGTAGGATTTCTCTATACTATACACGCCTAAGTAGAATAGTATTATAGAATCCTTAAACAAGGTAATCCTAACTAAGGCAAGAATAATAATAATTAACTTAGGAATGCCTAAGATACTCTAGTACTACTCGGTTCTTTACTTAATTTAGCTAACAAATCGGTTAGTTAACCTAGAGACGAAGTAGATTCCTCTTATCTACTTAGAGAGATACATGAAGTAGGGTGAATTAGAAATTAATCTATTAAAGGTTAGGAGATTTAGTTGCAAAGCTTATAAGCACATTAATTAATTCGTTAAGTTAAGGAAGTTTATACTAAGGGCACACATTTTCTAGAGTATTAGGTTTTAGAACAATTCATTAACCAACTATCTCCTCTAGAGGCTAGTATGGGATCTAAGAACGTAGCAACATAAATATAAAGTTAGGTTTACACCACATGTCTTATTCTATAAAGACTAGACCTATAGTAAAGAAATAGAGAAGCTATAGAAGGATTACATGAATTCAACCCCCTATAAAAGAGTTACCTAACTAGTTTTCGAGGAGATCCTAGATGCGCTAATTAATGTTAGGGACCCGAGCAACCCTTAACCATTTACTAAAGATTAGATAGTAGGGCTATTAGGAATTCTAAGCTTAGCACTACAACAGCCTCCAACATAAGAGGATTAAAATACGGACAGCCCCTATTAGCCTTAAGGGGAGTAAGAGTAGCCTAGCTAGCAGCCCACTCTATTATAAAGTCTATAAGAGGAAGACTCCTAACGCGCTTAAGGGGAGTAGACAGCTACTAAACTATCTTAAAATATAAATAAGTAGCCTAGTAATAAGCTAACCTAGGCAACCGAAGAGGTTGAAGTAGAGTAATGGGACACACTAATGCTACCCTTTAAACTAGAAGGAATAACTAGTAAGAGGAAAAGAGGCTACTCTCTACTACCCATTAGGTTAAAGAATGTAATAATAGAGCTTAGCCTAGTTCCTATAGGTCCTACACCTAAACCGGATGTACCTAAACCGGAACCCGAACCGGTACTAGAACCTAAACCTATACCTATTACTACCTTATTAAGAGGGAGACGAGTTAAAAGACATGACTATCGGTCTCTACATAACGGCCTCTCTACGCGCATAATAAGTATAGCCCTAGAGAAAGAACTCCTAATTAGTACTATAAAGAGAATGCCTAAGAGAAAGAAAAAGCCTAGTAAAGGTGAGCTAGTTACTTTAAATAAAGCCTTAAATAGTAAGGATGCTTAACTATAGAGGAAAGCTATTATCGATGAGTTAAAAGCACTTAAGAAAATAGAAACCCTTATCTAGATTAGAGCTAATTAACTCCCGAAAGGGAGGAAACTAATACGAGGAAGATAGGTCTAGAAGATTAAGAGACTCGCTAATAGTTTAATTAAGAAGTATAAGGCTAGATACATAGTAAAAGGCTTTACCTAGAGAAAGGGTGTTAACTATAAGTACACTTTCGCACTAATACTAAGAGCTATAATAAGTAGGTTCTACCTTAGACTAGTAGTAGCTTTAGGGTTAAAAAGATGCTAAGTAGATGTTTAGACTATATTTCTTAAACCTAAGATTAATAAACTAAACTTNNACTAATACTAAGAGCTATAATAAGTAGGTTCTACCTTAGACTAGTAGTAGCTTTAGGGTTAAAAAGATGCTAAGTAGATGTTTAGACTATATTTCTTAAACCTAAGATTAATAAACTAAACTTCATGCTAGCCCCGGAGGGCTTACACCTTATTAGAAAGGATCCTAAGAAGTTCCTATACGTTGAAGTTAAGAAGGGACTCTACGGGATAAAATAGGTAGTATCTCTATAGTACTATAATGCTATAGATACTCTTAGGAGCCTTAGTCTAAAGGCTACAAAGAGTAACTACTATCTCTTCATCGGAAAAGGAATTATAGTTCTCCTCTATATTAATAATTTCTAGATCTTTAGGAAGAGTAATAGAGAAATTAATAAACTTATTAATAGTCTAAAGGCAAAATATACTATTAAGATTATTAAAACGAACCTATTCCTTAGTCTTAATATCCGAGAAGATTAAACTACTCTAAAGGTGTCTTAAAGGCATTATGCTCTTAAGAAGCTAAAGAAGTATAGGCTTAATAAGTGCAAGTTAGTTAAGTATCTACTTAATAAACTACTTAGTATATTTAATAGTAAATGTACTATAGTAGACTATAAGCTCTTTAATGAACTTATTAGAGGACTCTAATAGCTTTTAAATTAAACAAGGCCTAATATCGCTATATCTACAAACTACCTTACTAGGTTCCTTTTAAACCCTAGTCCTAAACATGTTAATGTAGCTAAGCATATTTAGAAGTATATTACTAGAACATCTAACAAATGCCTAGCCTTTAAGAAGAACACCGCCCGGTTAGAATTAGAGATTAATCTTAATGCCTATATGAAGATCTACTCTAATGTAGACTTTGCGGCTAACCTAGGTACAGCTAGATCTATTTTAGGTTTCTTAGTACTTATGTCTAGAGCACTAGTCATTTAGAGATTACAACTTTAGAAAGAGGTTACTTAGTTAAGTACCGAAGCTAAGTATGTAGCTCTTAATAAAGTAGTAAGGGAGCTTAAGTAGCTTAGGAATCTCTTAGAGGAAATCGAGAAATTTACTAGTCTCTTAATAAAATGTGTAACAATTAATGTTAATAACTAGTTAGTAATCTACCTAATTAAAAACTATACTAACTTAGGGAGGAGTAGGCATACTAACCTAAGAAACTACTACTATAGAGAGTAGTTTAATAAAGGCAACATTAGAGTTAAGTATGTTAATACTTATTATTAACTTACTAACTACTTAACAAAGCTAAGATTAAACAATGCTATCCTCTAAAGTAGAATTCTCTAAGCTACTCGTTTAAAAAATTTCATTTGTTCTAGAAACTAGAACTAGAAGGCAAACTCAACATACTCGTTTTTCATTTTATTAAACTCAAATTAAGAACTTTTTAGCCTAGGTATCTTAACTATCCTAGACTCTATTTTGAAATGCTAAAGGAACTAACTATGGAACCTCTCTTATAGACTACCCCCGATACAACTAGTCTAATCCTAAATTCATGTAGTAGAAGTTTTGTCTAGAGGATCTCTAACCTCTAATAATAGTTAACTATAATTAAGCTTAAGGATATCTATAACGGCCTCCTCTAAACTGACGACCGTCGTTAAAGAACTAATAGAAGTTTCCCTCTACTTTACGAATAGCCTAGTTAGCCGTTTCAACAACCTCCTAATTGTTAGTAGCATTAGAAAGGTTAAAGTTAATTATAATCTGTCTAAGTCGACTACCCCTACTAGCATTACTAACGCGGACTTCTCGAGTAAAATGAACCTACGTAGCTCTAGCTATAGTTAATCCTAATATAGTAGTTGATCCTAATATAGTAGTTAATCCTAATATAGTAGTTAACTTAACCGATTCATCTCGAATAGTTCGAGAAACTAGCTAATAGTTAGTTAAGGTATAGCGGTTATACTAAAGACCCTAACTATTATTAGTGTAGGCACTATTAAAGAAGAAGAACCTAGCTATATTCTAAAGCTTAATCCGGTTATAGTAGTAAAAGACTCTAGTATTATTGTCCCTATAGAAGCGGCATAGATAATAGTAGTACCTAGTAAGATTATTACTTACTTTAGCTAAGATTGTAGGAAGATAATTAGTAGAGCCTCTAAGGTTAATGTCGGCGGTGCTATTAAAGTTTAGATTCTAGACTAGCTAGAGAGGATACTAGGTTATATTATCGAAGAAACCTATCTACGAGGTTAATAGCTTATTACTAGTACTAGACTAATTAATTCTTCTACCTCGATTCCACGCCTCTAACATCTACTAATACTAAGTAAGATCGATAACGCTAGAGTTAATAGGACTCCTATAGGCATAATTAACTATACCCTAAAGCTAAGCATTAGTTATGTGTATAGTAGCTATAGTATAGTATGTCTAAGCTAAGGTAAGTTAGTAAGGTTGAATATAAGGGTTAAGAAGAGAATTAGCCTACCTAGTATTAGTCTTAGAAGTTTCTTATAAAAGAGGAAGAAGTCTTTTAGAATAAACCTAGATGTATTAAGAAGGTTACTTAATACTATTATTAATGTTAATATATAAAGAAGAAAGTTAGGATTAACCCTAAGAGTTAGAAGACTTATATACATTAGGGTTAGGGATGTAAGGTATCCGTGCGTAGGCTAAGTAGTAAGTAAAGTAATAACCTATAGTAGTAAAGGAAAGTATAAGAACTACCTAACTAATCTAATAGTAAATAAGTAGATAAAAGAGATGTAAGAGCCCTTAGAAGTAAAGGAATAGCCGATCTAAAGAATAATGTAGACGCTATCTAATGTTAAAAGAAGGAACTAGTAACCTCGGCTAACGCTTTAGTAAGCACATGTAACGTATGTAAAGCTAAATAAGTAAAGGAAAAGCTAAGAATAACTAGTAACTAACCGACTAAAGGGGAGTATTATAAATTACTCGGCCTACTACTTACTAAGGTTAAAGTATAGTCTAAGACGAGGTAAGACAAAGTAAGACATAGTCTAAGATAAGATAAGATAAAGCATAATTAAGATTAAGGTTAAGGAATACTAAGAGGTAAGGGAGTTATACTTAATAAAATTGCTAGGAGATTCCTCCTTTCTTCTATTCTTTTCTATATGCAATTCAATAGATAAGAAATCAATGTCTGTTCTTTCTATGTAGTTCGTTTACAACACTTGGGGCCTCATCAAAATGCTTGTTCAAGCTTTCGCGATACCACGCACTCGTCACACCAAGACAAGTCGGCAACACCACCGAAAGAATTTTCGATACCGTATGTCGACACCAACCATCACCCTCGCCATCTCCAGCAGAGCCCTAAATCGGCGGTGAAAACTCCGAAGAAGACATGATGCAGTCTTGGGTACGTATGCCTGAGCTTTCACGCGGAACACCCAAAGAAGTGTGCCTGGAAGACTGCAAGTATTGGCAGTCTTGGGTGTATGCCTGAGCTTTTACGCGGAATACCTAAAACAGTAAAGCTGCACAACATCGCCGTTGCTAGGTAGCACGACGATGCCGATTACAGCAGGCCCCGTATACTTGGACCGGTTGTATACCGTAACCCGCTTCTTTTGGAGCCAAAACCTCCTCTCGAGGAGCTTTCAGAAAAGAGAGCTTACGAGACAGAGTTTGCCTTGCACGGTGTCTTCATAGGTACGTGCCCTTCACACGTTCATGCAAAAGCTGATATAACCTCTTGTGAAAGAGGTTGTCAAGTAGTGAACGGTACATAGACAGGTTGTAGGTTAGTATCCTCGGTACCGATAACCCACAACCTCTATCAAGCACGGGACCGCATGCAATTCTGCCGCTGTTCTCCCATGGGCATTCCAAGGTTCAGAAAGCGCCAAGGGTCGCCAGATGCGGAGTTCTGGGTTGCCATGTGCTCTCAAGCCTCAAGGTCTGTTGTGGCCATAATAAGGACCCTATGTGGTATCGCGCAGGCCGTTTCCACTTGCTTAATTTCTTCGTCTTTTCGTAAGATTTCTTACCCTCTTCTTGTCACAGCCCAAGCAGAGCTTCTGGCTCAAGCGTTTGAGAGCTTGTTTGAAGCAAAGGCTTGGACGACAACCTGGGACAGATCACTATGTCGTCCGACGATGAGAAGAGGCCGCCGGTCTCATACGAAAACGGGAAAGATGTCGAAGTCACAGGAGAAGAGGAAATCAGGAGAACATCTGTGTTCCAGTCGATCAACCTCAACAAGAACCTGGAAGCGAAGTATGGGAAATCGCAAAGTCGATCAATCTGGTACTGATGAAGCGTGACACAGGATTTCTAACCCGTTGGCCGATATCCCATATGCCACACTCATGGCCGATGTTGAGGCATTTGCCACCGAGAAGGGCATGACTGATGAGCTTGAACTACTGAAGAAGGGCGCACTCATTGCCCAAGACCCAGCCAACTTCGAGAATATTCAAGCGCTGGATGAGCACGAGAAGGAATTTCTGCGCCACGAAGCTACCCACAGATGGAGTCATCCTCTCGCTCTCTACTTTACGATCATTGTCTGCTCGATCGGTGCTGCTGTGCAAGGATGGGACCAAACCGGGTACGATAATTTATCTCCACCCATGGAGTGTATTGCAGCTGATCGTTTCTAGGTCAAATGGCGCAAACTTGAGCTTTCCCAAAGAATTTGGCATTGGAAATGGCGATAATAAGGGCCACCCACACCAAGTTCGCGACAGCTGGCTCGTCGGTGTCGTCAACGCTGGACCATATCTTGGATCAGCCTTCATCGGCTGCTGGCTCTCTGATCCCTGCAACTTCTACCTCGGACGGAGAGGCACCATCTTCATCTCTGCCATCTTCTGCTTGATTACCCCAATTGGAGGAGCGCTCACACAGACTTGGGAAGAACTGTTCATCACGCGCTTGCTCATGGGCATCGGAATGGGCCTGAAAGGATCCTCTGTGCCCATTTTTGCAGCGGAGAACTCGCCGGCTAAGATCAGAGGTGCTCTGGTCATGTCTTGGTAAGGGAGTGCTTGATCGACATTTGAGACAGGGCGACTGACTCGAGTTCAGGCAAATGTGGACGGCTTTTGGTATCTTCCTCGGTTTCTGCGCAAATCTCGCTGTGTATCAAGTCGGAGACATTGCCTGGCGACTACAAATTGGATCCGCTTTCATCCCAGCTGTGCCACTCACCATTGGTATCTACTTCTGCGTAAGTTGCATGAGGCCACTCGAAAGCTTTCCTAAGACTGACAACTGCTTTCAGCCGGAAAGTCCAAGATGGTATATGAAGAAGAACCGATACCAAAAGGCGTACAAGTCGCTTCTTAAGCTGCGATTCCACCCTCTGCAGGCTGCCCGTGACCTGTATTACATCCATGCCCAGCTGCAAATCGAGGCAAGTATTGTTGGCAAGAGCAATTATGTCACGCGCTTTGCCCAACTCTTCACCATTCCACGAGTGCGACGAGCAACACTGGCCTCCTTCGTCGTTATGGTACGTATGAGAATAAAGGCTTTGAAAGGGTCTAGATGCTGATATGGACGAATAGATTGCTCAGCAGATGTGTGGCATCAACATCATTGCATTCGTAAGTTTCTTCTCACGCTACTAACAATCAGATATGCTGACAAGCATATCAGTATTCCTCAACTGTGTTCCGTGAGGCCAATGCTACCGAACGTAATGCTCTGATCGCATCCTTCGGATTCGGTCTGGTCAACTTTGTTTTCGCATGGCCAGCAATCTGGACCATCGATACATTTGGAAGAAGAGCACTCTTACTGTTCACCTTCCCTCAAATGGCCTGGACTCTGCTTGCTGCAGGATTCTGCTTCTTGATCCCGGGAGAAGGCTCTGGCCGACTCGGGGCAATCGCGCTCTTCATCTACCTTTTCGCCGCTTTCTACTCTCCTGGCGAAGGGCCGGTTCCATTCACCTACAGTGCCGAAGTCTTCCCACTGTCTCACAGAGAAGTCGGCATGGGCTGGGCTGTTGCTACCTGTCTCTTCTGGGCAGCCGTGCTTTCGATCTCTTTCCCAGCGATCTTAGCTGCTTTCACGGCAACTGGAGCTTTCGGTTTCTACGCAGGACTCAATGTCGTGGCCTTCTTTATGATCTTCTTATTTGTTCCAGAGACCAAACAACGCACTCTTGAAGAGCTGGATTACATCTTTGCTGTCCCAGGTAGCAAGTTCATCCGATACCAGACGACTAAGGCTGCACCATGGTGGTTTAAGAGATGGGTCATGTTCGACAAGAGCGCTACGCTCGAGCCTCTCTACGACTTCGACCATTCCCTGGGAAATGCCCAAAAGGTTGGCGTTGCTTGAGCGTGTGGCTCGAGGTGAAGACAGGAGTGTGAATGCAACAGAGATGTGTAATTACCATACCTTCGTGGATCTATCGCTAAACACAATCTGTAACTCAGCACAGGAGAACGGCATCAATGGCTTACGCAGCCTTGCCTCCATTTTCTCTTTCATTAAACCCCCATACGTGGTTGCGGATGTGAAGCTAATTGCCTTACAAGCTCAGTCCGGAATGGATGATCCAAGAATCCCATGACGGAAGCCAGGAAGCGCTTGAGTGGAGGGGAGATAGCTCTATTTTCATCACTTCCAATTCCTTTCGATCATGACGTCGATCTACAATTTCCTGCCCCATTACCGCTTTCATGCACATCTCGTCGTGTTTCAAAAACACGTCAGTCGGACAGAGGAAGGAGGCTTAGCCTGTTGGTGCGACCACGAATTCGATTTTGAAAGGAGTTATAAGGATGCGGCTGGAAATGCCACTGAGACATACCTCCACCATAATCACCATACAGCGCAAGAGATACCTGAAGGACGTGCTGGTGCAACCTGGCAGAGGTGAAGCTGAACGCCATCTTTTCACCTTGACTGGAGCTATATAATGTCGATCAACGTACATCACAACTCAGATGCTAACACGACACATAAAAACCCACACCACAACACACATGGTACTTAAACCATCAAGATGAAAGCAGCATTTCAAAGTCTCGTCCCCCTCACCCTCCTCACCAGCTCGCACGCAGCGAAAACACTCCCCTCCCTATCCGACACCTCAATCGACATCACATCAGGAAAAAACGGAACATATCCCCGAGCAACCCTCCTCTCCGACTCCAGCATCCTCGCCTCCTACGCCTCAACCCTCTCCAACGGAACCAAACAACTCACCCTCTCCAAATCCCTCGACCAAGGAACCTCCTGGTCAAACATCGGCACAGCAGCAACCCGCAACGCCTCCACAAGTGATCTCGACAACGCATTTCCCCTCCAACTCCCCTCGGGACGCATACTATTAGCCTACAGAAACCACGACGTAGACCCCACGAGCAAAAACCTCACGTACGTGAGAATCACAATTTCGTGTTCTGACGATGGAGGCGTGAATTGGAAATTTCTCTCGACGCCCGCCGAGAATTCCGCGTGCGCGAGTCCCAACAAATGCGGGATTTGGGAACCTTTTCTGAGAGTTGCGAGGGATGGGAGGACTTTGCAGTTGTTTTACAGTCAAGAGAATTCAGATGTGGATCAGGATTCTTTGATGAGGAGTTCGACGGATGGTGGGGAGACGTGGTCGGAGGCGAAAAGGATTTCGGGAGAGAATGTTACGGCGAGGGATGGGATGGTGGGTGTGAGTGAGGTTGTTGGGGATGATGGGAAGCTTATTGCCGTTTTTGAGACGACCGAGGATGGGACTTTTGCGATTGACAGTGTGGTTAGTGAGGATGATGGGGAAAGTTGGGGGAATAGGAGGAGGGTGTATACGCCCACTGGGGAGAGGAACAATGCGGGCGCGCCGCAGGTGGTTAGTGTTGGAGGGACTTTGGTTGTGGGTTTCATGACGGATGAGGACACGCCGGGTCATGATTGGATTCAAGGCGCTGCTGCTAAGTTGGTGACGAGTGGTGATGGGGGAAATACTTGGTCGAACAAGTTTCAGGTGTTTGAACCACAGGCGAACTGGCCAGGCATGTTGACGCTGGACGACGACAGCTTTTGGTACCTGGCGGATCATCTTGGGGCGAAATCGCAGAAGGTGGTCTTATCTTGAGATGGTTTGAAGTAGTTTCATCGATATTCAATTCCAGTCGCATGCTCTCAAACACTCAGTACAATGCAAAGCTCTCAACACGCTCAGTCGCCTCCCAATCTCCGCCCAGAACCTCCCCATACGGAGCCACTGCTGAAAGATCTGCCGCCACCTGACTGATTCTGCGTGGCGGCCTGCGGTTGTGCACCAGCACGAGCGCCAAAAGCTGTACCGTAAGCACGATTCTGCTGCGTTCCGCCAGGCGTGGCAAACCACTTCTGCAGAATCTGCGGTGTCTGGATGAGCTGCTGCCCACCTCCGAACTGAGGCCAGATGCGGTCAAAAAAGTCGTAGGAGTGGGCGGCGAAGATACCAGTAGCCTGAATCATGGTCTGGAACGGGCCTGCCATGAGGTACGTGATGGCCAGTGAGGCGTAAGGCAAATACTTGGCGGGCATCTGTATGATGAAGAATTGAACTTGTCTGTTCGGATCCTCTTGCGCCACGGTATATATCATGGCCATGCTGAGAGCGTTGAGTAATACTGCGCCGCCGAGATAGACACCACCGATAAGCTGCTGCACGTCAGCAAAGCACTCGAAGCAATGCACATTGTCAACGTAATTGACAGCATATGTTCGAGAAGATATGTAGGGTTCAACAACCACCGCCAACCACAAGATCGAGGAAGACGGTTTTCTCAGTACCAAAGCCCACCATGCCCACGCTCCGTTAACGTTCTTTAGGATTTTGCGAATGACGAACGCAACACAGCGCAGGGGTAATCTTCCTCGATTCCAGGAACCGTGACAGCTAAAAGAGGCTGGCCGGGCAGATATTCGAGGTTATGCAAAACAAAAAGAGAGTTTGGAAGGCAGAAGAAGCAGAAAAGAGCTTACCAGTATGATCAGAGACACAAACATCAGGTAGAATACGTAGGATCCAGGGCGACTAAATCGAGGCGAGCCAATCTCAAGCTGGGTGCTGTAGTGGTAGAGGAAGAATGGGTCCATGATGAGGCCCAGCGACGGTCCTGTCACCAGGAATGCTGTGATGCAGCGCCATATCTGAGGTAGCTCGCGGATGGTGAAGACATAGTCTTTGAAGAAGACGACCCAGATGAGGCTATAGAGGCCAAGGTGACCTGGGACGGAAATCAACACGGCGGCGGCTGTGATAGTTCTGGTGAGTATCAGAATCTGCGTCTGCGCACGTGTGGTCTTGGTGCTTACCTCGAGACCGGCGGCGCTGCAAAGTATGCCTCTTGGAACGACATTCTGGTGTTCCAACTCTTGCTGCTGGTGATGGCAGAAGCGGAGGTTGTCTGCAGAAAAGCGCAAAGTGTTCAGATGGAATGGAATTCGAAGTGGTTCGAAGAAGTCAAGCCGCAGCAAATGAAGTGGTGGCACTTTTCGGCGGTCGGCAAAGCGTCGACTTTTGCCTCCGTGCCCGTCCGCCAAGACACATTTCGAAATCGAGTGCGGCAAGGCCGACTTCTCGTCCAAGCGAACTTCTCTTGCAAGCCCAGCAGAGGTACTAACTTGCAGCACTCTTCCCTTGCCCTCACACACCCAACATGGCTGTCGGCAAGAACAAGAGATTGTCCAAGGGCAAGAAGGGCTTGAAGAAGCGCACCGATCCTTTCGCCAGGTCCGTACACATCGCCGCAACTGCAACCGCACACGACACCGCGCAATGGGAGACTAATTGGAGAACAGGAAGGACTGGTTCAGCGTCAAGGCCCCATCGACCTTTGCCATTCGCGAGTACGATTCCCCGAGAAGAGACGCACGATGAGAGAGAAATGGAGGACTGACATACAATGCAGTGTCGGCAAGACGCTCGTGAACCGCACCACCGGTCTCAAGAACGCCAACGATGCGCTCAAGGGCCGCATCTTCGAGGTCTCCCTCGCCGATCTCCAGAAGGACGAGGACCACGCATTCCGCAAGGTTAAGCTGCGAGTTGACGAGGTCCAGGGCAAGAACTGCCTGACCAACTTCCACGGCCTCGACTTCACCTCCGACAAGCTGCGCTCGCTCGTCCGCAAGTGGCAGTCCCTCATCGAGGCCAACGTTGTCGTCAAGACCACCGACGACTACCTCCTCCGCCTCTTCTGCATTGCCTTCACCAAGCGACGACCGAACCAGATCAAGAAGACCACCTACGCGCGGTCTTCGCAAATCCGAGCCATCCGCAAGAAGATGACCGACATCATGCAGCGCGAGGCCCAGAGCTGCACCCTGAGCCAGCTCACCACCAAGCTCATTCCTGAGGTTATCGGACGCGAGATCGAGAAGAGCACCCAGGGCATCTACCCACTCCAGAACGTACGTAGACACAAATCTCAGAGAGATATGTCAGGGGATTCATGGACAAACACTAATGCTACCTCAGGTCCACGTCCGCAAGGTCAAGCTCCTCAAGTCGCCCAAGTTCGACCTCGGAAACCTTTTGTCGCTGCACGGAGAGTCTAGCACTGATGATGCCGGTAACAAGGTTGAAGGTAACCGGGAGTTCAAGGAGCAGGTTCTGGAGAACGTATAAGTCATGCGTCACGGATTACATGATGGCATTGGGCGACACGGTTCTCATTTTGCAAGTAGAAGGCAGGCGTTATGTGAGCGGGGCAAATGGAAATGAGCACAGCATTTGAAAGCGACCTCATAGCTCTGCGGCAGGCCATAGGCAAAATCAGTTGAAATGTTCCAAATGAGCTCGACGTTGTCATGATTTGAACCATCCACATTGTGTGTGTGCTGTTCCAGTCACAAGGCGTTGTGAACAGCGCAGCTATCGCGATTCATTTTCGCGATGACAGCCATCGGTAGCAATGAGAAGCATGTCAAAAACTGCACAACCCACTTCTATCTCTGTACTCGAGAGCCTGCATGCGGCACCAAACACTATATCCACAACACACAGCAGAGCAAAGCTGAGAATCCTGAGATCCGCCACTTCCAAGTCCGTGAGCTGCACCCAAAAACTTATTCTACACAACGTCACAACACAAAATTCATCTCTTAACCGCCACAACAACATGGCGCCCCAAACCCTCAACTTCATCACAGGCAACACAAACAAACTCGCCGAAGTCCAAGCCATACTCTCCAAAACTCCCGTCCAACTCCAAAGTCAAAATGTCGAACTCTTAGAAATTCAAGGAACAATTGAAGAGATTTCTAAGGATAAGGCGAGGAGGGCTGCTGATGCGGTAAGTTGAACGAGAACAAGAAACAAGAAAAGGAGGAATTGAGTAGGAGGAGTGGAGGCGTTCTTTTTTTTTGGCTGATGCATACATACTGTTCTTAGATTCAAGGGCCAGTCCTTGTAGAAGATACATGTTTATGTTTCGATGCTTTTGATGAGTTGCCTGGTCCTTATGTGTAAGTTTACATACATTGGCACTATCTACGACAGGATATCTGGCTGATGCTTGCTCCGCTCACTAGGAAATGGTTCCTCAAGTCACTCGGTGTCAAGAAATTTCATTTGCTGCTTGCGGGGTTTGAAGATAAATCTGCGCAGGCGGTTTGTACTTTTGCGTATTGCGAGGGTCCTGGGAGCGAGCCGATTGTCTTTCAGGGAAGGACGAATGGGAGGATTGTTGAGGCGAGGGGGGCTACGGATTTTGGTGAGTTTGAGCAAGTTCCTTCTGCGAGTGGTGTCGGTGCTGACTTTGAAGGTTGGGACGCGTGCTTCGAGTATGAGGGCCAGACGTATGCCGAGATGCCGAAGGAGGAGAAGAATTTGATCTCGCATCGTGGGAAGGCTCTGCAGAAGTTGATTTCGTGGTTGAATCAGGAGGTTGAGGCGTAGATTTCCTCCATGGCGAAGGTTCCCTTGTCGCAGCAACAGCGTCTGTAAGCTCGCTGTGAGTCTCGTTATCGAGGCCAGAGCTGCCAGCAACGCCATATTCATAGATCACGACAATTCCCAAATTCCACTCGCGTCTCCAAAATGCTTCCGTGAGCACAAGCTCCCGTGTCGCCTCGCTCACCCATGCAAAAACATCGGATTATCCTCATCCTTTTGCTCTTCTTGCGCCTTTACATCTCCTCCCTCCTTCCCATTATCCTTTCTCCATTGCTCAATCCACTTCTCAATCCTCTCAACATTACTATCCACATCCTCCGTGCTCTCACTCTTCATCTCCACCACAATCTGCTCATCATAAGCATCCCGCGCCTCTTGCAGCAAAACCTCCATGATCTCACAATCCATATTCTCCTCCAACTTCTTCTCTCCGTAGCCTCTTGCCTTAAGACGATCGTATAGTAGTTTGTTGTCGCATCTTATCACGCATACGAGGTCGATCAGTGAGACTGGGAAAAGGTCGCAAGCATGCCAATCGATGATCTGTCCGCCTTCTTCGAGGTCGTTTTCAATGCAGTCTAGTAAGCGATCTTCGTCGACGATCTTGGTTTGAGGATCTTCGGGGTCATTGCTGGTCTCGCCGATGTTGTATTTCTTTACGACTTCGTTTATGGAGAGGTGGTGGAGACCTGTTCGCTGGGCAAGTTCTTCGCAGTGAGTGGTTTTGCCGACACCTGGTGTGCCGGTGATAATGATGTTGGGAGATGTGCGCAACATGGTGATGGTTCTTGAGATTGGGACTGTTTGCCTGTGGAAGAGGGAAGTTCTTCTAAAGGCGCATCTAGACAGTCGTGTGAACATGTATGTAGAACCAGAACTTGGAAGTGCAGAGGGAAGCCGTGCTGCAGGCTGACGTCGAAATCTTCTTCAGTCGCGAACTTTGTCAAGTGAAGGTAAACAGATCATCGTACAACCATCACATCCCTAATTCATATATAAGTACAATTCTGGTCCGTCGCGGCCTCAAAACCGGCCTCTCGATTCAACAACTCCCTACATTCAAGACAGCTGTGGAGCATCGACTGACCCAATGCTCGCCCGTCGAGCTCTCCCTCGTCTACAACAGCCATTCCGGCTATATGCGAAACGACCTTACTCTACATCCGAGCTGAGCAATGGCATCAAAATGGCATACGAGCTCTATGAGCCGGAAAATGGCGTGTCGGCTCAGGGATCACCTATCGTCTTTGTGCATGGTCTCTTTGGCTCCAAGAGGAATCACAGGAGCATAAGTAAGTATGGCAGTACCTCACACATCACTCATATAAGCAACAAAATACTGACGGTATCTTAGACAGCTCGTGCGTGACTTGAAGCGACCGATCTACGCAGTCGATACACGAAATCATGGCGACTCATCCCACGACCCTCGACACGACTATGTCGCGTTGGCAGAAGATCTTGAACTCTTCCTCCGAGAGAACAAGATCAAGGACAGCTGCCTTATTGGCCATTCCATGGGCGCAAAGACAGTCATGACAGTAGCATTGCGAAAGCAGGTCCAGATTGGATCTCTCATTCCAGTGGATAATGCTCCTGTGGACGCAGCGCTAAAGTCTGATTTCGCAAAGTACATTGTGGGCATGAGGAAGATCGAGGAATCAAAGGTCAAGTCATTGAAAGATGCGGACAAGATTTTGTCAGAATATGAGGAGAGTCTGCCTATCAGGCAATTCTTGCTCACTAATCTGATGCGGGATGAGGAAGGACACCAGAAATTCAAGGTACCTCTCAAGTATCTAACGCCTTCGCTGAACGGACTTGGAGACTTCCCATTCAACGATCCAGATGAGGCGAGGTGGGAAGGTCCAACATTGATTGTGAGGGGAACGCAGAGTCATTATGTTGCGGACGACATGCTTCCAGTGTGCGGGAGATTCTTTCCTAAGTTTGAGCTGGCGAGCATAGATTGCGGGCATTGGGTCATCAGTGAGAAGCCTGAGGAGTTCAGACAAGGTCAGTCAAAGCATTTCACTTGCCATCGTGTGAATACTGACGAATAAACGCAGCTGTGATTGATTTCTTGACGAAGACGAAAGAGTGAGCATGCCTGAACGGCGTCTACCAGCAGAGCGTCCGCGAGAGTCGTATCCCAGCTCTACGTCCTCTATCTGGCGATTGCGTACAAGCACCCATAGGTCGAACATGCTGCCTTGAAATTCGGCCAACGCGGGAGACCTGGTGCAGTGCCATATTGCTACTCCATGGAAGTCCGTTCGGCTTCGATGAGAATAGCCTTGCGGAAAGACGAAGATCATACACTCATATCGTCTCGCTTACATTCCATGCATCGTCGCTTCATCATGGTCAGCAGAGCACAGACCAGTTCAAATCAAAGCAAAGCACAGGAAGTACTCGCGCGCGTAGATTGCATACTGCCTGCGAAGCAACTCCTCCGTCTTCTCGCGCTGCGATAACATACGCCATGCGCCTTGTCACATCCTCTTCGGCATCGATACGACCTGAATTGCTTCAAACACCTACTGTCTGCTATCCTCAATTGACCATCACACCCCATGTCTTCCCACTCAATGTCCGCGACTCTGGCTTACCAGCATCCCGCTCAATGGTCTCAAATCAATGCAAGCAGAGATCTGCACTCGCAACTCCACGAACGAGACCTGCCTCAATGCGCATTGTGCTGACCAAACGCTGGGATGCCGTTCCAGGACCCGCCAATCACCGCGGAAAAGAGGGAATTTTGCAGCGAGATCGCTCGCACCCGGCATCCTTCATCAAGCTAGACCGCTCTCGAGCCGAGTCCGGCTGGGCAGAGTGGAGCTTACCCGAGCTTGTGCTGAATTCTTGCAGGAGCTTGGAGTCGCTCAAGCTCTTTCAATGGCTCGGCTGAGTCTTGTTGGCCTTCGGCAGCATGGCTGCCACGCTGGCACGGTTGCATCTGGTGAAGCACCTGCTGTGAGGCACGACCGTGCCTTGTGGTAGTGGCATGATAAGGCTTTGATAGAGTAGGATGGCTCAGAATGGGCGCTTGTAAGCGGAAAGGTAGGTGGGATGTGTCGAGCTCTTTATATCATTCTCCCCTCGCTATCTCGCTTTGCTCTTTCCTGTTCCTGAGTGCCAGCTTTGACTTCACTTCAATCACGAAAGCAGCATGATCCGATCTCTTGCTGTTGCGGCTCTTGCTGCGCCTGTGGCATTGGCACAGAATGATGAGACTGTCCTTGGTGTTTATATGTTCCATCGCCATGGTGACCGAACTGCCAAGTCAACTCCACCAGCAAACCTGACGGATCTGGGCTACTTTCAAGTGTGGACATCTGGACAATACTACCGTAATCGATACATTGCGTCCAATGCCACCTACCGCATCAATGGGGTCAACACAGATCTCGTCAAGCCGAGTCAGATTGCTGTCTCAGCGCCAGACGACACTGTTTTGCAGAACTCTGCCATGGGTTTCCTCCAAGGTCTTTACCCTCCTGTCGGAGATGCTCTCGGAACTCAGACTCTGCGCGATGGAACGAAGGTCACTTCGCCGTTGAACGGCTATCAACTCATCCCAGTCGACCTTGTCACATCTGGAAGTGGCAGTGAAGACAGTGGCTGGCTTCAAAGCACCAGCAACTGTGCCCAAGCTACGATCAGCTCCAACGATTACTTCAGCAGCGAAGAGTACATGAACACTCTCAACAGCACCCGAGAGTTCTACAGCAATCTTCTACCAGTGATCAACGGCACGTTCAACTCCAGCCAAGACAACTTCAAGAACGCATACACGAGTAAGCATACTCATATACTATCTTCCACTCGCATTGTCTCGTATCCTAATGATGTTATCAGTCTTCGACCTCATCAACGTCGCCGAAATCCACAACGCAACAATAAACTCCTCCGACCTCCTCACAAACGAAACCCTCTTCCAGCTCCGCACGCTCGCCGATCAACACGAATGGAACCTGGCCTACAACGCCTCAGACAACATGCGAGCTATCGCCGGCAAAACGCTCGCAGCCCAAATCGTCCAGTTCCTCAACGGCACAATCACCTCCAAAGGCAAACAAAAAATCGGCATTCAATTCGGCGCCTACGCATCTTTTGCTTCATTCTTCGGTCTCGCGCAGCTTCAGAAGCAGAGTGTGGATTTCACTGGTGTCAGTGATTATGCTAGTGCCATGACTTTCGAACTCTTCACCAACTCCTCGACCAAGGTTTCCAGCTCGCACTACCCTGCTGAGGATGAGCTGTACGTGAGATTTCTGTTTCACAATGGGACTACGACTGAAGATTCTCCGCCGACGGCTTACCCTCTTTTCGGCGGCGATTCCGACGTCATTAGCTGGAATGACTTCGCCAGCGGTATGGGCAAGTTCGCTGTCGGCGATACTAAAGACTGGTGCACGGCTTGTGGAAATTTTACGGGAACTTGTGCGGCTTATGCTCCTGGTGGATCTGCTTCTTCTTCTTCGTCGTCCGAGGATGGAAGCAGTGGCACGAGTGGGAATGGACTTAGTCCGGCTGTAAATGGTGTTATTGGGGCTATGGTCACGCTGGCTGTGATTTTGGGGCTTGAGGCTTTGATTTTGGCGGTTGGCGGTTTGAGGGTTGTGTCGAAGAAGAGGTTGGCGGGTGGTGCTAATGCTGATAAGATGTCGTGAGGTATGAACCACTATACTGTATGCATGAATGATGAAAGTAGTCGTTATGAATGGAATGAAGAATGAATCATTGGGTGCAACGTGAAAGTGGCCCATGCGCCGAAACAGTGTGCCTCGAGACGTGGCTGCCTTCAAACTTCATCAAAGCTGAAGTCAACTCAACACGACCAGCAATAACAATGAGACAGAGGCTGACTTATCTTCTGCCAAACGGCTCTGGAGTTAATCCGAGCGATATCCACGTTGGAAAGGATCACCTCTCGTTCGCAGATGCTGCGAAGGCGTCCGTGGAAACGCGCATCACGATTGGCCTCTCAGAACTGCCCAAGGAGGTCTGTATCGCTCAACGTCAGCTAGAAAGAAGTAATACGCACTCACAAATCCGCAGCTGCAATCAATTCTCCAAGATTTCCATGAGCTACACATTCGACTAGCATCACGTCGAAGCTACATTCCCTTCTTGCCGACCATCTCAAGGCTCCCTTCTGGCCTACACATCTTCTTTACGCCTCGCAATCCTGGCCAAGAAACCAAACTATGCTCATTACTGCAGGGGATCGTTAGTCAAGATATCCAGTGCGGCCCGCACTCAGAGACCTTCAGTAGGCCGCCTGTGCTGTCAGAACGCTTCGCCAGCTCTTCAACGTATCAATTCTTTCATGGTCCAGATGATCTTGCAGAGATTTCAGAGCACATAAGACGCCATTTCTGCCCAGGACTGCCAGTTGGCTCCGAGATTGGTCAGATATGCAAATTTGTCGCCGATGCAGGTTCTGATGCATACGTCGACTACGATTATGACGTGATCAGTCATGCTGTGACTATAACGACTCTATCAACTCCACCAAATGGTCAAGGTCACTCAGAACAAGCCTTTAGCCACAAGATCAAGCCGGACGACAGGTTAGAGGTTGGTATCTTGGCGCCAGAAAGCCCGGACGAGCCAGAGGAATTGAAGCTTGGCGGGTATCTTACCGTCGTGGGCGAGGATGACAAGCCAAGTGCAACCCTTTTTGGCTTTCCAGCACGCCACCATCCTCTACCTGCCGGCGACTTGACAGCATTCCAGGTGTCCTTCCAAGCACCGACAGGACTCCATCCAAAGGTCGATATCAAGTTTCCGGCTCAGCATCTGCAGCCCCCGAAAGACAGTTGCGCACTACACGCTTACAGTACGTTGCCAGCATCACTTTTCATTGACCGCTATCAGTTGGACGACAAGCTGTTCCTGGAGTCAAACAATCTTGTCGCACTTCGTGCCCTGAGTGGTGAGCAAGATCTCGAGGCACCGAACTGGGTGTTGAAACAATGGGGATCTGCAGCTCTTCTGGAGCTAGCTTATCCAAAGCAGAAGTCTACAAGTACCGACGGCTGGACTGTAACGATACCTATGCATCTTCGCTATGTCAACGGCACATCCGAGACCAACAAGGCCGGAGCTGTTGATTTGTCTTGGCCTGTGGTATTCTGGGCCTGCGAGGCTGAGGAAGGACTCAAGATGAGCACAAATCCGTTCGACAGAGTGAACTTGGGCTACGATGGGCTCTTCGGGCCGAAGACAATGTTCTACCATGTTCCGCCGTCTCCTGCCGACGATGTGCTCGTTGAGCGCCTCTCAGTGCCTTTCTTGGACCCCATCAAGGCCGGATGGGCTCCTCTGGGAACAAGTATCGTGGTCTTGCTAGGATTTGTATGGATTTGCTACAAGCTCTTCGGAGGGAGCGCTTCTCCCGGGCGTGACGAGAAGAAGACGCAGTAGATATGTGAAATGTCAAAATCACGAATGGTACCCAGAGACAGTAGCTCCAAACTCTTAGCAAGAAAGATGGTATTACGCAGCAGTGGTCTACTGGGACATGCTCTGAGCAACCCATGCATCTCTCGAGGCCTCTCTATGGTTTCGCTACAACTGATATCGGAGGCGTTCGTCCCTCCCATCAGACAAGGCCTCATTCGAACCAACCTCCTCAAACGTGGTACTTCCCTCCAACTTCGTTCTCCGATTACTCCATACCAAACCAAGATATAGGACAGTCATGGAGAGTATGGCCAGGCAGTTCATCCCCATGCCAACTTTGAACCCGGTGGGATATCCAGGAGCTTCGTGAGTTATGAACACATTCGAGGAGATGAATGCACCACAATTGCCAATAGCGGTCGTCATCGCAAATGACACAACTCGCTTGTAACCTGATCGAGCAAGTCAGCGGCCCGCGTTGTCTTTTTTATCTTGCTCTGGTCCCGCACTCACCTTTTCCAACGTTGATCGCATTCCAAACGACCAAGATAGGCATCGCAACATAGCATCCGGCGGTGAGCAGAAAGGTACCTGCATACTTGAGATTGGCAGACTGTGGCGCTGCGAGCAATATCGCGAGTCCGACGAGGTTCAGGAGAGCTCCAAACAGAGCAAAAAAGTACCGTTGCCGCAGTCGTTCGCTCAAGTAGGCTACGATCAAGGTTGTGGCAAATGCCGTCAAATAGATCGGGATCGAATGGACCTGAGCCGAGATAGAAGTAAAGCCCAAGCCCTTCAGAATGGATGGGAGAAATGCCACAACGGAGGACACATTCTCCTCAACGCCGATGTAGGCTAATGTTCTGCTGAGAGGTTAGCAGGTTCCCGCCCAAGATGAGCTGTTTGTCAACCTACGCAAGCCAGATCTTCCAGTCAAGCAACGCAGCCATAATGTGTGTCCACATGCTTTCCGTGGGCTCACTTCCACCATCCCGCCGCAGTCGCTCCAGAAGCACCGCCTTCTCCTCGCCCTCGAACATCTTTGTCTCCTCTGGGAAAGCAGGCATCAGCCAAAACGTCGGCAATGCAACGACACAAGTCAAAAGTCCCTCGACCTGGGAATCGATCACAAGAAAAAAAAGTCAGCAAGAAACCCCCATCCCAAGCAGTAGATATTTCCAAACATCTCACCAAAAAAATCCATCTCCACCCAGCAAGTCCCGCCGCACCATCCGCCAACGCCAAAGCATACGACACCAACCCATTAAACGCGCCCGCAAAAATCGCCCCGCTGAAAAACACCGCATACCTCTTCAAAACCTCGTCGGATGTATAATACCTCGCAATCAAATCCCCACACCCAGGCACAAACCCACTCTCAAAAATTCCCATGAATACCCTACACACTACAAGTCCCTCCCAACTCCTCACTAACCCTTGACTTAGCGCACATACCCCCCATATCATCATCATCCCCGCCAAGGATTTCGGCCCGAGTTTTCGAACCGCGATGCTTGCTGGGATTCCGCATGTGGTGTAGGAGAGTGTGAAGGCTGTTACGGCGATGTTGTATCTGTTTCCGCTGAGGGTCAGGTCGTGCGACATTCCTTGGATTTTTGCGTTGCCGAGGGCGTTGCGGTCGGCGAAGGAGATTATGAAGAGGAGCCAGAGGGTTGGGAGGAGGGTTAGGTCGAGTTTGTGGAGGATGTGGGTTTCGATTTGTGGGTTGAGGGGTGCTGGGGGGGAGGGGGAGGGTGTTTCGAGCATTTTTTTTGATTGTGAGGTGGTGGGTTTGATGGATGTGGTTGTCGTTGGTTTTGGAGGTGTTGGTTGCGCGGCAATGGTGGTGTCTGAAGTTGTGAGTTGAGCGGGTGATGTGAGCAAACCAGGTTTCAGAAAGTCCACTCGCAATATTGTGATTGTTTGTGCGGCAGCAGGTGATGGGAATCTCATGGCCAACAGCGGCTTTACAAAACCTTGATTTCAACGCCGTGGGCTTCAGAAACAGCATGCTATAAGGCTCAAATTGATATACCCCTAAGCCATGTCCTGGAAACCATCACTGCTTCGAAAAGTGACGAGTACGTCAAGCATGTCGTCCAAGACAAATCAAAGAACCGTGGCCGACGTCTTCCTGCAAACATTAGCAGAAGTCCAAGTAGACTACATATTCGCAGTCCTGGGCTCCGACCACCCCAGCATCATCGAGGCGTACATTAGGCGCCAACAGAAGGGCAAAGAATGGCCAAAGATGCTTCACTTCCAGCACGAGGTAAGGGATTTTTTTTTTTCACAAGTCATGCTCATCTCGCGCGAGCTGACAGTCAAAGTTCGTTGCCATCTCTGCTGCCGACGGCTATGGTCGGACGACTGGCAAACCACAATGTGTGCTCGTGCACGTCGACGTCGGCACAGCGGCTCTCGGACAAGGTCTCCACAATGCTTCGACCGGTCGGGCACCGATGCTGATATTCGCTGGTCTGGCCCCATATACGCTTGACAGTGGGCTTTCTGGTTGTCGTTCCGAGCATGTGCAATGGATGCAAGATGTCCCGAATCAAGCTACGATTGTGGCGCCTTATATGCGATATTCGAATGAGATCAAGGCTCCAGAGCATGTTAGAGCCCTGGTCATGCGTTGCCTGATGATGGCGCAGTCCGAATCGCAGGGTCCAACGTATTTGACCGCTGCTCGAGAGGTTTTGGCAGCACCGGTAGTAGCTAGTTCGACGCTTATGGCTTCGTGTCGACAGAGCGGTGCGAGCGTCGTTGGCGGACTGCCTCCTCGTGCTGTGGAAACGATTGGACGGGCTTTAATGTCGGCACATGCACCACTGGTCATAACCGGATACCTTGGCCGGAAGACCGAAGCTGTTGGACAGCTGATAGATCTTGCGAATCTGGTTCTCGGGTTGCAGGTGTTCGATGCCGAAAATCGATACATGTCTTTTCCGGCCGATCATCCAGCATGGCTTCCGAGATCGATTGGAGCATCTGCAGCTCTTCGACACGCGGATTTCATTCTTGTCCTCGATTGTGATGTGCCATGGATCCCGTCGAAGATCAAGCCAAGCACCACGATGATTTTCCATATCGATATCGACCCAAGAAAGGAAAGGATGCAGTTGTTCGATATCGGTGCTGAAGCGACGTATCTGGCCGAGTGTGATCTGGCAGTGGGTCAGCTCGTCGAATTCGTGATGGCGTACAAGCAGTCTCTGTCTTTGGACGCGCAGACTATGCTTCGGCAAAGATGGGCTTCGATGGAGTCTGCGCATGCAGACAGAATAGATATACTGGAGACTCGATCGCAGCCGAGCTGGACAGGCGCGATCAGCATCCATCATCTTGGAGCAAGCCTCCGAAGGATGATCCCTCAAGATACGATCTATGTGCATGACGCTGTCACCAACACCACTGCCTTACTGGAGCAACTTCAGCTGCAGAAACCGGGCACATGTCTAGGCAAAGGTGGCAGTGGACTTGGCTGGGCAGGTGGTGCTGCAATCGGAGTGAAACTCGCAAAAGATCGAGAAGACTCGGGAAGCCTGGTATGCAGCATCAGCGGGGATGGCGCTTTTGTCTTGGGAGTACCCACTGCTGTGTATTGGGCTCAAAAGCGCGTAGGAACGCCCTTTTTGAGCATTGTGTTGAACAATGGAGGCTGGAAGGCGACGAGAATAGGTATCAACGACGTGCATCCGAACGGCTTGGCATCTGCGGCATCTGATGATGAGCTTGGGATCGACTTGACAGATGATAGCCCTGATTATGTCGGCGTTGCTGTCGCGGCCTCGAATGGTAGTCTGTGGGGTGCTAAGATCGCCAAGGCAGAAGAATTGGAGGACAAGCTGCGCGAAGCAATTCAGATCGTACGGAAGGATCAGCGTGGAGCGCTTCTTGAAGTTATCATTCGCTGATTATGTGCGGTCACTCGGGTATCGTTAGATGCAGAAGTCATGTTTAGCTCAAGCTTCGTCTACCATCATCCTCGCTGGCCGTTGTCGCTGTTCTCTTGTCGGCCTTCAGTGTGCCAACCTATACTACTGAGAGGTTTGTACCGCTGACCGTGATAGTGGCTGTGTACAGTGCCCTTCCACCACCATGGTTGGCATGGAACAGCATGTACTTGAGATCTTCCGACACATCCGCGCCGCCAGGTGCAATAAGCCCATTATCGCCAGTAGCGATCAGCGGGTGGGCGGCTCTGGTGTATGGCCCGATTATTGAGGGCGCTGTAGCATAATCGACCTTATAGTCTGTCGTCGTAAAACAACCTGACGAAAACAGTAAAAAGTATGTGCTGCCACTTTTGACGAGCACGGGGGCTTCCAGAATACCATCATCGCTGCTTCTGCTATGATCAAGAAGCGCCGTTGATGATCCAGTGAGGGTGAAGCCATCAGCAGCCACAGGCTGAATGGTCAAAGGTGTTGGCACTAGAGGCTCGACAGTGTTGCGACATGGGCCACCTTTGCCAAGGCTGTTTCCATCCACTTTGTACACCACATAGCGCTGTCCATTGTCGTTGAAGCCCGCGGCATCGATTGCTGCGAGACCGAGTGATCAGTTGATATTTCAAAACGGGGAGGCATGTTGCTGCTTTCCAATACTTACCGCCACCCTGGTCTAGAGGGCAAAACAAAGGTTCTGAGCTGGTGGGAATGTATGGGCCCCTAACAGAGCTACTTGTTGCTGCACCAATACAATGCTTTGAAGAGTCGGCTTTTGTTGATGCACTGTAGTACATGATAAAGGTACCATCATCCAGCTGGTTCACATCCGGGGCCCAGGAATTTGGGGCATTGGTAACAACCCAGTCCGGTAGATGGGGAAGTGCATTATATTGCGAGCCGTCACTGTTGTGCTCAAGGGTCCACGAATCAAAGTCCCACGAGGTGGCAACCTGGATATGTATGCTGCTGCCGATTGTCCTTGTTGCGAATGCGTACCATCTGTCGGTGTGGATGAGAGAAGGATCTATGGGCAGTCAGCGGAGGGAAAGGGTGATTTCTGCGCACAAAACGGACCTGGAAAATTGACGCCATCGATCTTCGGACCTGCGATGGTGGTTTTCTTGAGTGTTGTCTTTGGTAGGGAAGTGTCTCTTATTATTACTGGCGAGGCATAGACTGATTGAATGGTCAGAGCAGTCAAAAGGCCGTGTGCCCCTTTGCGGAGCATCTCGACAAGTTGGTGAATAGGAGGTGAAAGTTGCAGCAGGCAGGGGGAATGCAAACAACGTTCAGTCAAGGGCAAGTGCTGTAAAGACTGGAGCAAGATGGGCAGCACTCAGCATTCCAGGCACTGCATCTTGACTTATTAGGAGAAGGCCGACGAGCCGGATTGGAGGTGTAACTGTCGAGTTCATGTTGACCCACGTTGGCGTGATTATAGTCGATATTATTGTGGTTGAGGCCCTTGAGGGGCGGACGACCTAGTCAGCTAGGCGTGGAGCAGGGAGGGTGGTTCGGGTATGGTAAAGCACGTCACAGCGTCCAACTCTAAGGGCTAGAGGTAATAAAAGCATAACGATGCCAATGAGATGCGTTGGTTGAGGGTTGGGGAGACAGCGATATGGCGAGCGGGCATGCGGGTCGGAGAATAGTGCATATGCAATAGAATACTTGTGCGTGCACTCACAGCTCCGAGTATTGCCACGAGTTGCGCGTGACAAGTTGGAGCGTGTACAGCAGTAGTCGCTGAAGCAAGCAGCGGATCCCTCGCGTGCTCGTTTGCGTGAGTTTGCAAGGGCACAATACACCTTGTAAGTTGTTAGAGCGGGAAGCTTAGAGGACTGTACTGTAGATGTGTGCGTATGGCGGTTGACAGCTAGGTAAGTTACTAGTACATATGATATGGCTATGATGATGTTGTATGGCTTGACATGATTACCAAAGCTGATGCGTGGATGGTACTAAGAGACTCCAAGAGAGGAGGTCGGGCCGCCAAGACTGTGCTTGCAGATTGACTCCTCCACTCCAAGGATGAAGCCGTGAGGTCTTTGACACAGTATTGTATGGCTGTACGGTATAGCTGTATCTGTATGTACAGCTGTATACCGCCACCGCCACACAGAGTGAGCTGACGAAATCTGCACCACCTCTTTTTTTGTTTTGCCGCGCCCGCAACATCTTCTCCACCAAACTAAACCCCATCATCCACACTTGGATTGTTCTCACATCTTCCATTTTCCATCACCTATCACCCAACCTGCAACACCACATCGAACAGCGCTTCGGCCATGGGCCTTCTCCACCACCTCCATTCCCTGCCCAACGTCTGCTTTGAAGGCGAATACCTCATTTTCGAGCCATCCTTCCTTTGGCCAGCATGACATTTGATGTCGCAAAGCCGCACGATGCTGCAGGCCTCACCATCGAAGCATGGGCCCAAGGCTACATGTGTGGATCTCTAATCATCATGGCATGCGTTTCTTTCGCCAACATGAGAAGGCATGTCTTGCTTCACAAGCTGATCGTCTTGGAGGTACGCATGGCTGTTTGCCGCATTGAACATGTAAGACTTGTTCTAACGCTCGATAGTTGCTGCTGGGAACACTGCATGGAACCTTCATATTTACTAGTACGCAACAAGGTTCATGACTTGCATTGGCCGCTGAGCTCTGACACAATCACAGATCCTCCTGTCTACAACTGGTATCTCAGGTAGGAGATCTCTAGGATTGCAGAAAACATCTACCGTGACTGATACTGCCATAGCACTACCGCAATATTCCTCAACGCCAGCTGGAGTCTACACAATGTCATTGCCTGGATGAAAAATAAACCATTTCTCGGCAAGAAAGCCAGCCTGTTCTACATTGGGACCGTGATTCTTGTCCAGCCCTATTGGGTTCTCGAGATCGTCGCAAACTTCGTAAGCTGGACCTGCATTCAAAGGCGCTTGAGTGATGCTTCGGGTGCTGACTTCAATAGCTCTACTTCAGCGGCAAGAGTAGGCTCTTCACCAAAACTAGACCCTATGAAGCTCTCTTCCGAGATCCCTGGTGGATCTTCACAACCTTGAATCTATGCTGGAACATCAAGAGTCGTTATGAGTTCGGCTACTTGGAGCTTATCCGTGTCTCTCCACGATTTGGTGTTTTACTGGCATCGATGATCGTCAGTATCGGTTTCATCATCGTGGACATACTTGCCGTCACCCATGCCCTTCCAGAGTCTGGTCTGCCCGACGGTATCAACCCTTTCTGGAAGCTCTCTTTCGTGGTACGTGTCAAAGTCGCATGTTTAAAGATGCACAGCTGACTAGCTAAGTTCAAATGTCTCACTGACGTGATCGTGCTCGACGACTTCAAGACGGCTCTTGATCGATTGAAGCAGTACAAGCTCGAACAAATTGGCAGTGTCTTGTCTGACGGCTTCAGAGGCGAATTCGTAGACGTTGAGCAGGCACGAAAGAAGAAGGTGGAACGATCCGAACATCAAGACAGCATGCAGCCTGTTGATTCGGTCGCCCTCGACTGGTCGAAACTGTCAAACGCGCATTCAGAGTCACGAGGCAGCGGTGTTCTAGATTTGGAAGCTGCCTTGCGAACTGATCTGTACGAAGAAGCCGAATCCTTTCGATCCAGGTCTTCCCCAAATAATGGTTGAGCCAAAGACATACACCCACGAGCACACTGTGGGCATCGACATTATGGAGAAGCTTTGGTTTGCCAAAAGTAATGCTTACCACTCATTGGACATTTGGACCGCGAAACAAAGTCTTCAGCACAGAGATTGAAGCACAAAAAACTTGCTTTGGCGATGCTGCGGATCAAGCCGTGCGACTCAAGACACACGTGCGTGTCATGTGGCTTTGGTGCAGCGAAAGCTCGCCATACGATTGGTCCCTAGTGGGAGATGTTGGTGTGCGGGATAATCCGATTATTGGAGACCACGGAAGTGTTGCACTGTCCATCACTTGGTCCGATGAAGAATCAACAAAACTCGTACACCCTACTCGTCAGCATCGGGTGGGTTTGTGTGGCATCGTGCTCCTTTTAACGCACTATCATGGCCCGCCGGCGAAACCTGTGCTTACGATACCCCGCCTCTCGCCGAGAAGGAGAACCGGCGAGAATGCTGTATGACTTTATTGCATCAGTCGAATAGCATGAGAATCCGGTGGAAGTAATGGACGTAATCCTAGCTGGCCTGCGTGCTGCAAGAGCTCACGACGTCAAGCTTGCACCGCAAACCAAATGCCAAGTTCGGTCCAGCACTAACATATCGAGCGGATGTGACTTTCCAGTGCAGTCTGACACTGTAGAAGTGATATACGCAGACAATCACATGAAAACATCCTGCCATTGCCAAGCCTCAAGCTCGAGTGATGTCAGTCAGCCCAAGCTTCCACTTCCACCACACGTGACTCCCTTAGCGCGGGTATGGGGTCAGCCTAAACCGAGTCAAATCAGCTATACTGAATATAGCCGTAACGGTACGGTTTCCATACGCTAAGCGAGTAGATTATACTAATAGTTGATTATGTAAACTATATATCGTCGTAAATAGTGTTAAATCGGTTATGTTGTACTAAATAGTTAGTTTTACGAGCGGTTTATAGCGTAAGCGGTTTAGTTAGGTTTACGAAGGGTTAGGGCTAATTAGAGCTAGTGCTCGCCGCAGAGGTGTTACATACCTTTACGATTCTCCCGAGTCTCCTCTATACTATTATATATTTACTTACTACCGCCGTTGCCCGCATTAAAGTTATTTATATATTTATATAGGCCGTCTTCGAGACCTTTAACGTACCCGAGTAACATGTCTACTAAGAACATACCCGCACTAGTCGTATGTTATATATCTAAGAATACTAACTACTATTTCCTTCTTCTTTTTTATTAGTATTATTTAAGCCTAGAAAGACTATAAGAGGTAGATTATTTTTAGCACTTTTAGCATTATTAGCACTTCTAGCACTTAATGTATTACGATCTCGACTTTAATAGTAGCGAGATTTACTATATATAAGCATTCAACTTTAGTATGTATTAGCATTTTAGCATGTATTAGCATTTTAGCTTATATTAGTACATTTAGCAGCTTTATAACACCTTTAGTAGCTTTATAATACCTTTAGTAGCTTTACAACACCTTCAGCCTAGTAACATGTTCAAGTTCCTTTAGTTAGGCTTTTAAATACTATCTTAGCACTTTTAGAATACTATTAGTTATGACATAAAGCCGTGAAACATGTATGAAGTAGCCGACAAAACGTCTTAAAGCAAGAAGATTATTTCGAAAGCCTCCTACTATGGATTTAAGCTTTAAAGCATTAAATAGCCACTGTGAAGGGTGAGACCCTGGGCTTAGCATAGGCCTAAAGCCTTAGGCCTATGCGATAGCTTAGCTTTCCCGCGGCACCGTGGCCTACCTCTTTTATAGCGGTCCTCGTCTAGGACCTCCCTTCCTTCCTTCTTTATCGAACCTATTAAATACTACTTTAAGCCTTAGTATATACGTAGCTCTCCCGTAACATTAGGTTCGATTAATTTACTATAGAACAACTAGCGGATTACCCTACGAATACTCCGGAGTTAGCCTTAGTTATAGCGGTAGCTAGGGACTCTAGTCGTACTTTAGGGAATTCGGATAAGTAGGTACGGGTAGCCCTAGAACGTATATATACTCGTTAGTAGTAGTTAGAAGCGGAGTTAGCCGCTATTATTCGAGCTTAGGCCGCCGCTATTAGGCCGGAGTCCGTTATTAGCGATAAGGGGGAGGCCTCTATAAATAGCCTCCTACGAAACCTTATCTAGACCCTCGCTACCTTACCTACCTAGAATACTACGGCCCCTAGGGAATAGAAGCTACCTACCTAGGACGGTAAACCGGAGACCTTCTAAGATTTTCTTATTAGGTTACGGAGCTCTTACTCGGTACGTTCCGAGTTAAACCCTAAGCTCCCTACCGGTTACTATTAGAACACTATTTACGACTCCCTCTATATTAAAGGAAGGAGCCGTATACGTTACTACTAAGAGGTCGGGGTTATACTACTATATAAGGACCCTACGCTCTTTATCGAGGAGATCGCTCGAGTCTTTACGGACCCTAACTTAGCCGCTAAGGCTCTTAATAAGCTTATAACGTTAAAATACGTCGAGGGGTAACCTTAGTAGGAATACTAGTTAGAAGTAGACGCTCTTATTATTAATACGGGCGGTTACCTATAGGAAGACTCGACTAAGATTAGCTACCTATAGTATAGCTTCTTAGATATCGTCCGTAGAACGACGATCTCCGCTCCCTATACGACGAAGTACGTAGACTATAGAGCGGAAGTCGAACGCCTTATAACGAAGTACGAGACTACTAACGAGTTTAAGGTAGCTTACGAATAGTAGAAGAGGAATAAGGGTAAGAAGGCCGTAAAGGAAGCGGCGTAGTTAGTCCTACCGCTAGCGGTTACCGGCGCATAGAAAGATAGCGATAGCGATATTATTATAAATACTACGCGAACGAATAGTTACTACGCGAAAGGGAAAGGAGATAAGTAGAAGTAGGGCGGAGTTCGATAAAGGGTAAAGTAGGTCGATACCTCCGAGAGAGAGAAACGTCGAGAGAAAGGGCTCTATTTCCGTTACGGAAGTAATAGTTACCGAGTCTCTAGCTACCTATACGCGCTAGTAGTTAAGCCTACGACTATTAACGCTATAGTTATAGCGCCGTTATTAGAGAACGACTAAGAGGTATCGGACTATAGAAGCTATAACTTAGGAAAAGAGTAACTCTCGCTTAGAGTTAGGAGCCGAGAGTAGAAGAAGTATTAATACGAAGATAGGAGTAGGTAAAGGGAGGAATAAACGGGAACCTTATATATACTAACGTAGTCCTCGAATAAAACGTCGGAATATACGCTCTTATCGATAAAGGTTATTAATATTATACTATAATTAATACGAACCTCGTAAAAGGACTTAGGTTACCCTTTATTACGCGCGAGGTCCGAGAAGTAAAAGGAGTAACCTCTACTATAAGGGATACGAAGATTAAGGGAGTAGTCGTACTCCGTATAGATTTAGGCGGTTTCTAATAGACCGTCTACGCGTACGTAGTCCCCGGGTTAGTATTCCCGATAATCCTCGGGAACCCGTAGAAAGTATATAATTAAGTACGGATAGCGCCCGAAAAACGACGGTTTTACTATAGAAGGGCGAAGAAGTAGATAAGGGAGGGGTATAACTACGAGGACATTAAAGACGTCCTATTAACGAAGATAGTAGCCGCTATTTCAGCGGATATCGAGAAGGCCTTAAAGATAAAAGAGTATCCTACGATAGAAGAGCTATAGAAGTAACTACCGCCGGAGGTTCGAGACCTCGCTCTACTCCTTTATCGCCGGGAAGCGGAGAAACTCCCCCCTTACCGTCTAGGAATCGATTATAGGATCGAACTCCGAGAGAAACCGGACGGTTCCTAACCGGAACTACCCTATAGGCCGCTATACGGGATATCGAAGTAGGAGTTACTCGTATTACGAAAGACCCTCGACGAGTTACTATAGAAGGGATCTATCCGGCCTACGAACTTAGAAGCTATAGCTCTAGTACTTTTCGTAGGGAAACTAGGGGGTAGTCTACGTTTCTACTACGATTTTAGAGCGATAAACGCCTTTACTAAGTAGGATCGGTATCTACTACCGTTAATACCGGAAACCTTACGAAACCTAATAGGAGCTAAGTAGCTTACGAAGGTTAACGTTATATCTACCTTCTACTAGATTAGGATAGTAGAGGGGTACGAGTATAAGACCGTATTTCGTATAAGGTTCGGCTCGTTCGAATAGTTAGTATACCCGTTTAGTTTGTCCGGGGTACCGGCGACTTTCTAGCGGTATATTAATCTACTATTAAGGAAGTACCTCGACGACGACGCCTCCGCCTATATAGACGACGTACTAATCTATTCGAACGGTACGAGAGAGGACTACTTCCGCCGAGTACGGGCCGTACTATGTAAGTTATAGGTAGGAGGCCTATACCTCGACCTAGGTAAGTACGAGTTTATAAAGAAAAAGGTTAAGTATCTCGGATATATTATGTATACCGACGGAGTCGGCGTGTCGGTAGATCTAGAGAAGGTAGAGGCCGTTTAGAAATAGGCGGCCCCTAAATCGTAGAAGGAGGTACGACGTTTCCTCGGATTTACGACTTACTACCGGATATTTATCCCTAACTACTCTAAGATCGCCGTACCCTTAACAGCGCTTACCGGTAAAGGAGTACCGTTCTCCTAGGGGGAAGCGGAGGAAGAGGCTTTTAAGTTACTAAAGGATAAGTTCTACTAGGTACCGGTACTTACTTAGTAGGATCCGACTCTCCCTACCTTTCTAGAGACGGACTATAGTAGGTTCGCGATAGGAGGCGCTCTTATCTAAGAAAAGGACGGAGTCCGTCGGTTAGTAGGCTTCTTCTCTTAGAAGCTAAATAAGGTAGAAATTAACTACGATATCTACGATAAGGAAATGTTAGCCGTAGTATCCTACATTAAATTCTAGGAGTCTAAGCTAAAAGCGTATAGGCCCTTTACGATTTAGACGGACTATAATAACTTAGAATACTTTATAGTAAAGAGGTAGCTTTCCGAACGCTAGATTAGGTAGTAGGAGACTCTTACTAAGTTCTAGTTCACCTTAGTTTATCGACCGGAGAGCGAAGCCGTTCTTCCGGATGCCTTATCTAGGAGAGAGTAAGATACGTTAGGAGCCGACGATAAGTTATCTTAGGTTCGAAGGTTCTTAGAGCCCTCTAGTACTAAGGGTTAGCCCGGTTAAGTGCGGATGTATTTTACCCGTATCTTAGCGAAGTCCGAGCCTCTTACGTCGGAGAAATACTAGTACCTTAAGGGTTAGGGTACTAGCTAGGTAGGGCTAGTACTAATATACCCTACTAGCGTCGAGCCGGAGACCCTTCTCGAGTACCCTACTAGCTCCGGATCGGGTTCCGCCCTAGACCTAGTAAGAGGAGTAGGGCCTTTCTAAGAAGGGGAACTTAATAAGCTTTAGGGTTTAACTATCGGGAAGGATACTATCTACTAAGCCGTAAAGCGGGCGGTCTAAAGCGGAGACCGCTCGTTACCGAAGGGAATTAAGGCAAAGATCTAGATAGGAGACTACTCCGTAGACTAAGCTAACCTACTACGCTATAAGGGTAGGTTATAGGTTCCTAGATCCCCGGCTACGACGGACGTAGAGTATAATGCCTTAGACTCCGAGGGAAAGTAATTAGATACCCTTCGTACGAAGCTAATCTAGTCTATCTATAACGCGCCGGTTTACGGTTATCCGGGCCGGGACTTTACTATAGTAATATTAAGCCGCGACTTCTATTAGCCGCTATAATCTAAGTAGATTCGGTAGTTCCTTCGAAACTACGACTATTATAGGAGGAATGCGGTTTAGAGATAGCTAAAGTACGGTCTCCTAAAGCCTCTACCGGTCCCCGACCGTTTCTTCTAGGAGATCTCGATAGATTTTATAACGGAGCTCCCCGAATCGGAGGGGAATAGATACCTATAGGTAATTAAAGATCGCCTTAATAAGTAGGTAGCTTTAGTCGGTACGCCCGATATAAAAGCGGAGACGTGCGCTCGAATCTTCGTAGAGGCCTAGGTAAAATACTACGGTCTCCCCCGTACGATCGTAAGCGATAGGGGTACTAACTAGATAAGTATATTCTAGTCGGAAGTCTATAGACTACTAGGTATAAAGTAAAGACTAAGCTCCGCTTACTACCTATAAACGGACGGAGGCCCGGAGAGGGTTAACTAAGACGTATAGGCCTACTTAAGGAACTATATTAACTAGGAGTAGTCCGACTAGAACAAATAGCTAGCTACTATAGAACTAGCGCTTAACGGACGACATTACGCGGGTTTAGGGATAAGCCCGTTCTTCGCTACTTATAGTTACGAATCGACTTCGCCCGTTATACTAGAACCGTAACTAGCCGAATTATTGGGGCTTACCGCCGTAAAGAGGGCGAAGATGTTTATAGATAAGATGAAGGATATTACTAGTTTATACTAGGTAAGTATAGCGGAGGCCGCCTAGAAGTAGGAGGAGGCCGCTAATAAATAGCGAACTCTAGTACCTATCTACCGAGTCGGAGATAAGGTCTAGCTCGACCTCCGTAACTATAAGACGGATAGACCGAAGAAAAGCCTCGACGTACGGTATACGAAATATATAGTAGAAGAGGTTCTATTACCGGTCTCCGTCCGGTTATTAGGTATTCCTAGTAACATCTATCCGGTATTCTATACGGACCTCTTACGATTAGCGAGCGAAGACCCCCTTCCGGGATAGGCGACCGACGATAATTAGCCGGGACCCGTCCTTTTTAACGCGTACGACGAGTATAAGGTAGAGGAGATCCTATATACGAGAAAGAAGAGGAGAGGTAGGGAGCGAGAGGCCCTCGTAAAATAGGAAGGTTACTATTAACCGACGTAGGAACCCTTAAGTAACGTAGCGGATACCGCTACCCTAGATAGGTTTAAGGAGAAATATAGTAGCATTAAGGAGAATAACGGTCCTATAGAAAGATAGGATAAGAGGAGGATACCTAGGAGGAGGGCGGAGGAGTAGGAAATTAAGTATTTTCGAGCGGAGTTCGGGGTTTTCTAGTAGGTAAGATAGGCGTTTATTACATTTTATAAGACTTTTTAAGAGGATTTACCGCGGGGATCGGTCGCTATCGACCGGATGCCGACGGCTTTTAGTTAGAATACGCGGGGTTATAGGACTCGGAAAGAGGAGGAGATAAAAAAAAGGAGATATTTTACGGAGGAGAGAAGAGTTTTCTTTAGTATAGGGCGTTCGCCGCCCGGAAACGCCCGGGGCGCGCCTATTTAACGCCGGAGGCGTACGAAAAAGGTAAAGTATAGGCCGGATTACTCGTCTCTATTATTATCTTCGGCCGATTCCCGCCGGTTTCTACCCGGAGCCCGCTACTTTCTACCCTTCTTCCTAGGAGTACCTCGTACGTCTCGCGCGGCGTCTTACGCGGCCTTAGCTTCGGCCGATATTTCGCGACGACCGCTAATACGGAGGACGGGAGGAATATTACCCCTAGAAAACGAGCGGTTAGCGGATAAAAGCGGGCGGAGAGCGGGGAAACTTACTTTTAGCGGAGCTCGATTATAGTATTTACTACCGTATTATTTACCTCTTAAGTAAGACCGCTAAGGAAGACGTAGTTAGCGGGGAAAAACGAGCGGGGAGTAGGGAACTTACGTAGATAGTAAACCCGTAGGCTAGAGAACCTTTAAGGCCTTCTATGCCTTAAGTATTTTCTTAAGATTTTCGCGCGCCCCCTCCCTAAAACGACTATTAGTAGGCCGAAAATAATCGGAGACCGGTACTTACTCGTTAGTATTACCCGAGCGGGTCTACTAGGCGTAGGCTAGGTAAGCTATCTAAGGGCTAAAGGAAAGTAGTTAGCGGGTAATTTCGAGCGGAAGTCGGAGGGAACTTATAGTTCTTCGTAGTAATTACGCTACTTTTAGCACGACTCGTAGGCCGTTAGCGTACGATCGCCCTATTAAAAGTTAGCGGAAACTAATCGAAAACGAACGGGAAACTTACCTTCTTTACTTAAGGGACGTAGTCTCTCCCGGCGTTAGCGCATAGTACGTAGTATATGCGTAGGAGTTCTAAGTATAGGTTAGTAACGAGCGGAGATCGGTAGGAATAGGGAGACTTACGGCTATTAGCGGAAGAAGATGGTATAGGGGGAGCTACTATCGCCGGTTAGTATCGGTTAGAGACCGGTAGAGGGTTATTAGACTTACTAGTGTCGGTAGTGTTAGTAGTAGTATTATTATTATTATTATTATTATTATTATTATTATATAGAAGAAAAAGAAGAAGAACGAGAAAGGTTAGAAACTTAAGTATGTAGGTACTAGAGGTAAGGTTGCCGCGCATAATGAAGCGGTAATAATAGTCCCTTTACTTTTTACTTATGAAGTAGATAATAGGAAGGAGTAAGCGGGTAGATTCGAGCGAAGATCGCCGCTTTTAAGGAGGAAAGCGCGCCTTAGGGAGCCTACGAGTAAGGGGAAGAAGGTAATAACGACATAAAGGGGTAGGTAGTAGGCCTATTATAGTAGGGCTACGTAGAAAGAGCTATAAGTTACTATTACAAGTAAACTATAACGTATAGAAGTAAAGTAAAGGATAATAGAAATAATATTAGGGGGGCACGTCCGCGACTTTTCGGGGGGAAGGTACCTCCCTCCCTACGGAGACCGGCGGAAAACGACCGGGGGAGGGGGGTATTGTGAAGGGTAAGACCCTAGGCTTAGCATAGGCCTAAAGCCTTAGGCCTATGCGATGGCTTAGCTTTCCCGCGGCACCGTGGCCCACCTCTTTTATAGCGGTCCTCGTCTAGGACCTCCCTTCCTTCCTTCTTTATCGAACCTATTGAATACCACTTTGAGCCTTAGTGTATACGTGGCTCTCCCGTAATAGCTAGAAATGTAGCTAGTAAGATACTTACTATAGCGGCTTCTTCCTATAAAAGGACGGCCTAGGCTCGGTTTACCGTACTTTCTAGTAATCCGGTCTTATATAGAGTCTAAATTACTTCCGTCTTTACATTAACGCCGTAGATTACCGTATACTACTAATCCTAGAGGAGCTTAAATGTCGTATAGTCGAGAGCGTAGTTATTTATAATATCGATCCTCTTAGCGTATATCTTCGCTTCTTTATCTAATATCTTACGTAGCGGATAAAGTAGTACTCCCCTCCTTCTTTTCTTATCTAGTAGAAGTACCTACTATTCCTCCTTCTACTCTTTAGTAAAGTTAATCTACTCGAGAATCTCTTACTCTACTATATCCTTAAATACTCGTCTACTACCGATATCTAGGACATCCTCTTTAATATTATCGCCCGGCGTAGTAAATAACCCTATCTCGAACTTAGGCGCTCTCTTCTTACCTAGTTTTCGCTACGACTTATCCGCCCTATTATCCGGTTAGCTCGCTAGCTATATTAGTAGTTATATTCGTTACTTATATCGATTTTAGGTCTTACTTTAGAAATACTATACTCTTTAACCGCTCCGTAAACGCTTTAGCTTCTTCTATCGAAAGCGTATCCTACTCCTCTAGGTTATTCTACCTATATAACTTAAGAAAGCGCGCCTACTACTAGTTAAATAACCTACGAATATTATCGCGCGCCTTACTTTCCTCGTCTATTCTCGCGAGTAGATCTCGAGTTTTCTTCGTAAAGGTACTCTAAGATAGCTTATACTCTAGCTTATACCGCTTATATATATAGACCGGTACGCTTATCGCTTCGCTACTCGTAGGAGGCGACGGCGACTACGACTACTTACGCTTACCTACTATTTTTACTAGTAGTAGTACTTTTTAAAAGCCGGTAGTAGCGTTAGAAGTATGTTAACTAGAGAAAGCGAGCGCGGCGGAAGTATGTTAACTAGGGAAAGCGAGCGCGAGGTAGATAAGGAAGTTATTATTATTATGTTATAATTTTTAGTACCCTAGTATATAGAAGTTAGACGCGTTAGAACATATGTCTACTCTACTAATAATTATAAAATTAGACCCCCCGTTGGGTTGGGTCTAAACCGAATAGGTTAGGTTAGGTTAGGTTTTTATAGAGTAAACCGACCGCTCGGGTTAGGTTAGGTTTTAAAAACCAACGCTAAGGACGGTTTCTTAGCGGGGCAAACCGAGCAGTTCGACGGTTTCTTAGTATAGGCTTAGCATAAGGAACGCGAAAACAATTTTTTTTCTCTCGGGTAACTACATTAGTAGCTACATTTTTACCTAGAGCCTATACTCTACCTACTAGGGGCCTATAATAGCCTTTGCGGGGTAAATTAGGGCTTATTTCCCCCTTATTCTATATGTATGCCGACTCCATGCTAAGAAACCGTCGAGCTACTCGGTTTGCCCCGCCAAGAAACCGACTAGCGCAACCTAACCTAACGGGGGGTCTATATGAAATTTTACTAGACCTAGATATAAGGGCTTAAGTAGGATTTATACTAGTAAGTTACTAACGGGTGTCGTATAAGCTACCTTTGTTAGCGTAGTTTACTAAATAGACCTAAGCTAGTCTTAAGATGACATCGTCGTCTATAGAAACTACCTTTATAGTTAGTATCCCTATCTCTATCTATTGCCTCTCTAGATAGATATTAGCTCTATAATCTATCTCTATCTATCCATGAACTTTCTATATACTATCTTTACGTATAGATAGTATATTTATCTAAAGATAGTACCTCTATCTATAGAGAGTTTAGAAATTACCTCCATCTATAGATATTACCTCTGCCTATAGATAGTAGAGATATCACATCTATCTATAGATATTACCTACATCTATATATGTTACCTCTATCTATATACTAGCTAGCTAGCATTCGGGGGTGCCGGCGCTACGGATTGCTCCGCTATGTAGTACCAGCGTAGTACTATGAATCGTAGATAGTAGTTTACTCTCGAGTAACCCGCGTAGAGCGTGTATATTACTACTTCTAAATCATGTATTCCCAAAGTTATTAAGAAGTAGTCTCTCTTTTATTACCGAGAATTTCCCGTAACTACGCTAAACGCTGTACATATTACCTCCATCTATGGATATTATTTCATCTAGTTATAGGTATTCCCTCTATTTATAGGTATTACCTCTATCTATAGGTATTACCTCTATCCATGCATATTACCTCTATCCATGCATATTACCTCTATCTATAGATATTACTACGCTCTATAGATATTACCTCTATCTAGAGGTATTACCTCCGTCTATAGATATTACCCCTATATATAGCCTTTAAAAATGGCGACGAAGGTAGCGACGACGACGAGGCCTCCGGGCGAAGCGAACGAGTAGAGGGAGACCTATAAAGGAGCGTAGGAAATAGTAATAGCGGAGGACGGAGAGGTACCGGAAAGGGTACTAAAGACGATAATAGCAGAACTCCTAGGAGGACTAAAGGCACTTAAGAGCGACACGAAGGTAACATGCGGGGGTCTATGCACGGCCGGCATAAGCTGTTTCTCCGTGTACTAACCCTTCTTCCTTCCTTTACTTACCTACGGTGCTACAACCGCGGCACGGACTATACGATATCAACACTACTCGTAGTTACTACTACGAGGAGCAGACAATAGTTCTTATATATAGTACTATCGACTTAGTATCGTGTCGGTGCAATGGTTGGTAGATAAAGAGGCACTAGTAGGGGTTTAATAGGGGGTAGAGCTACACCTTCGTCGCAAACGCTTATACGCGAAGATAGTAACTCTTCTTCCTCTAATAACACATAAAACTTAGAAGACGAAGAAAATATGAATATTAACAACATAATTAACGGCTAACTAGGCCCTTCAAACTAGAGATAGGTAGCGGCTCTAACCGTACCGTAGTAACTATAGTAGTTTAACGGACGCCCTCTACTAGGCGTACTACCGTAGAATGCCTCTATAGAAGTATAGGCGCAATACCTAAACACGTTCAACGCAATAGTTAACTAGTAGCCGTAACAACTACCTACCTAATAACTATTTCTATATGTAATGCCGCTTTCTACGCTAACTTTATTATAACTAGAAGGTAAGTAACAAGTCCTACTTTATAAATCGATCGTAGGAGAGAATAAGGCCTTTATTCGGTCTATCGTACTATCTTCAATTAATAATAAGTACCTTAATGTAATATAAAACCTAACGTTTAACCCCCTTAACCTTATAAAATTAGTACCTAACGACCCGCATAGATTAGTATTATAAGAAAGATCTACGTATAGTATCTACAACGTCTTAGAAGGGAAGATAATTACCTATAAGGTACTACTAGAATAAGTGCCGTACGATTTAATTATAACGTTGTTTAGAGTCTTTAGCATCTTCTAAGTAATTTTAATCACGCTTTATAGTAATAATCCTATATCGGGCGGACCTAGTAAACTTCTCTAGCGTACGATAGCCTTTATGTACCGTATGTAGATACTATACTAAACCTACGATTAGGACCGTTGTATAAGGGAAGTTGCACTTATTACGTTAGTAAAGGCGATAAACGATAACTATCTTACTTCTTCCTACGAAATGCCGGAAGAAGCTCTACTTAAAATAACAGTAAACGTAATATACGACAGCATTTACTAGAATAAAGAGCGCTAGCGGTTTAACGACCGCTTAGTAAGGTAATAACGATAACAACTACTAGTAACGCCGGAAAAACGGCGTGCCGATGGTTCTATAGTATTACCATTACTGTCGTTAACTACCTTTACCTTAGTATTAACTACGCCGTCTAACATCCCGAAATAGGCGGATTAAACCGAGTAATAACGTTAACAATTTAGAGATAAGTGTACTAAGTAATATTATAGATAATAGAACCACGATAAGCTAGACTACCCTATATATTTCCGAATACATGTATACCCGAAGTGTAAATAAGACCCGAAGAAGGACACCGTGCATAGAACTATCGACTTAAGTTGTCTAAGATTTAACGAGCTAGAGCCGGAAGACCTTTAGCACTAACTCGATGAACCGAGTCGATTCTAGTCGCCTTTACTAAACGACGCTAACAAAAGTAATTAACACGAGAACGATAAGGTAATAAGGTACTAACGGCCGAATACTACGCTCCTTTATAACGTTTATTCTTCGAGAATTCCCCTTCCCCTTAACTTAACGCCTTTACGGGTAGCGGTATAGTAATAAGCTCTTCGCGAATACCCCGGATACCTATTACATGTCTTATGTTATGTAATAAAATTTAGAGCGGACATTAGCATAAAAAATAGTAGGCATCGGTTTAACACTAAAAATGCTAAGGAGCGTAGGGCTACCTATTTAAACTATAGGTTAGCAACCCTCGACCCTACAGAGATAATAAGGTAACTCTCGGTAGAGCTTAAAGCCGGGCGCATTACTAAACTTTCGTAAGAAGAGGCTTATTAGGTACTTAGTTACGAGCTACACGGTTACGAGCCTAGGGCGTAGGTTATGCTTTTACTATAAGGCCTAGTACTAAAGCACGACGGTAGCTTCCGTCGTATTTACGATTTATTATACCCGGAAGGATTATTAATTAACGACGCAATACCGCGAGAATACGGAACTATTACGTACGATACATTCGACGACATTGTTAATAGTATTATTACTATAGGGCCGAAGTGCACGATTATTAAAAGAGATGTAAAAGCCGCATTTAGGATAGTACTAGTCGTAATAACATAGCGACGGCTACTAGGGCTATTTTAGTAGGGTTTAGTCTATTACGAAAACGCACTACCTTTTAGACTCCGCACCGCACTATACCTATTTAACCTCTTCGTAGAGGGACTTTACTAGATACTTTATCGTTATTTAATCGCAATAGGCCTCTAAAAAGTAGCTATGTACTACTACCTCGACGACTTTATATTTATCGTACTACCTTAAATTTAGAGAGCCTCCGCTATCCGCACCGCGTAGACTATAATTACTACTTTTCTCGGCGTACTACGTAATAATAAGAAAGACGCTAAAGGAACAATAATCGAAGTACTCTACATCGAAGTTAATACAACATCTATAGTCGCAAAGTTATTATAAGAGAAAATAGTTAGACTATTATAAGAGTTAGCATCGATACTTAAGAAAGGCTACATAGACCTAGATACCGCTTAAACGTTAGTAGGTTACTTGTTATAGGTAGTAAAGGTCGTTAACCTTGGACGAGGGTTTAATATATTAATTTTCTCGTTCATTATAGCCTTTAACGACCGGAAATAGATACTACGCCGCATATATAGCGACCTCCGTAGCGATTTATAATAGTAGTAGTTAGCATTATAACTTTCTATAGGTATACGCTTACTAGACATAACCTAACTACTAGTAGTTTAGTTATTCATAGACGCCTCTAACGTCGGCGTTACTACGTTCTAGTACTATAGGGACGATAGCGACTAGTCGAACAATATTAATAAGATAGTAGGAACTCTCGCGAGGAAACGAAACGATAACGACTACATTAATACCGCGGAGGTAGCCGCCGTACTAGAAGCCATTAAACAATAGGGCTATTAATAGCGCCGTTAACGGTTGCAAATCTATATAGATAGCTCGACCGCCTATAATAGATTGTTACATTAACGCCTTCGAGCGGAAGCGAATAGAATACTACGAGAACTACTACTAATTGCGGTAGACCTAGAGATATTAATCTAACTAACATAGCTTTTATTAGAAGATAATGGCCTAGTAGACGCGCTCTTACGTTTTTAACCGACATTATCGATAAGGGCTAACGACTCATAGTAGACGATAACCTACTAGACGAGTTCTCCTATTATTACGCTATACCCGGACTAGCTTACATTATGTAGCGAGGGCTTAAGAAGACGATACGAAGCGCGTATAGCACTATAATTAACTAGTATACCGCCCTCTACGTAAGGAGCGGAGAAGAGCTATAGCTAGTGCGATACGACATGCTAATAGCATTTATCGAACATTAGACCCTCGGACTAAGCGCTATTATAGGCGAAAGTCTAAATACATACTTAAATACGATACGGTCCTATTATGTCGACTATTATTTTCCGACTCGGGTTTTCGATGAACCCTCTATTAAACGATACCTCTAGGGCTTAATAAACATTAACCTAATAATACGAAAAGATCGATAACCTATTATACCGGCGATAATAGAAGCGATGCTATATAACCCTCTAAAAACAAAGGACGAGCTTAACTTTAACGTAGCGATAATACTTACTTTCGGTAGATTATTTAGACTTAGAAAACTTACATATAAGGCGAAGGAGAATACTAATAGCCCGGTTTAGCTAATAGAGTATGTAACGAGAGCCGACGTTATATTAGATAAGGAACGTTAATAAATTATCGTCCGCTTAAAGCGGTCGAAGATAGACACGCTAAACTATAGAGTCGACATTTACGTAGTAGCAACATATACGCTAATCTACCCGTTCTACTATATAAGCAACCTATTTGTTTACTAACCGAGACACCTAATAGTACTATTATTCGTACTATCCTTAACGAGCGACGGACTATTAGGTTTTCTAAAGAGTAAGATAATAACATAGATGTAAGATAGATTATAAGAGCGTAGCTTTAGCATAATAGGAGTAACGGGTTATTCACTACGATAAGGAGGGGCGTAATAGGCGAGGAATAACGGCTATTTAGAGGACGAGATAATGTTACTAGGCCGGTAGAAGTCGTCGGCGTATAAGCGCTACGTTAAGTTAATAGTAGATACGATATTAGGTCTCTCGAGGAAGGCATAAGCATCGAGCGGAGTCGTCGTTTAAAGCACTTTCTACTAAAAGGGCGCTAACAAAAGTGCTTAACGCGATAACGATAAGGCACTAAGGCATTAGCCCGGGTTTAGCGCGAGTTTAGGCTACTATTTAGGCCCTTGCCTATAACTTACTATTACATATAGGCAGCCTAGACACACACTTACTTACTCAACTATCTCGTATCTTATAAAAGTATAGTAGACTACATAGATGCGGGGGTCTATACACGGCCGGCATAAGCTATTTCTCCGTGCACTAACCCTTCTTCCTTCCTTTACTTACCTACGGTGCTACAACCGCGGCACCCGCCCTCCCGCCCGCGTTATTTTGTTGTTTATAGTTTAGTAGCGCATAAATATAGCGACCGGGCCCTTGCCTATAACTCACTATCACATGTAGGCAGCCTAGACACATACTCACTTACTCAACTGTCTCGTGTCTTGTGAAAGCATGGTGGACTACATAGAGTAGATAAAGTAGTAGGAATAGTAACAACAAAAGTATAGAAGGGAGCGCTACTAGCCCCGAAAACTAGCTAAGACATATAGGCTAAGGTCGCGAGCCTTAAGGAGAAGAAAACGGTAGTTAAGGTCTATATTATAGACCCCTAGGAATAAGAGGAACTCGATAAGATAACGGGAAAAGAAATTGTCTAAAAGATAGGGATAAAAGAAATCATAGGAGCGAAGAAAGATAGGCGTAGAGTAGTTAAACTCTATATAGTAGCGGAAGGGGATACAAAGAAGCTTAAAACCTAGAAGGAATAGACGACAAAGATAGGGAAGACGGTAAAAGTCTCCTATTAGTAATTTATAATAATAGCCTACGGAATAACGAGAACCTTTAAGGAGAAAGATAACATCCCCTAACTATAAAAGGAAAATTAGCACATATGCCCGGGGCTCTAAATTACTAAAGTAGCATAGGTTAAAAGAAAGGTCGACGACATAAAAAAGAGATCGTTACTTATCCTATAGATAGGAAGTACGGAATAAGCTAACATACTCCTAGAGAGAGGGCTATTCTAGGACTATAAGAGAATAGATACGGAAATCTATATAAATACCTATAGAATCTTATAATGCTTTAAGTATTAGTAATGCGGATACTTAGTAGCGAAGTACTTAAAAACGATAAGTACATGCTCCTACTACGCCTAAGGGTACTAGGCTAAAGAATACGTAGAACTAAAGGAAAACGCGAGATGCGCTAACTACGGGAGAAAATACCCTTCCTAGGCTAAGGAATACCTTATAAGGATAAGAGCCTAAGAGAAGGTAAGGGAAGTAAGGACACCCTTACTATAGAGTTATTATACCCCCGAGTAAGATGAACAAGGTAGACCGAGAACCTACTAACTAAATAAGAGACCTAGGGAGGAAGAAACTACCCCCCCCCTAAGAAACTACCCCTAGATAGGACGGCTACGACACATCGATTAGGTAGGGAGACACCCTAACTAAAGGAAGCTTAACAAATAAAGATACCCCCTAGGGGGAGGCCCAAAGCTAAGAGGAAATATAATAGGACTAGATAGACTAATCCTAATAAGTACGACAACCTTATTAACAATTATATAGTATAATGTTAATAAAAGTAAAGATAAAGTATAAAGGAGCTTCCTCTAAGCCTTCTAGCTAAAACAACACTATATTATAGTAGTATAGGAGCTATAGATAAACCCCTACTCTATAAGACTAATAATAGTAAAAGACCCGAGATACTACATAATTATATATAAGAAGGGGACGCCGAGACCCTATATTTATACTAGTAAAGAAATCGTACTAGATTTATAGGAGATAATAGAATAAGAGGACGGAGACTCTACCTCTATAAGAATACAAACCGCCTAAGGACCTATAAAAATATACTACATCTATAACCCTCTACCGGAATTAAGAAGTAGTACATAGCTAAATATACTAGCGAGGACTCCGGCTATAATCGAAGACGACTAGCGGTAAGTAATAATAGGCGACTTTAACCTTTACTACCTACTCTAGGGATTAGACTTTACGCCGGTATACTACTTTTTAGTAGGAAGGTTAATCGATATAATAGAGAGGGAAGGGATAGAGATTATTATACTAAAGGGACTTACTATATAGGAAGCTAGATTAAGTAAGAGCACGATCGACCTCTACTTTATAACCTAAACGATTAGAGAAAGGGTTACGAAATGTATAGTAAATATAGACATCGAATTATTATTAGCCTACCTACTAATATAAATAGAGCTCGACCTATAGGCTACCTAGGAATAAGAGCCGGAACCGAAACCGAACTAGAAGAGGGCTAACTAGAAGGAAATAAATAGGGTACTAGAACTAAGGGCCCGAGAAATAGTAACGAGAAACCTCCGGGACATAGAAGATATCGAGAGGGTAGTAGAAGACCTAGTTAAGGCTATCTAAGAAGCGATAGAGGCGACTATACCCTATAATAGACTATTAAAGTACTAATAACTATACTAGATATAAGAATATACGGAGAAAGTAAGAGAAGTAAGAAGGGTAAGAAGGAAGTAGACGGTAACTTACTCTTAAGAGGACTAGGAGGCCTACTATAGAGCTACTTAGGATAAGAAGAGCTAGATAAAAAGGGATAAAAGATAGGAATAGAGATTTACTATCGGAATACTTATAGAAAAACCGGAAGAAATATAGAGGATTACTAGATAGGCGAGGCAACCTACTTAGGAGAAAGATTAACTACCCTAGTTTCCTAATATTAAGGATAGGTAGGGTAGAATATATACTACTAACGAAGGAAAAGTAGGAGCCCTAGGATAATACTTCTTCGGAGGGTAAGTAGAGGTAGACCTCGCGGATATCTAAGGAGCCTAACTCGAGTTACCTAAGGAAGGAACGAAATAGTAACTAGAGACGGGTATAAAGGAAGTTATAATAACTATCTAAAAGCTCCTAGGAAAGAAAACCCCTAGACCCGATAAGGTATATAATAAAATACTTAAAGCGTATAAGGAAACGCTAGCCCCGGCTCTATCTAACATCTTTATAGTATATATAAAATACGGATACTACCTAAGGTACTTTAGAGAATCCCTTACTATAGTACTCCGGAAGCTATAAAAGGAAGACTACTCCTAACTTAAGTTATACCGACCGATAGCGCTCCTAAATATAATAGGGAAACTCGTAGAGAAGCTAGTCGTAAGAAGGCTTATAGAGTTCGTAGAGGAGTATAATATCCTACTAGAGGAATAAATAGGAGGAAGAGTAAAGAGATCTACCCTTATAGTAGTAGAACTTATTATAGAATAGATTAGATATATATAGTACTACGGGAAAAATAAAGCGGCGTTACTCCTCTTACTCGATATACTAGGAGCCTTTAATAATATCTCGTACGAAAGACTAATTTATATCCTAAGGTAAAAGAGGATACTAGTATAGATAGTCTAATTTATATAAATATTCCTAGGAGAGAGGATAACCTAACTACTCCTAGGGAGATATAAGTTAACCCCTATCTAGATAAATATAGGAATACCCTAAGGCTCTACCCTATTACCGATACTCTTTCTAATATTCGTAGCGGACCTTCTACCGAAGCTTAAATTAGATAAGACATTAGTATCGGGATTCGTAGATAATACTAATATCCTAGTATAGTCGGACTCGATATAAGAAAACTATAGAATCTTAGAAGAATAATATAAGGAGTACGAAGCGTAAGTAAAGAAATATAGGGTAAAATTCGTACTAGAGAAGTATTAACTAATCTACTTTAGTAAAGCGAAGATAAAGTATAATATAAAGGTACCGATAATAATCTAAGGCTACTTAACCTAACCTACCTTAGAGCTACGAGTCCTAGGAATATCGCTAGACCCGAAACTAAGCTAGGGCCTATAGATAAAGAAAGTATAGATAAGAGTAAACGCGAATAGATAATCGATTAAAAGACTTACGGTATCGATATAGGGCGCGATATTCGATAAGGTAAAGACGATATATAAGGTAATCGTAAAACTAGCGATACTATACGGAGCTTAGGTCTAGGTAGTATAAGATAAAATACCGAAGAGAGTTATAGATCCTATAAGTAGAGTCTAGGCTTAGTACCTAAGGAGAGTTATAGGGGCATATAAATCTACCTTAATAAGAGTATTAGAAATAGAGATAGGATCGCCGCCTATATACTAATACCTAAAGGGAATAAGGTACTAATACGCTATAAAATCGGCTCTATACCCGGTCTAGAAAACTATTACGGAAGTACTAAAAAATATCTAGAGCTAGGCCTATAAAAGAAAGAGAAGGAAGAATAGACTAGAGAGGAAAATCTAAAAAGAGGAGGACCTCGCCCGAGGAAAGGAGACCCTCTATAAAGTATATAAGACTACGGAGAGGAGGGAAGGGAAGAGAGGCTAAAGTAGGGCGGAAGAAATAGTAAGGATACTCTAGGAAGAAGAATAGGAAGAAACTCTAAGAAGAAATAGCATACCGAAAGTACTAACTACCTTCGGAAACTATAACTACTAGATCTATAAAGGCCTAAAAAGGGCGGAGGCGAGCATCGCTATATAGATAGATAGATAGATCTTTCATTTGCCTATTTTAGTGCCTATCGGCCTATATAGGTCTAAAGCTATGTATTCTATGAAAAATGAAACTAGGCTAGCTAGTAAAAACCTCTCCCTTTACCCTCGTTCACTCGTCGTCTTCTTTAGTTTTTTAGTTTTACTTCCTCTAGGGTATACTAGTATTATAGTATTACCCTCTAACTACCTTACCCGCTACCCTAATACTCCCTCCTCTTCTATCCCCTTTCTCTCTACCCTCCTTCTCTCTATCTACTCCTCTATTTCTTAGGCTAGGGCGTACTATTTAAGGTATCCTTCCCTAACAATCTATCTTATAATTCTTCTTATGTTTTCTTTATTTATTATAATCTTATTATATTCCCTCTCTTTTACCTATTATCTCTACTCGCTCCTTCCTTTCCTTTATTATTTATATACTAGTAGTATATACTTAGGGTTTTAAGACGGGTAGCTATATAGGTAAGCTTTACTTTCTATCCCTAGGACTCTTCTCTAGTATAGGTAGGCTCTAAGACCGATATATTCGGAGCGTAGTTATATAGCTATACTTACTTCCGCCCTTTTTAGGTCTTTATAGATCCGGTCGTTATAGCTCCTGAAGGTAGTTAAGGCTTTCGGTATACTATTTCTTCTTAGTATTTCCTCCTATTCTTCTTCCTAGAGTATCCTTACTATCTCCTCCGCTATACTTTAACCTTTTCTTCCCTCCCTTTTTTCTATAGTTTAGAGTACTTTATAGTAAGTCTCCGTTCCTTAGGCTAGGTCTTCTTCTTTCTATACCTTCCTTTCTAGTCTATAAATCCTTCTCCTTCTTAGCGGTACTTAGCTCTAGATCTTCTCGAGCGCTTTTTTAATAGTTTTCTAAGCCGGATATAGGGTCGTTTTAATAGCGTACTAGTACCTTATACCCTTTAGGTACTAGTATACTAGTAGCGATCCCGTCTCTATTTCTAGTACTCTCGTCGGGGTAGATTTATATACCTCTATAATTCTCCTAAGGTATTAGGCTTAGACTCTATTAATTAGGTCTATAACTCTCTTCGGTATTTTATCTTAAGCTACTTAGACCTAAGCTCCGTATAGTATCGCTAATTTTACTATTACCTTATATATTATCCTTACTTCATCGAATATCGCTCCCTATATCGATGCCGTAAGTCTTTCGATAGATTATCTATTCGCGTTAGCTCTTATCTATACTTTCTTTACTTATAGGCCCTAGCTTAGTTTTAGGTCTAGCTATATTCCTAGGACTCGTAGCTCTAAGGTAGGTTAGGTTAGGTAGCCTTAGATTATTATCGGTACCTTTATATTATACTTTATCTTCGCTTTACTAAAGTAGATTAGTTAATACTTCTCTAGTACGAATTTCGCCCTATATTTCTTTACCTACGCTTCGTACTCCTTATATTATTCTTCTAGGATTCTATAGTTTTCTTCTATAGAGTCCGACTATATTAGGATATTAGTATCGTCTACGAACCTCGATACCGATATCTTATTCGATTTAAGCTTTAGTATTAGGTCCGCTACGAATATTAGAAAGAGTATCGGTAAGAGGGTCGATCCTTAGGGTATTCCCGTATTAGTCTAGATAGGGGCTAATTTATATCTCCCTAAGAGTAGCTAGGTTATCCTCTCTTTTAGGAACGACTAGATAAATTAGACTATTTATATTAGGATCCTCTTTTACCTTAGTATATAGATAAGTCTTTCGTATAAGACGTTATCGAAGGCTCCTAAAATATCGAGCGAGAGGAGTAATACTACTTTATTCTTTCTATAGTACTATATATGTCGAACCTATTCTATAATAAGCTTTACTACGGTAAGGGTAGATCTCTTTACCCTTCCCTCTATTTACTCCTCTAGTAGGACGTTATACTCCTCTACGAACTCTATAAGCCTCCTTACGACTAGTTTCTCTAAGAGTTTTCCTATCGTATTAAGGAGTACTATTAGTCGGTATAATTTTAGTAGGGAGTAGTCTTCTTTCTATAGTTTCCGGAGTACTATTATAAGGGATTCTCTAAACCGCTTTAGATAATATCTATATATTATATAGGCCGTAAAGATGTTAGCTAGAGCCGGGGCTAGCGTTTTTTTATATACCTTAAGTATTTTATTATATACCTTATCTAGTCTTAGTACTTTTTTTCCCGGAAGCTTTAAAATAGTTATTATTACTCCCTCTATATCCGCTTCTAGTTACTATTTCGCGCCTTCCCGGGGTAGCTCGAGTTAAGCTCCTTAGATGTCCGTTAGGTCGGCCTCTACTTACCCTTTAAAGAAGTATTATCCTAGTACTCCTACTTTACCTCTATTAGTAGTATAGATTCTTCCTTATCTATCCTTAATATCGGGGAACTAGGGTAGTTAGTCTCTTTCCTAAGTAGGTTACCTTACCTATTTAGTAATCCTCTATATATCCTCTAATTTTTCTATAAGTATTCCGATCGTAGATCTCTATTCTAGCATCTTATCCCTTTTTATCTATCTCTTCTTATCCTAAGTAGCTCTATAATAAGCTTCCTAGTCGTCTTAGGAGTATATTATAGTCTACTTCCTCCTTACCCTCCTTACTTCTTTTACTTTTTCCGTATATTCTTACGTCTAGTACGATTACTAGTACTTAGACGGCTTACTATTAGGTATTATAGCTTCTATAGCTTCTTAGATAGCTCGTACTAGGTATTCTACCGCTCTCTCGATATCTTCTATATTTCGGAGGTCCCTAGCTACTATTTCCTAGGTCCTCGGTTCTAGTATCCTATTTATTACCTCCTAATTAGCTTTCTTCTAGGTAGGTCTTACTTCCGGTTCCTATTCCTAGGTCGTCTATAGGTTAAGCTCTATTCATATCGGTAGGTAGTCTAATAATACTTCTATATCTATATTTATTATACATCTCTTAACGCGGGGGTCTATGCACGGCCGGCATAAGCGCTTCTTCCGTGGGTTGGCAACTTGTCTTCTTTCATTTACCTCGTTTGCTACTACCTTTGTCGCTGCACATAATAGTACGGTATTAATACTAGTCGTAATTTTATTTACGAGTAGTAGACGACAGTTATTATATTGTCGGCTTAGTACCTAGCATAAGGATGGTAGGACGACATCGAGGCATAAATAGGGGGTTTATAGGGGGTAGAGCTACACCTTCTTTAAGAGCGAATCTTCCTTTATAGGAAGATGAAATACAAGACTTATAAACGATATACGAAAGCGACGGTAAGGACAACGATATGAATATCAACGAAATAATGAATAATTAACTAGGACCGTTACGGTCTCGTAACTACGTACCTCTACCGCCGTATACGCCTGCGGCACCTCCGTAGTAGTAGTAATAACAATAGTAGCAATTCTACAATGGTCGCCCTCTTCTAACGGCGCTACTAGCAAACGTACCGCTAGAAGTATAGAATAGATACTTCGACCTCTATAGCACTATTGTGTCGCCCTAGCAACCTATCTAACCTCTAGCTCCTCAACTAGTAGTCTAGTAACTAGTTGTTTAGCAACTAGCTGCCTAACAACTACTACCGTAACCGCCGGTACCGTTAACGGCGCTAACGTCGTCACAACTAGAAGGTAAGCTATAGATTAGTCTTCATAATAGCATTACCGGCGACAGCAAGACCTTCATCCGTTCAATTATTCTACCCTCTATTAATAATAAGTATATTAACGCGATAAACGACTTGTCGTTATAACCGAAGGACTTTATTAAACTCCTACCTTCCGACCCTTATAAGCTAGTTAAAGACCGTACGACACTATATAATGTTTTTAATATAGCCGATAGTAGGATAGGCACAGCGCTAGTTAGACCTAACCTTACGGTCTACGACTTATTCATAACATTCTTTAGAGTATTTAGCATCTTCTAAGTAATACTTATAACGTTGTACGGTAACAATCTAATTACGGGAGGCCCTATTAAGCTTTTATAACGTACGACTATATTTATGTACCGCATGTAGAAGCTCTACTAGGTATACGATTAGGACCGCTATATGCGGGACGTAGTAATAGACACACTTACTAACGCTATGTACGATAACTATCTTACCTCTAATTATAAGATAGATGAGGACACGAAATTTAAGTTAACTCCTAATGTAATGCACGAATACCTACACTAATAAAAAGAACGCTAGAAACAAGCCGATCGAATAGCGACTTTCTAGCAACAATAATAATAACAATAATAGTAATAGTTGTAGTCGCTAGTTACTCCTAAAAAGCGTCGTGCACCCTCTCCGGACCCCTTAACCTTAATAATACTATTACGAAGACCGAGAAAATTCCTACTACTACGTAACTAGACTCTAGAGTAGTAGGCATAGTTCAAAGCCCTTTACTAGGAATAATGGTGCGACTAGTAGAACAATAATGAGCCTTATCTTTACCTAACATACTTTAAAAGGCACGGTTATAGTATCTGCTAATAAGACCCGCATAAAGATACGAACCTACACCGCAAGACCGACCTTATGTGCCTACGCTAGAAGCGCTAGTAACTCGACGAGTTGAGTCGAATGCCGCACTTTTCGCTAAACGACGCTAGTAAAAGTACTTAATACGATAACGACGAGGTAGCAAGGCATCTACGACCGAACATAATACTACTTTATAACGTTTGCTCGTTAATAATACTCCTTCCGCCTAACTCTACCCCTTTAATAGCTAATACTTAGCTTTACGCACTTTAGCACTACCCCGGAGACCTTAGTAAGATAATACATTATGTAATAACACACGGAGCTAACATTGGCATTACGGAAAGAAGTAGGCATTAGTTTGATACTAAAAACGCTAAGAAGCGTAGGGTTGCCTACTTAAACTATGGATTAGCTACTCTCGACCCTAGAGAAATAATAAGGCAGCTCTCGGTAGAACTAGAAGCCGGTCGCATTACCAAAGTTTCGCAGGTAGGCATAGGTTAGCCGTTCGTATAAGAGCGAGAAAGTTACGGGATAGGGGATAGGGTAGTAATCTCACCGTAAGGACTAGTTAGTAAACACGACGGTAGTTTCCGCCGCATTCACGATCTATCGTTCCCGGAAGGCTAATCCATTAACGACGCTATACCCGAAGAGTATAGCGCTCTCGAATACGACAGTTTCGACAACATTGCGGCTAGCATTATTAAGGCAGGTCCATGCTATATAGTCATTAAAAGGGATGTGAAGGCGGTATTTAGAATGGTGCTAGTAGCAATGCATTAAAGGTACTTATTAGGGCTCTATTGGCAAGGCAACATTTTTTACGAGAACGTACTTCCGTTTAGCCTGCGTACAGCACCCTACCTATTTAATCTATTCGTAGAAGCACTGTATTAGATACTTAGACGCGTACTAGACTCACTTAACCTACAAGTAGTATCTATATACTACTATCTCGATAACTTCATTTTCGTCGTACTATAACACCTTATTTCTAGAGGGATAATAGCCGTTAACAATGCGTGGATTAACGTAACTAGCTTCCTCGGTATGCCGCGCAACGATAAGAAGAACGTATAAGGCTCAACGGTCGAGCTTCTTAGCATAGAAGTTAACATAAAGGACTTACTAGTAAGGCTGCCGCAAGATAAGAAACTAAGGCTCTTAGTAGAGCTATAAGAAACCTTAGATAATAGGCACATAACCCTAGACAACGCCCTCACGCTTGTAGGCTACTTATCGTAGGTAGCTAAGGTTATGAATGTTAGCAGGGCATTTAATGTCTTACTCTTCTTATTCATTACTACATTTAAAGATAGAAAATGGATACTACGACGCATCTATAGCGAGCTAAGAAGCGACTTGCAATAGTGGAGATCGGCTATTTAATTATCGTCCGGAGTAAGGCTATTAGACCGCTCGAAGTTACTAACGATCTACCTATTTACGGACGCTTCTAGCATAGGACTTAGAGCCTTTTAGAAGCGCAATATAGCTAGCGATTAGAACGATATCTAGGGCAACTTCTCGAAGCAACGCAGCGACGGTAATTACATTAATACCGCTAAAGTGCAATCGATCCTCGAAGCCTTATAATAATAGGGTAAATAATAGCATAATAACCTGTTAATTATTCACATAGATAGCTTAACCGCATTTAGTAGGTTGTTAAGATAACGATTAAACGTAGAAGCTAATAAACTACTACGCGAAGCGTTATTACTAGTAGTGTAGCTAGATATAGAGATTAAGCCGGTATAGCTGCCGTTAGAAGCTAACGTTCTTACCGACGCACTATCGCGAAGATTAACCTCCGCTCTCGATGCTAATAGATTATAGTGGACGATAAAGTACCGCGAGACTTTGCCTACCATTATCGAACGAACGGACTCGCCTACATCATGTGGAAGGGACTAAAGCTAATAACCCGTAGCGCTTATAGGTCCGCCATTAACTAATATAGTACTCTATGCGCTCGTAGTAGATAAGAACTATAGCTAGTAACATACGACATGCTTACGGTATTTATAGAACATAAGATACTCGGACCGAGCGTAGTTACTAGCGAGACATTGTCTACCTACATTAATGCTATTAGATTATACTATGTCGATACATACTCGTCTACGCGTGTATTCGAAGAACCCTTAATTAAACGATATCTACAAGGTGCGGTTAACATTAATCTAACAACTCGTAAAGATAGGCAACCTATTATACCTTAGATAGTAGAAGCGATGCTTTATAACCTACCAACAACTAAGGATTAGCTGAATTTCAACGCGGCAATCATACTCGCCTTCGGCGGACTATTTAGATTAGGGGAACTAACGTATAAAGGGAAAGATAACACCGATAGCCTAGTTTGGCTTATGGAGCATGTGATAAGAGCGGACATTATATTGGACGATACTAGCGACTAATACTAGCTAATCGTACGGCTCAAACGGTTAAAGACTAACACTCTAAACCACGGTGTCGACATCTACGTAGCGGCGATACACACCCCGATCTACCCCTTCTATTACATAATGAACCTCTTCACGCATTAACCGAGACACCTAATAGCTCCGCTATTCTCATTAGCGTCGACTATAGAAGGGCTACAAGGCTTTCCGAAGGTACGATTAATAGCATGGATGCTAGATAGGCTGTAAGAGCGTGGATTTAATACATCGGGTGTTATAGGTTACTCTTTAAGACAAGGTAGAGCCTAGTAAGCAAGAGCGAATGGATGTACCGAACAAGAGATAATGCTGTTAGGTAGGTGGAAGTTATTAGCATATAAGAGATACGTTAAGACAACGGTTAGAGCCATAGTGGCGCTGTTAAGAAGAGCTTAGGCGAGTTGATTTAGACACTTTCTAGCAGTTGGCGCTAGTAAAAGTAATCAACACGATAACGACAAGGCATCAAGGCATTAGCCCGGGTTTGGGAGACACTCTAGCGGCGTTTAGGCTGCTAGTTAGGCCCTCGCGTGTAACCGTTTGTTACATGTAGGCAGCCTAGAAACCCCTATTCGTTCACTTACTCTCTTACATGTGAATGCGGACTACATAGATGCGGGGGTCTATGCACGGCCGGCATAAGCGCTTCTTCCGTGGGTTAGCAACTTGTCTTCTTTCATTTACCTCGTTTGCTACTACCTTTGTCGCTGTACCCTCCCTCCTACCCTATGCAGCGCTTTGTAGGTAGTTTTGTTAGCGTAGCAATGTAGCGTCTAGGCCCTCGCGTGTAACCGTTTATCATATGCAGGCAGCCTAGAAACACCCATTCGTTCACTCACTCTCTCACATGTGAATGCGGACTGCATAGACCCTCTCTTTTATCGGTTAAGTTACGAAATAGAGGTCGATTATACTTTTACTTAATCTAGCTTCCTATATCGTAAGCCCCTTCGGAGTTATTATCTCTATTCCTTCTCTCTCTATAGCGTCGATTAGTCTCCCTACTAAGTAGTAGTATGCTAGTATAAAGTCTACTCCCTATAGGGGGTAGTAAAGGTTAAAGTCGCCTACTACTACTTATTATTACTCGTTCTAGATTATAGTTAGTATCCTTCCTAGGGTATTAAGCTATATGCTACTCCTTAACTCCGGTAGTAGGTTATATATGTAGTATATCTTAATCGGGCCTTAGGCGGTATATATCCTTATCGAAGTAGAATCCCTATCCTCCTAGTCTATATTCTCCTATGTCTCTATAGCGATCTCCTTACTAATATAGATGTAGGTTCTCGGCGTTCCCGTCTTATATATAATTGTATAGTACCTTAGGTCTTTTACTATTATTAGTCTTAATAAGTAAGGGTTTATCTACGGCTCTTATATCGCTATAATGTAGTAGTGTTCCGGTTAAAGGGCTTAGAAAAAGCTCCTTTATACCTTATCCTTACTCTTATTTACATTATACTATATAATGGTTAATAAGGTCGTAGTGTTTATTAGGTTTAGTCCATCTAGTCCTAACTAGTTTCGTCTTAACTTTAGGTCTCCCCCTAGGGGGTATCTTTATTTATCTAGGTAACTATTTAGTTAAGCTTCCTTTAGTTAGGGTCTCTCCCTACCTAGTCTATATGCCGTAGTCGTCCTATTTAGGGGTAGTTTCTTAGAGGGGGGATAGCCTCCTCCTCTCTTTATCTCTTATTCGGGTTATATGCCCTTTATCTACTTCATTAATCGTCCTCGGGGGTATAGTACCTCTATAGTAAGGTTATCCGGGCCTCTCTCGCCTTCTCTTAGGCTCTTATCCTAACCGGGCATTCCTTAGCCTAGGCTAGGTATTTTCTCCTATAGTTAGCGTATCTAGCCTTATCTTTCGGTTCTATGTATTCCTTTACCTAGTACCCTTAGGTATAGTGTAAGTAGGTGTTCGTCGTCTTTAGGCACCTTACTACTAGGTGCCCGTACTACTAGTACTTATAGTATTATAGTATCCTATAAGTATTTATATAGATTTCTATATCTATCCTCTTAAAATCCTAGAAGAGCCCCCTTTCTAGGAGCGTATTTACTTACTCCGCGCTTCCTACCTATAGGATAAGTAACGATCTCGTCTTTATATCTTCGATCTTTCTCTTAACCTATACTACTTTAGAGATCTAGATTCCTAGGCACGTATATTAGTTTTCCTTTTAGAGCTAGGCGATATAGTCTTACGTTCTAAAGGTTCTCGCTATACTGTAGGCTATTACTATAAACTATTAGCGGGAGACCTTTACTATCTTCCCTATCTTTATTATCTATTCTTTCTAGGTTTCTAGTTTTTTCGTATCTCCTTCCGTAACCGTATAGAGCTTAATAGCTCCGCGTCCGTTCTTCCTAGCCCCTATAATCTCCTTTATTCCTATTTTTTAGACTATTTCCTTCCCCGTTATCTTATCGATTTCCTCCTATTCCTTTAGGTCCGTAACGTAGACTTTAATAGCTATCTTCTTTTCCTTAAGGCTAGCTACCTTTACCTACGTATCTTAGTTAGTTTTCGGGGCTAGTAGCGCACCCTTCTATACCTTTACTACTACTATTCCTACTACCTTATCTACTATTATCCTAATATCGCTTTTAAGTACCTTTAGTCCTCCTAAGGGTTCTATAATTATTATTTTAAGTACTCTCTCCGGGACCTCTCCGTCGGCCGCTATTACTATCTCTTACGCTCTCTCGTATGTCTCCTTCTACTTAATCGCTTCGCCCGGGGGCCTCGTCGTCGTCGCTGTCGCCGTCGCCATCGTTCGTTCGTAGCTATTAATAGTATATAAGCATCGCTATATAGCTACGCTCTAAACATATAGGACTAAGAGCCTACCTACATTAAAGAAGAGTCCTAGGAATAGAAAGTAAGGCTTACTTATGTAGCTACCTATCCTAAAACTATAAACACATACTACTAGTATATAACCGATAGAGAAAGGGAAGAAGTAAATAGAGATACTAAGTAAAAGAGAGGGAGTACGATAAGATAATTATAAATAAGGATGATATTAGAGGAATTATAAGATAGATTATTAGAGAGGGATACCTAGAATAGTACGCCCTAGCCTAGGAAACGGAGGAATAGATAGAGAGGAGAAGGACGGAGATGAAAGGAAACGGGGAGGAGGAAGCATTAGGGTAGTAGGTAAGGTAGTTACAGGGTAACACTATAATACTAGTACACCCTAGAAGAAGTAGAACCGAAATAAGGAAGAGGAAGCGAAAGAGACATTAGGGATAGAGGAGAGGTTTTCACTAGATAGACTAGTTTGCTTTCTATAGAATCTATAGCTGTAGACCTGCATAGGCCGTTAGGCACTAAAATAGGTAAATGAAATATCTATCTATCTATATATAGCCTTTAGCTATAGGTATTACCTCTATCTATAGGTATTCCCTCTATCTTTAGGTATTACCCTATAGATATTACCTTAATCTAGAGATATTATCTCTATCTATATCTTCTATTCGTATGTATATATTATACGTCGCCTACGAAGACCTACTACACGCGTCTACGTCGCCGCAGGTAGAAACGCATCGTTACGACGATGCGGCTAAGTATAGAGGCTATAAGAAGAGGTAGCGCCGTTAGGCGTAAGACCGTAGCGAGCTAGGGATAGAAGCGCGACGTACCGCCTACTTAACGCTCTACGACCTACTACCTTCGTTAGGTCGGAGATCTTCTTATATAGGAAGGATATAGAGGATACTAGGATACGAAAACTACCCGACGCGTTCTAACTCTACTATCGCGAGTAGAGCCCGAACTATAGCGCTCTACTCGCTATAGGGATGTAGAAGCCCTAGGGACGCGATAGGGCACCTCTGGATCTAAAAAGCTCTAGGAACGCGAGACGCGTCGAGGGATAATAGAAGCGGAACTCGAGAGAACTTATTAAGGCTTACTACATATTATAGGTACGGAACCTATTAATACGCCCGCTACGCCGCAACCCTCGAAGACGTCGTTAAGCCCTCTTTCGACGAACCTATTAAGGCCTCCTCTATATATGTACCTTAAACTTTAAAAGAATGCGGACAAGGAAGGGGAGGGGTAATAGTCTATCGAAGAAGGAGATATTATAGCGACTCGTAGAGGGGACATAGCGGTACATATAGGCTAGTCGTATACTAGGTACACGTAGGAGAAACATAGGCTAGCTCGCGGGCGAAGTAGACACAGATTTAGTTAGTAGAGGGATAGGTCGTAGACTACCCGGCGTAGAGCCTATAGGCCTACCTCTATAAGACATAGTCGGACTCTCGTAGGGAGACCTTTATAGGCAACGCGAAACGGAAGCCGTAAGGTAACCGCGGGGCGTAGTACGTAGTAGCTACTACCGGCTCCGAGGACCTTATCCCTTTAATAGGCAACTATATCCATACTATTATCTTGTTCTTTAGAAAACCTAAGGGACCGTTACTTATCGAGGATAGCGAGAATAACGGTGCTATCGGGTGTCTCGGCTAGTAGATGAACAAGTTAGTTATATATTAGAATAGGTAGATCGGGGTATGTGTAGCTACTATATAGATGTCGATACTATAGTTTAAGGTGTCGGTCTTTAAGCGCTTTAGTCGGACGATTACCTACTAACGTTCTTCGTCTAGTATAACGTCTACTCTTATTACATGTTCTATAAGCTAGATAGGGCTATCGGTATTATCTTTAGCCTCGTATGTGAGTTTACCTAACCTAAAGAGTCCCCCGAATACTAACGATAGTGCTACGTTGAAATTAAGTTCGTCCTTTATCTTCGGAGGGTTATATAGTATCGCTTCTACTATCTATGGTATTACTAGTTATCGATCCTTTCGCGTTATTAGATTAATGTTAACCGAGCCCTAGAGATATCCTTTAATAGAGGGTTCGTTAAACAGATAGGTTAAAAAGTAGTAGTCGACGTAATACGATCTTATAGCGTTAATATATGTAGATAGACTTTCCCCCATAATAGCGCTTAGTCCGAGTATTTTATACTCGATAAATGCCGTAAGTATTAAGTATTTTACCGGCTATAGTTATCCCCTATTTCTTACATAGAGGGTAGTATACTAGTTAATCGTAGTACTATACGCGTTTCGTATTGTCTTCTTTAACCCTCGCTATATAATATATGCGAGGCTAGGCCTTAGATAATAGTAGGTAAATTCGTCCGGTAGGTTATCGTCTACTATAAATCGTTAGTGTCTATCGTTAGTTAGAAGCGCGAAAGCGCGTCTACTAAGCCGTTATCTTATAATAAAAGCTATGCTAGTTTAATGGATATCTCTAGGTCTACCGCTATTAGTAGTAGCTCTCGTAGGAGCTTATTAGCTTCCGCTCGAAGACGTTAGTATAGTAACCTATTATACGCTATCGAGCTATCTATATAGATGTATAGCCGTTAGCGGCGCTATTATTTACCCTATTGCTTAATAGCTTCTAATATCGCCGCTACTTCCGCGGTGTTAATGTAGTCGTCGTCGCTACGTTTCCTCGCGAAGTTCCCTAATATGTTATATACATTATTTAGCTAATTAGTATCGTCGCCTTCATACTAGAATACTACGATGCTAACATTCGAGGCGTCGGTAAATAGCTAGAATAATAGTAGCTTAGATGTATTAAGGAGGCGCGTACCCGTAGAGAGTCGTAACGCTAATTACTACTACTATAAATCGTTACGAAGGTCGCTATATATGCGACGTAGTATCTACTTACGGTCGTTAAAGGCCGCGATAAACGAAAAGAGTAACACGTTAAATCCGCGTCTAACGTCTACTACCTTTACTACCTATAATAGGTAGCCCGCTAGTATTTACGCGGCGTTAAGATCTAAGTAGCCTCTCTCGAGTATTATAGCTAACTCTTCTAATAACCTAGTTATTTTCTCCTATAATAACTTTACTATTCTCGACGTCGTGTTAACTTCGATGCTAAGTACCTTAATTATCGTCCCTTCTACGTCTTTCTTATCGTTTCGTAGTACGCTAAGGAAGGTTATTATCGTAGTCTACGCGGTGCGGATAGTAGAGGCTCTTCGTATGTTAGGTAGAACGACGAATATAAAGTCGTCGAGGTAGTAGTATATAGCGACTTACCGAAGGCTTATTACGTTTAAATAACGGCGTAGTATCTAGTATAGGCCTTTTACGAAAAGGTTAAATAAATATAGTACTATACGGAGTCCGAAAGGTAGTACATTTTCGTAGTATACTAAACCTTACTAGTATAATCCTAGTAGCCGCCGTTGTGTTATTACGACTAGCACGATTCTAAATACTACCTTTACGTCCCTTTTAATTATCGTATAGCTCGGTCCTACCGTAATTATACTAGTTATAATGTCGTTAAATGTATCGTACGTAATTGCGCTATATTCCCGCGGTATAGAGTCGTTAATTAATAACCCCTCGGGGTAGGATAAGTCGTAAATGCGGCAGAAGCCTCTATCGTGCTTAAGTACTAGGCCTTACGGTAAGAGTACTACCCGTGTCCTAGGTTCGTAATTATTAGGCTCGTAACTAAGCACCTAGTCGGCTTCCTCCTACGAAAGTTTAGTAATACGCCCGGCTTCGAGCTCTACTAAGAGTTGCCTTATTATCTCTATAGGGTTAAGGGTAGCTAATCCATAGTTTAAATGTGTAACCCTAATCTTCTTAGCATTTTTAGTATTAAACTAATGCCTACTATCTTAGAGGCTAATGTTAGCTCTAAGTTTTATTACATAACATAGAACATATAATAGGTTTCCGGGGTATTCGTCGAGGGCTTACTACTATGCTACCGCCTATAATAGCGTTAAATTAAGTGGAAGGGGGATTCTAGAGGAACAGACGTTATAAAGGAGTATAGTATTCGGGCGTTAGTGCCCTAATACCTCGTCGTTATCGTATTAGTAACTTTTATTAGCGCCGTTTTATGAAGACGGCGTTAATCGACTCGGCTCGTAGTCGTCTAGTTAGTACCATAGGTCCTCCGATTCTAGGTCGTTAACCTCGGATAGGCTAAGTTAATGATCCTATGTACTACATCGTTCTTAGGATCTTACTTACACTTCGGGTAAGCGTGCATACGGAAATAGGTAGGATAGTCTAGTTTATCGTGGTTCCATTATCTATAGTACTACTTAGCGTACTTATCTCTATACTATTAGCGCTATTACTCGGTTTAGTTAGACTATTTAGGGATGTTGGAGGGTGTCGTTAATGCTAAAGTAAATGTAGTCGACGATAACGGTAAGACCGTAGAACCGTCGGTACGTCGCTTCTCTAGCGTAACTAGTTATCGTTACTGTTAGCTTATTAAGCGGTCGTTAAACCGCTAGCGTTCCTTATTTTAGTGAATGCTATCGTGTGTTACATTCGGTATTATTTTTAAGAGGGCTTCCTTCGGCATCTCGTAACTAGAGGTAAGGTAGTTATCGTTTATCGCCTTTATTAAAGTAATAAGGGCGACCTCCCTTATACAACGGTCCTAGTCGTACGTTTAGTATAGTATCTAGATGCGGTATATAAACGCGGTTATACGATATAGGAGCTTAATAGGCCCTCTAGACAATAGGTTATTATTGTATAGTATAATTAGGATAACTTAGAAGATGCTAAAGACTCTAAATAGTATCGTGATTAAGTCGTACGGCACCTATTCTAGTAGTACCTTGTAGGTAATCATCTTTCCTTCGAGGACGTTATAAATACTATACGTAGCTCTTTCTTACGACACTAATCTATACGGGTCGTTAGGTACTAGTTTAATAAGGTTTAGCGGATTAAATGTTAGGTTTTATATAGCATTAAGATGCTTATTGTTAATTAAAGAGGGGACGATAGATCGAATAAAGGCCTTGTTTTCTCCTATAATCGACTCGTGAAGTAGGACTTATTACTTACCCTCTAGTTGTAATAAAGTAGGCGTAGAAAGCGGCATTACATACGGGAACGGCTATTAGATAGGTAGTTACTAAGGTTGCTAATTAACTATTGCGTTAAAGGTGCTAAGGTATTAAGCCTAGACTTCTATAGAAGCATTCTACAGTGGCACGCCTAGTAGAGGGCGTCTATTGAACTACTGCGGTTATTGCGGTGCCGCCGGTACCGCTATAGGTCTCTAGTTTAAAGATCCTAGTTAGGCGTAGATTATGTTGTTAATGTTCATGTTTTCGTCGTCATCTTCTATGCTTTATGTAGTTTGTGTATCGTTAGAAAAAGCGTTATCTTTCGTGTAGAAGTATTTGCGCCGAAGGTATAGCTCTACCCCCTATCGGACCCCTACTAGTACCTCTTTATCTACTAACCATCGCACCGACACGATACTAAGTCGATAGTGCTATTATACTATAAGAACTATTGTCTACTCCTCGTAATAGTAATTACGAGTAGTATTAATATCGTATAGTCCGTATAGCGGTTGTAGCACCGTAGGTAAGTGAAGGGAAGAAGGGGGGTTAGTACCGGAGAAGTAGCTTTGTCGGCCGTGCATAGACCCCCGCATTAAATCCTTATTAGACCATCTGCTAATATAGACTAAGCTCGGACTATAGGCTACCTAGGAGTAGGAACTAGAAGCTAAACCTAACTAGAAGAGGGCTAACTAGGAGGAAACTAACCGGATGCTAGAACTAAGGGCCTAGGAAATAGTAGCTAGAGACCTCCGGAACCTAGAGGACATTAATAGAGAAGTGGAACGCCTAATTAGAGCCATCTAAGAAGCTACTAAAGCAACCGTGCCCTATAGTATACTATCTTAGTACTAACAACCGTACTAGATATAAGAATATACTAAGAAAGTAAAGGAAGTAAGATAGGTAAGGAGGAAGTAGACTACTATATACTCTTAGGAGGACTAGGAAGCCTACTATAGAGCTACCTAGGATAAGAAGAGTTAGATTAAGAGGGACAAACTATAAGAATAGAGATCTACTATTAGAATACTTATAGAAAAACCTAAAGACATATAGAGGATAGCTAAATAGGTAAGGTAACCTATTTAGGAGAGAGATTAACTACCCTAGTTCCCCGACATTAAGGATATGTAAGGAAGAATCTATACTACTAATAAAGGTAAAGTAGGAGCCTTAGGATAATACTTTTCCGGAGGCTAAGTAGAGGCTAACCTTACGGACATCTAAGGAACTCGACTAGAACTACCCTATAAAGGAACTAAATAGTAGCTAGAGGCGGATATAAAGGAAGTTATAATAGCTATATTAAAGCTCCTAATTAAACAAACTCTAGGGCCTAACAAGATATATAATAAACTACTTAAAGTATATAGTAAAACGCTAGCCCCTACTCTAGCTAACATCTTTATAGCTTACATAAATATAGATATTACCTAAGGTAGTTTAGAGAATCCCTTACTATAGTACTCCGGAAACTATAGAAAGAAGACTATACCTAACTTAAGTTATATAGACCTATTATACTCTAAAACATAATAGGTAAACTCCTAGAGAAACTAGTAGCTAGGAGGCTTATAGAGTTCGTAGAGGAGTATAAAGTCCTACTAGAGGAATAAATAGGGGGGAGGGCAAAGAGATCTACCCTTATAGTAGTAGAACTTATTATAGAGTAGATTAGACATATATAGTACTATAGGAATAATTAAGTAGCGTTACTCCTCTTACTCGACATATTAGGAGCCTTCGATAATATATTACATAAGAGACTAATATATATCCTAAGGCAAAAGAGGACCCTAATATAGATAGTCTAATTCATCTAGTTATTCCTATAGGAGAGGACAACCTAGCTACTCCTAGGGAGATAGAAGTTAGCCCCTATCTAGATAAACATAGGTTAACCTTAAGGATTAACCCTATTACTAATACTTATCCTTATATTCGTAGTAGACCTCCTACTAAAGCTTGAATCTAATAAGATATTAGTATTAGGATTTATAGACGATACTAATATTCTAGCATAGTTAGACTCTATAGAGGAGAACTATAGGATCCTAGAAGAGTAATATAAGGAGTACGAAACATAGGTATAGAAATATAGAGCTAAATTCGCACCTAAGAAATATGAACTAATCTACTTTAGTAAAGTAAAGACAAGACATAACATAAGGGACTAATTACTATCTAAGGCTACCTAACCTAACCTACCTTAGAGCTAAGAGTCCTAGGAATATGGCTAGACCCGAAACTAAGCTAGGGCCTATAGGTTAAGAAAGTATAGATAAGAGCTAACGTAAATAGGTAATCTATTAAAAGACTTACGGTATTAATATAGGGAGCGACATTCGATAAGGTAATAACTATGTATAAGGCTATTATAAAACTAGCTATGCTATACGGAGCTTAGGTCTAGGCAGTATAAGATAAAACACTAAAGAGAATTATAGACCTAATTAATAGAGTCTAAGCCTAATGTCTAAGGAGAGTTATAGGGGCATATAAATCTACTCCTACTAGAGTATTAGAAATAGAGACGGGACCGCTACTAATACACTAGTACCTTAAGGGTATAAGGTATTAATACGCTATTAAAACGATACTATACCTAGTCTAGAAAACTATTACGGAGGTACTTAAAAAGATCTAGAGCTAGGCCCCTCTAAGAAGGAGAAGAACGAATAGACCTAAGAGGAAAATATAAAAAGAAGAGGACCTAGCCCTAGGTATAGAGACCCTCTATAAAGTATTTAAAACTATAGATAAAAGGGGAGGAAAGAAAGGTTAAAGTAGGGCGGAAGAAATAGTAAGGATACTCTAGGAAGAAGAAGATAAGGAAATACTAAGAAGGAACGGCATACCTAAAGCTCTAACTACCTTTAGGAGTTATATCTACCGGATCTATAAAGACCTAAAGAGAGCGGAAGCTAGTATCGCTATATAACTACGCTCTAAACACATCGGTCTTCGAGCCTACCTATACTAGAGAAGAGTCCTAGGGATAGAAAGTAAAGCTTGCCTATATAGCTACCTATCCTAAAACCCTAAATACATGCTACTAGTATGTAAACGATAGAGAAAGGGAAGTAGCGAATAGAGATACTAAGTAAAAGAGAGGGAATACGACAAGATTATTATAAATAAGGAGGATGTCTAAAGAATTATAAGATAGATTATTAGAGAGGGATACCTTAAATACTCAATGTAAGAACACTAGTAGATTAAAGGTCTATAGGTTCTATAGAGAAGAAGTAGTAATGCTAAGAACACTCGGGTACGTGATCGTGCCTTAGGCTACATCGCCCATAGATAAGCGATGTAGGATGTAGGCATATAGGTATAATATGTGATTATACATTAAGTTACCCCCTAAACGAGTATTATTGTATAACCGATACATATAACAATATAAGAAGGTCTCCCTCTTCTATAATAAGATATACGCCGTAGATCCCTTACTTACGCAATCGATTAGTTAAGTACGTAGATAATACGATTAGCGGTGTTCCCGGCGTTAGCTAATAAGAGGCTAAGAAACTCCGTTAATATTGGATTATATGTTGCTATATAATCTGTAACTAGATAGCGACGGTGTAGTTAACGAGATTAAGCTATTGTACGAAAGCCTCGTACTTATAGCGGTCGAGAGCCTTAATTAGGCCGTTAGCTTTCTATTTATCTATGCTAATCTAGTTAACGACTATACGACCGTTCTATATCTACTCTCGAGTAAAGTAATATCGAGCGTCGATATGTCTCGTACGTCTATCGATGCCGTTCGTCCGGCGAGTAATATTAATAGCCGGTATACTATCCTCGTAGATAGTAACCGGAAATACTAATTTATCGTCTATCTTAAAGATGTTAAGGTTAGTAAGAAGGTTTCCTAGTATAATGCCTTCTCGAGTAGCGAGAGCGAGTTAGATATATTCTACCTTAGTCGAAGAGAGCGTAACTAGTAGATAAAGTCTACTTTCTAATGGATAGGCGAATTACTAACTACATATAAGAAGCTACTAGTTAAGCGCCGGTTATTAAGGTCGTCGCCCTATGCTATATCGGCATAGCTATATAGATTCATGTTATTAATAGTACCGTTAAACTAGATGCTACGGTTCTTTATCCTAATAAGATATTTAAGAATCCGGAATACTGCGGCGTAGTAGTCGGTAGTTAGGTTAGAAAGGAATTTAGCGCTACGGCCTATCTCGAATGTACAATCGGGACGTGTAGTTATAACTAGCTCCAGGACCTCCCCTACGAGAGCTTAATATCTCTCCTTAAGGCTCTTCTCCGCGACATAACCGTCCGGTGCCTTGCGAAGCTTATTACGAGAGTCTATTAGTAAGGCTAGCGGCTTACAGCCTTCTAGTAAGTACTTATAAGCTAGCTTAGAGAGGTAGCCGTCCTATACTACGTAGATGATTTTCCTTAAGCGGTCTCGCACGATGCGTATTCCGAGGAGATAGTGTAGATTACCTAAATCGCGTAGTGGCTATTTGTCCTTAAATAGCGTTACTATTACTTTAGTCGCCTTTAGCGAGTAAGTAATAATAAGTATGTCGTCTACATAGATGCATATAATAGAGCCGGATTAGACGTGTTTAAATACGTAGATGTTACTAGGTATTAGTATAAACTTAAGTTAAACTAGGAACTTCTTAAGCTCCTTATACTATAGGAGTAGAGATTATTTAAGCCTATATAATGCTCTTAGGAGTAGGTAGACCTAGTTCTTGTTGCTAAACATATAGGGCATCTCGACGTAAATCTTTCGGCCGTCGATAAGGGCGTTAAGGAACGCGGTTACAATGTTATATTACCGGTACTCTAGGTTATAGTAGGCGATTATTACGAAGATTAGTCGTAGCGTAGATGATTTCATAACCGGTGCGTAGGTATTATTATAGTTAACTCCCTCGATCTAAGAGAAACCTTGGACTACTATCACGGGTGGACCCTAACTTGCATGTAATTGATGCCTGAGGCATCAAGGCTTAGCGCGACACGACTTCTTAGCTCGGCGTCGCGTACCTCTCTCCTTCGTTCCTACGTAGACGTGCTTAATACGAGAGTTACCTACATACTCACCGTCCCTGTGTTATTACGTCTACCACCTAAAATTAGACTACTTAGATAGTCGCGCTATATAGGTAGTATAGCGCCTACCCTTGCCGCAGAGGTTTAGGTCGCTTCGAGAAAGCACCGGTAATAGGTAAATAGACTTACTAGTACTCGAGGATACATTTATAGATTAGCGTACGCGTAAGAGTCGCGAAGGTAGGCGCCCCGACCCCGACGACATAGCATTAGACCGCCCGGAATTGTTATAGATTCTAGCATAGCTAGAGCCCGAGTCTCTACGCTTATAATAGCTAGAGACTTAAGTAATAGTACCTTAGAATTAGGCGTTCGCCGAAGAGTTATAAGATTAGAAGCGCGAGCGTATGCGACAGCGTATAACCGAGCTTTAATAGTAATAAGCCGAAGGTAAGAGCCTAGGGCTAAGTTTAGGGGCCGCCTCGAAAAATAAGGTAACCGAAATTAGTAATAATAATAAAGAAATAGATAGCGAAGAAGCTAACGGAGGTAAGCGCGCGGAAACGAGCGACCGCGAGTCGTTAGACCTCGCGGGTTTCATTGAGTCGGAAGATCTACCGCCTACGACTAAGAAGCTAACCCTATTAGTACTAAACGGTAGTAACTTCCTCTTGGCCCTAAACGGCGTACCGACGAGATCCTTATTCGGACTACCTAGGCTAGGTAGCCTCTTTCCGAAGTTCTTACCGCCGGACCCGGATCCGGAGCGCGGCCGTTAGCATATACCTACGCTATTAACTACTAGCGATACTCCCGCCCTCGATGTAGAAGACATAGGAGTTATCGCTAGAGGAGACGGATCCGACCGAATTATCTATAACTAAAAGTCCGGTACTAGCGCTCGAGAAGGAAATAAGTTATTACTCGAGTAAGTAATTCCGTAGGACATACGCCTAAACGGCCGGCTAGTCTACCGCTATAAGAACATGTACTTTATAGGCATTATAGACGAGGAAGACCTACGTAGACGGGTTAACCTCGTACTAGCTAAGTTTCTAGATACCCTCGACTACGCGACGCAAAAGTTCTAAGACGAGGTCCGGCGCGCCTAACAATACGTAGACGAAGTAGACGAACTCGAGGGGAAAGTAGAGGACTTAGAGAACTAGCTACGAGAAGAAAAGGAAGTATAGTACTAGATAGGACTAGGCGCTACTTATAGACTATAAGACGTATAAGCTTAGCTATATAAGTACGAGGCGTCGCTATAGTAAGCTCTTCGAAGTATTATCTAGGGTAAATAGGAACGTAAGGTATAGAAGCTAAAGGTTATAGAGCTCGAATAGGCTAATACTACGCTCGAGACCCGTGTTACGGAGCTATAGGTAGACCTAAAGGTCGCTTAATATACGAACGCGAACCGCACGCCTAGCATGCTAAAGCGTACGGCTAAACCCCCTCCGAAGGACCTTTATAATAAACTTAAGTAACTACTTAACTAGCGTACGGACGAGGAAGACGCCGAGGACGACCTCGAAGTTACCTAGTATTACTCCGCTAGGTAGTAGCTAGGCCCTCGGTTCCCCTTATCCGCTATAAGAGTTTAAATAGAGACGGATAATAATACCCCTTTATTCTCTAAGAACGGTACGAATAACCGCATAGCGAGCCGCAATCGTTAGTAGCTATTAGTAGGACATACTCCTATCTAAGTACTAGACGACCCCTCTTTAGACGACGATATAGTCCCCGTTAAGAGTAGCCGTAGTAAGACTAAGGCGAAGGGTCCTAAGTTGCCTCTAGAATTCTCCGCTAAATTCGAGAAGAACGATATGCCGTTCGCGGAATAGAAGTAGAAGATGGCTATGTGCATAAAGATAGACCGTTACACACCTAAGGAGGATAAGATGCTAATATGCATCGGCAACATAATAGTAAGCGCATACTCTAACCTTTACCTAATTATCGAAACCTTTTAGACTTAGGAGGGAGTTCTTTATTATATAGAAGATCGCTAGAGTAATAGACATCTAAAGAAGTAGAAGCGCTAGGAGTTCCGAGACCTACGCTAGGGCGCTAATAAGACTTTCGACTACTTCTAGCCTAAGTTTATTTACTATAAGCTATACCTTAAGGAAGAAGATAACGACCTAGTCGACGAGTTGCGTACGAAGCTATCCGACCCGTATAAGAAAGCTATTATCTCTACCGAGTTCACTAAGCTTAGCGTAATGAAGGACGCCCTCCGTACTATCGATAATAATATGGCTAGCGAGAAGTACGATAAGTCTATTTAGACTAGTAGCGGAAACGGTACGAACGGCGTAGCTAGCGGCCGTAGCAACCGCAACTAGAATTAGGATAAGACCTCTAGATAGGAGTAGGGTACGTTAAAGCCTAAGTTAGCCCGAACCCGAGAAGAGATGAACCGAGTTATTAAGGAAGACTACAACTAGCCTATAAACGGATATAACTTCCGCGAAGTTATATAAGTAGAATGGGACTTACTATAGGACTAGTAAATCTATTACGCCTATAAGACTAAGGGCTATAAGCGCACGGCTCGAGAATGCCCTCTAGACTAGTACCGTAAGTTAGCTCGTCGTAATAAGATAGCTGCCGTAGTAGCTACGAGTGTCGAGCTACTAGCTAATAACGTCGCGGGAAAAGCCTAACCTCTAGTCGTAAGTATAACGACGAGGAGGTAACGGCTTTACCTATTCGTATACTAGGAAAGGATCCTCTAGATAAAGATCCTCCGGACAAACTACGGCCTAGGTCGTACTCGCTACCGAAATAAGTCCTTACCGCGTTAGTGGAGATGCCCGAGGTCGTCGACGCCGTAGCCGTCTACGTAGACGTAGCATATATACCTACGATAGAGGAATATATCGTTATTACCGGCACTATTAGTAACGAGCTTATCTCCGCGTTTATCGACATCGGCTACATGTCTACCTTCGCGCATTCCAAACTTGCGAAGCGATATAATACTCGTACCCGATTGCCTAAGGTATTAGGCCTCCGTAATTATAAGGACGACTATAGAGGTAGAGTTAAAGAAGTCTTCTATACCGAACTCGACCTCAATAGATATAAAGAAAATATTAACTACTTCGTAACCGATACCGGCTTATATAACCTCATCCTTAGCCTAGATTAGTAGAGACGACACTCGCTAGTTATTAACATAGATAAGAGAACCGTTACTCTTCGTAATAGTACATAGCTAAAGTACTAAGTTAAGAATAGTATACGCCCCGTAGCGCCTTAAGTCGAGATAGCTAACGTTAGCGCTATAATAGTAAGTAAAGCTACATTCCTAGATAAGGAAGACGAGGGATACCTAGTATACGAAATTACCGATAACACCCTAACCGAGGAAGAGGCTATTATAGTCGCTACCCTATATGTCTACGCTATGTCCCTAGCCGATAAGGAAGCCTACTTCAAGGGTAAGCTACTAGTCGACGAGTATAAGGCTAGAGAGCTCCTACTACTAGAGTTCTAGGAATTCTAGGACGTATTTTAGTAAGAACGTGCTAAGCGCCTTCTACCGTACCGAGAAGGGGTGGACCTCGCTATCGACTTTAAACTAGGCTTAGCCCTTCCGATTAACCGGCTAAGACCGATAAACGTAGAAGAAAACGAGGTTATTAAGAAACACGTTAATAACTCCCTCGCTAACGCGTAGATTAGGCGCTATATCTCCTTACGCGTTATATTGCCCTATTTAATCGTACGTAAACTAGGGGGTAGCCTACGAGTCTATGTCGACTATCGCGCGATTAACGAGATTACCCTTAAGAACCGGTACCCTATCCCATAGATTAGAGAGACTCTTACTAAGCTCTATCGGGCTAAGTAGTTTACGATCCTAGATATTATCGCTACCTTTAACAGGATACGAGTCCGCGCTAGCGACGAATGGAAGACTACCTTTAGTATACGCTACGGAACCTTCGAGTACCTAGTAGTACCCTTTAGCCTATGCAATGCTCTAGCTACATTCTAGAGTTATATTAACATAGCATTACACGAATTCCTTAATGATTTCTACTCCGCTTATCTCGACGACACGGTTATTTTTACTAATGGCGAGCGGGAGTTATATGTCGAATATGTTAAAGTAGTTCTATAGAAGTTTCGCGAATACGAGCTACTAGTTAACATCTTTAAGAGTCGCTTCTTTATAAAGGAAGTTAAGTAGCTCGGCATCGTTATTACCTCGGAAGGCATAAAGATAGATGTAACGAAGGTAACCGCTATTATCGAATAGTAGATACCGAAGAACGTAAAGGACGTGCTAGCGTTCCTAGGCCTTACTAACTTCTATCGACGTTTTATCGAGTAGTTCTCTACAATTGCACTACTACTTACTAACTTAACGAAAGGCGTAAACATTAAAGACCGCCGCCTACGCCCTACTTAGAACTAGATACATAAGTGCTAATAGGCATTCGAGAAACTTAAGGAAGCATTTACTAAGGCACCTCTACTTCGACACTATAATCCTAATAGACCCTATACCGTCTAGACGGACGCGTTAGACCGGGTTACGGGGGGTGTTCTATCTTAACCGGATAATAACGGTATGCTCTACCTAGTTACGTTCTACTCTACTAAGATAAATCCCGTAGAATGTAACTACGAGATTTATAATAAAGAGCTTATAGCTATTATAAAAGCCTTCGAGGAATAGCGCCCCGAGCTAATAGGTGTTGCGGAACTAGTTTAAGTCTACTCTAACTACCGCACGCTAGAATACTTTATAACAACGAAGTAGCTTAATAGACGATAAGCACGATAGAGCGAGTTCTTATCCGCCTTCGACTTTAAGATCGACTACCGGCCTAGAAAAGATAACATCGTCGTAGACGCCCTAACTAGGCGCGCCTAAGATTAAGACGGCGCGGCTACGGACTTAGCTAACCGCTAATAGACTATCCTTAAAGACAGGAACGTGTTAGACGTAGTACGCTCGTTACTAGGCGTCGCTTACCTATAAGTTAAGGACCCGACTTCGGTAGCTAACGATTAATACTAACTAGCCTTAGTAGTACTAGAAGTTATCGAGGTTGTAGGCTAACTACTATCCGAAGAGCTAATTTAGAAAGCCTATAAATACGACGAGGTATCGAAAGCGATTTAGCAAGCCCTCGCTAGCGACGTACCACGGCTAAGGAAGACTAAGTTAGATACACGCATCTCCGTAGTTAACTACGCTATTAACGAAGATAACATAATCCGAGTTAAGGGAAAGCTTTACGTGCTAGATGTGGATAGGCTACGAGCCGAAGTTATGCGTATCTACTATAACGAACCTACGGCTAGTTACCTAGGACGAGAACGAACGTACGAACTTATTTCTCGCGAATTCTACTAGCCTAGAATGTACGACGACGTCCGCCGATACGTCTACGCCTACTATAACTATAAGAGAGTAAAAGCATAGTACGACGCCTTTTAGGGTAACTTACGGCAGCTTCTACTTCCTACTAGCTCCTATAGAGAGATTATAATAGACTATGTAGTAGAACTACCGCCGTCTATATCTAGGTTGGATAGTAACATATACTAGCATGTATTAACGGTCACCTACCGACTAATAAAGCGGAAGTACTTCCTACCGGCTAAGGACCTAATTGTAGAGTACGCCGCCGACCTATACTACTAGCACATCTAGAAAGACTAGGGGTTCTCTAAGGTTATATACTTAGACCGCGGGTTACAATGGATGTCGGCATTCTTTAGACGCTTTTAGGCTAATATTAGCACTAAGTAACGCGTGTCTACTACCTTTTACCTATAGACCGATAGGTAGTCTAAGAACACTAATAAGGAAATAGAACAGTTGCTACGAGTATACGTTAACTATACGTAAGACGATTAGGTTAACTAGCTACCGAGCTGCGAATTTGCCGCTAATAGTATCTAGTCTAGTACGATAGGTGTCTCGCCCTTCTTCGCGACACTAGGGCGATACCTACGCACCCGCGCTAAACCTCCGAAGCTCGATCTACCTACTAGTCTAACGATTAGTGTATAACTTAAAGCTAACGAATTTGCCCGGCAAATGGAGCTTCTTACCTAATACTATATTACTTAGATACGCTATGCTTAGGCGCGCACTAAGGCATTAGTAACGGGTCGACATCTAGCTCGCAATTTTAGAGTTAGCGATAAGGTATGGCTAGATACGAATGATATCCTAATAAAGCGGCCTAGTAAGAAACTTAACTATAAGCATTACGGGCTATTCGAGATTATCCGAGTCATCGTACTAGATGTCTACTAGCTCGACCTACTAGTTACTATGCGCACAACCGATAGATTCTACATAAGCAAGCTACGCGCATCTAACGAAAAGCCGTTTACTAATTAGGTCGATACTAAGCTACTACTAGAAGCCGATGAACTTGGACGAACGAATTAGGAGGTGGACAAGGTTGTCGCTAGCCGATGGAAGTATAAGCGTAGTAGGAGAGACGTTATCTATACGGTTAAGTGGATCGGTAGTGGGGAATATACCGAACACGAGTATGAGTTGGACCTAAACGATATAGAGGACTATGCTATTGCGGATTAGTACTCCAATAACCCTCGAGTAGATGGTGTAAGAGCCTCGAGGAGGTGAAGTCTCGAGCCAAGCCTAGCTTAGCATGTATAGTAAGATGCGGCCCGCGGGCGCATACTATGCGGGTTACGTGCATAGGTATTACGGATGTAATGCGCTAGGGTTTCCGTAATTATGCTAATAGTTATTATAAGCTAGCGGTACGACTATAGTTAGTAGTTAGTAAGTAGGCTCCCCGTATACGGAGTATCCGTAAGGATCCGCGTAGCGGTATTTATTAGCCTAGCCTAAAATACTTAGTAAAGGGTACTAATTAGTTCTCCTACCTCCTAACCTATAGGAGTATTTAGTATTCTATACGTTACTATATACCTCTCTCTTATAGTTCTAATTAGTCTACTAATCGTAGCGGCCTATAGGACCCGTACTATAGAAGTAAGCGAACCGATAGCTACTAGTAGTAGCG